>ML781632.1:138626-171332 GCA_009831015.1 Picea engelmannii | reverse complement strand
ATTGCAGCACCTTGAAACCTTTCCCTCTTGTCCTTTAAATCTCATCCCCTTCAACTTGTGTGTCCTTCACCTTTTGACTCCATAACCCTAGGCACTAATCTTTAGCCTCCAACGTTGAAGTGAAAGTGATTGAAACAACTCTTGAATTTCTTAAATTTGAAACCCTAACTAACTAACTAATCCTAATAAGGCTGACGTCATACTTGGTTATTCCATCTTGATGCAGCACTTTCTGTTGATAAGCAATTAGATGATGGTTAAGAGCATTTATTGAGTAAGGGACTGATTAAATACATTGTTGGCTACATCATCTCAATATTTATTGATGAATTGATATTACTCCACTGCTATATTGATAAACGTTGATCTCATTGATATCTATTGTTATAATTGCTAATCTATTGACATCAGATAGTTATATGAAGTACTAACCCATCGAATCATAGCCTGCATATATTGTTTTGCTATTGTCTTGTTCCGGGTAGGTGTTCTCATTTGGGGCTACACTTCATTATTGGCTGATTAGCCGAACCATCTGATCTTGGTGGTAACCTGTGAGGAGGGACTTTTACTTTGACCTTTATACTCTGGCCTCTTCAAAACCCCATGTTACCAGGGACGTCTCCCCTGGGCTAACCTCCCTGAATAGAAAGAACCTCCCCATTGTGGTGACATTGGGTGGGGTAGGTTCCTGTTACGCCAGTTTGGCCTCTATCTTCTAGCCATTTGACCTAGCTACAAACTGTGCGATAACAGTCCTCAATAACTATCCTTCTCTTACTTTCATATGGTTGAATAACTCACTAATCTATGTGAGCTTGTCCCTGCAGATCACTATCCAGGTTCAGAAAATCTGGGTGGACATGAATCACTTACATCTGCTGCTTGACTTTTCAGGTGGGTCCCCTTGCAATATGACTAGGGAGCAACCTTGCATATCCTTGGCACAGTCAACATGTTCCAAGCATTCAGGGAGAGCAAAGGGTAAGCCACATCATCAAGTTGGCCAAGCAGTCAAAGATTGACAGGAATGAAAGCAAAGTGAAGTTTGAACCTCCTCCCCCTAACCACTAGAATGATAAATTCTCAATATTGGTTCTAACTATTTCAAAGACGACCAAGCCACCTGAACCTAGTAATGATAGTCGGGAAGCGATCATTGTGGAGACTAAGCTAACTACAACTATGTGGGGCCCAATCCCTGACTACAAAGAAGAGCCCCCACTTGACATTAGGCTCTTGCATGCTACTGCATGAGACTGCTTCATTTATGCTCAAACCTAGGGCCTTGTATCTTTGTTTATGCCTCTTGGTTTTTTGATAAAACTCTGTATAATGGCATGTTGGACATATGGGTATTTTGGTAATCAACAAACCCAATTTTGAGTTTTGCTGGTGCTTGTGGCAGATGTGATTGCAACCTACCTTTCTTTGTATAAAAGCAATGTAAATATTATTATATTAATGGTAAAAGGAAGCTTTTATTCAAAAAACAGTATTGACTAAAGGTCCTAAAATAAACTCCTGCTCAAGTTTTCCATATAGATAGAAAAGAATTGACCATAGATTTCAAGCTTAAGTATGGCACCTCACACCTCAACACTTCACTCATACCACCATGGCTCAACAAAGGTTGATCAATAAATCCTTAACTTGACAAACATAGTGCACCCTAGGCTCTGATACAACTGTCACATGACACACATTAACACTATTTCTCAAGAAACCACCCATCCTAATACCACTCTAGGGCGAAAATATGTAATCTTGGAGAAATAGCAACCTATATTGAACCAACTCTCTAACATACCTATAAAATATGTATTTGGCTCATCGTTATGTTCTCATGGTAGAGAAAATCAGCAACTATTATATCTGTAAAATAGTATTGACTCATATCTACCAAATATAAACAATCCACCAAAGAATATCCATAGTCAAAAACCAATCTGCATTATAATTTATAACGCTTTCATAGAGTCAAACGTTTGCGACAAATGAGATAGATAAAACTTTATCATTGGCTACAACCATGTTCTATAACAGTACTTATGAATCTAAACCTTCAATGGAGGACTAAAACTTCTAGTCAAACATTAATACCTCCAAAGGAGGAGGAAGTACTATTTGTTTGAACCAAACCTCCAGAGAGAGTCGCTAAGAACTTCTACATGAAAAATGACCTAATTGTAAATAAAAGCTTTCTGTGAAAGGCCATATGTTACCACAGGAATAGATTCATGTGATTTCAAAGGAATGATCCTAGAGAATAATTTCAATCCAGAATGAGAAATTAAAACAAATGAGGAAGGAAATATTGATAATGCTCCCAAGCTAACTGAACACAAAAAACATAACCCACTGCACTAAACAGTATGCTAACCAACCCCAACACTAACCAAGTCAACCCTGGCCAAAGCCTTGGTTGCCCATTCAAAGACATTGTAAACATAAAAGCTAATGAACTCACACAAATAGCACCAAATTAAATATATATATATGAGTAAGCTTAGTAAAGATAAGTTCATAATTGATAAATGAGACAGCGGCAACAAGGGAGGAATAGAATGCATATATAGGACAAAAACATGAACATGGAGAGAGAGAGAGAGAGAGCAACCTTGGATTGTTTTTGCATAGTAAATTCAAGCATGCTGCAAGTGCAAGACCAATGTTGTCAAAACATACTGTTTGTATCTGTTTTCCAAAGTGTTAACAGATGATCAACAATTAGCAGAGAACTTGAACAGATAGAAAATCAAGCTAAACATGCATGAAACCAATAAGCATCATGAAGTGTCAGCAAGTGAACTTTACCTGGGACTTAGCAGAAACATCCCCCAAATTATCAGCAACAGCAAAACTTTGGTGTATTGCAGACTGGGAAAAATGGAAAAGAAAAATTCTTAGAACATTTGAAGCTCCAATAAAAGAGTGTGAAAAGTGAAAAAGTAAACATCAGATTCTTCGAGGTCATTAAATGCTGCTTGACAATTTAAATTACTGTGATTGAAACTCTACAACAGAAAACAATTATAAAAGTAGAATCTCAAACAAGCCAATGTCATAAACATGGTTTCTTGCCTGAAATGATGGTTATGTATCCTGAGCTTGCATTAAATGCTGCTTGACAATTTAAATTACTGTGGTTGAAACTCATCAACAATATCTACAACAGAAAGCAATTATAAAAGTAGAATCTCAAACAAGCTTCCTATAGAATGTAACCTGTGTCAGGAAACCAAGACAGGTTTTATAATATTCCCAATAGAATCTTAGCTATAAATCAGCTTAATTTCTTAGGGGAATTTCATCAAACACTTAGACTGTTTGACCAAGTGCTCTCAACCAATAGCTTCTCATTTGCTGCACCAATTTAAGTGAAGTTTCTGAATGGTGTGGATATGTTTGGAGTGTCAATTGAATGTGTTTCTCACTCCTTATAACCCCCAAATAGTCTGCTGTTATGTTTAAGGGAGTGCTGGTATATTTATTGGCAGAGTATCCCATTGAAGCATTTTGTCAAACATATTGCAAGCAGACTGCTGTAGCTTGTATTTTGAGTATACTACTGATGTATTTAATGTTTTGAACAGCATATAATAGCATATAATACAAAGGGAAATCACAAGGAATGAGTGCTAAGAATTAACAACAAAAATACCTCTCAAATGCCTTGACTTATTTGTAATATAGGAGGACAAATGCCCAGGTAAAACCCAGGACTGTTTACACTGAGTTGCAGCTGATTTCAGTGGCTCATATAACTCGAATAGACGAATATAGGCACCAATAATCAACCACTAAGAGTTCCCACGAACTGGCTGTCCAACTGACAAAGATTGCATTGAAATCATGGCTTCCAATGATAAATAAATCACCCTTGACTGTGCATACGTCCTGCTGTAATTCCTATGCCAAATCGGCAGCTATTACTTAATGGATTCGACCTCCCAATGATGGCATGACTTCATAAAACGTTTGGAAACTCCCTTGTCTTGACCAGCACTTTGTTCCAACAATAAAATGGTGTATCCCTAATCCCTAGTGCGCCCCTCAAGAGGAAAATCGCCCAGATCTCCAATTGAATTGAGTATGGATTGGATCCATTGGGAAATGCCAAGGAAAAGTCGCCCTTGATGTGCCCAACAACTCTATGATGAGATATCTCCCAGATCTCTCTCAAGGAAACCAAATCGAACCATTTCTTCCCAAGTAATGCACCCTGCCCTGCATAAAACCCTCACTGGTGCGCCTCCTTGCCAAAATTGATGGCTGAAGTAACTCTGAACTGAATAGAAACTTATGTAGAATGGTGAGGGATGAATCTTTTACCTCCTTGGCCAAGCTTGGATCAAGAAAGGTGGAATCTTTCACCACCGAGCAAATCTCTAGGGTTTGTTCAGTCAAAACCCTCAAAACCCCCAAGTATCATGGGCTCTCTAGCAAGAAGCCAGACATCAAAATGATAATCAACATAATGAGATAATAGAGGCCCCTATCTCTCTTTTATACCCCATGTTCACCTTTTCTCTCCAAGTGACTTTTACTTTATTTTATTATTCCTTAATTAAATCACTTAATTAATTAACCAGTTTACCTCTAAAAAGTGATTTATCCATCCTTATGGCTTCTCCAGCCACTAAAAGTCACTTCTCATCATCTTATCCTGTAGTGCTCTTCCCCCCGATTCCGATGAGCTATTACACTAAGAGGTTTCTCCAAGAAATATGCCCAATATAACCTTCTTAGTGAATTTAATTAAAATATGCCCCATAATAAGTCAAAATTACGAAGATCGTCGGAATGCAACGAAACCAAAGCCAAGTTGTGCGGAATGGATCCTGATGATGAAATATGATGAACGATGCAAGTTGGGCACAATAAAACCCCTCAATATCTCATGAACTCGTTGTCACCCCTGTCTCGCTACTCTGTTAGGCATAACACTCTGTAATGTAATAATGTCCAAAAATGGGGACGTTACAGTCCTCCCTGCTAGAATATTGCTTGTCCTCAAGCAATAACTGAATCAATCTACATATGATATCGAGGTCCCATATCCACATATGTGACACAAAGTAGGCTCCCCTCAAGATGTGGCCCCTCCAAGAGCTCACCACGCATGACACCCAAATGCTTCTGATGAGTAGAATGATCAATGGCCATAGAACCTCAGTCAACTCCCCAAGCAACCACTCTACTCGAAACTCAACTCCATCAAACACTAAACTACCAAGCACTCAAATCCCTGGATCCCATATCAAGATGTGAACTACAATGCCCTGTGAAGTACAGTCTTGTAACATATCAACACCATGAGTCTCCTGCAAATAACACACGGCCTCAACCTGAAATGAGTCTGTCCTCCAAGACCATACCAAACCCAACACGACCTCCACCGACTGAACCTCTTGTTGCCATAGTGAGGTACTACAAGACCTCAACGAATCACCAACAAGTGACGTGCTCCCCCCAATACTGAACCTCAATGGAAAATCAAAGTGACTTTCCCCTGCAAAGATCCACTCGCCTCCATCAATCAACGAAATGCCCAGCCCTGTAATCACGGGGTCCCATGCTAGTCTCTGACAGGGACCATCACGCTTACACTGCACTACTCTGATCATGATTGTCTTCTCAAGGTATACATACTGGATCCCCCACTCCTGGATCCTCATGCTAAACCTGGGATGATTGGGCTTGTTATCAAAAAGTTGAACCTGTAAAGGTATCCCAGTGGAACCAAAATCTGCCCATCCATCGCCCAACTCAATCACGAGTATCAATAGTGAGAACCTGTCTCGCCTCATAGAACAGATCCCAGCAAGCCCTCTCAAAGTAATCCAAGAGTGAAGTCTGTTGCTCGCTAGCACAACCCGAACCCTCATAAGATGAAGCAAACCCCTGACCAAATGGACTCTCAGATCCCATGGAAATTTGGAAGTTCATCACTTCCAATCCCCACTAACTATTGATGAGCCATATTGATAATTGTCGGAAGCCCTCCATCCTCATCCCAATGAGAATCTGAATATGTATCAACCTTTGAGATATCCTCTGTTCCATGGCCTAAGATACTCACCATCACACCCAAGGTCTCAACTGTATGTCTCTGATGATCCACCCCTATCCTGCTGTATGCAATAAAGACACTCCTGTCAGGTGGTCTCGGCCTACCAACTCTCCAT
The DNA here is from genome assembly GCA_009831015.1 of Picea engelmannii. Classification (NCBI taxonomy): domain Eukaryota; kingdom Viridiplantae; phylum Streptophyta; class Pinopsida; order Pinales; family Pinaceae; genus Picea; species Picea engelmannii. Next base: position 165,141 of record ML781632.1, on the reverse strand, counting down.
GTCTCCTGCCACTGTTTATCTCCCCCTGTGTTGCTGTCAATGATGAAAGTATTGGGAAAGGCTAACAGAAATATCTGCAACAGACTATAGGACTGGAAAGTATCATATGCTTTGGTCAATCCCAAGGACTTGACCAAAAGCTCATCCACTAGCACCCATGGTGAATAATCATCTGTACTCGTCACTAAACTCCAATCATCAGGTACAACAGTAGATAACTCCACAAATTGTTGGTCAATCACTCTCCCTCCATCATCACTCATATTGTTGTTGCTACTGTGAAGGTGATCTCCCAGAACTATGCACTGCTGCAAGGGAGAGGAATCTCCATGCTCCACTAAGTATCTCCTCCCTGCAATCCAATGCGTCTCCTCCCTGCAATCCAATGCGTCCCCCTGAATCCCACTATACACCTCTGCATGCTCCTGTGAACTATCTCTCATCATCATATGCCCCTGGATAGTCATGCAAGCCCCTATATCCTCATGCATCATCATGTGTCCAAGGTGTACTGTCGGATCAACCTCTGCATGGATATCAACCAATCCTAGAACACAAATGAAAGTGTCCTCGTAACTGCCCCTGGCTTTGGAATCCCCATGTGTATGTGTATGACCAACTGTCTCAAAACTACCCATGAATGGTGATCCCTGTGACACCTGGACATCCTCCAACGTCTCCTGGTCATATCCCTCCATAACCATCAACGACCCTTGGTACTCCTCATGCTCATGTTAAGGCTAAATCTGACACCCTAGGCTTTAGGTAGGTTGTAGATTGAGGGAATCAAACTAGGCTTAATTCAAGGGTGGATCGTAAGGTCACAATTGATGTCACCCCTCTTGTTTTGGGCTGGTGCGTGCCAACCACAAGGAGGCTACCCAAGGCGTGTTGCTTGATGGATGAGATGTGACCTGCAAAACACAAATCAAACAATCACAAGATGATTTTGGGATGAGGGTTAAATAACCTCACCCAAAACTTGCATAAAATTTAATTTTAGATGAATTTTGGTGGAAAACCCTAAGCAGAGCGAACCATTAGAATGAAAAAAGGCAGTAAATCAAGAAGGAAGAGCGCTTCAAAGATGCCAAATCGACCCCCAGTGAAGGATGAGCTTCAAACACTTGCAATTAATTAGAAATCCAATGCAACAACAAGAATCTAGGCCAAAATCAACACATAAGACTCTTTATTCATGTCAAATCAGAGGATTGGCTCCATCACAGAGAAAAGCCAAGATCTGTTACAATGATCTCCAAGAAACTGAGAATCTGAAGCTAGAATGAGAGATAGAATAGAATGAGAAAGTAGTAATGCTCCTGCAATAGAGTGATCAACCTCTCAACTGTAGAAGAATGTTGCATATATAGCTAAATGCACGAAGAATTCACCTTGATGTTTCCAAACTAGGCAAAAAGCTAGCCAATATTCCTCGCCCAAGTGTCAATCTATCTATCTGTCATGTGTCACTGCATGAATGCCTCCTAAAACTAGTTGAGAAAACCTTTCCCAAGCCTTATGGTCAAATCTAGGGGTTATCTAGAGAAGAATGGAGGTCGAATGGGTCAAAATTGGTTAGGAATGAAGAAGTTATGGCCAAAAAGGTAGGAAGGACGAACCTCATGGAGAGAAATAGGTCGCTTAGGTTAGTGGAATGAGGGAAATTTAGGTCACATGAGTGAAAGAGGGGAAGGAATAAAGGAAAAAGTGGAAAGCTAAAGCAGAAAAGGGGGAAAGCTGGGAAAAGGGAAAAAGATAAAGCTAAAAGCAGAAAGCAGACAACTCGCCCAGTTTGACTTTTGACTTGCTTTAAGGCACTTTATGACTTTGGGAAACTTCTTTATTTTGTCCAATTTTAATTAGCAAGTGTTGGATGACTTAGTGGGCCCAGTTTTAGGAGGAAAAAAGCCCAGATTTAAGCGTGTGGGCCCCACATGAGTTGCCACCTCACCCTACCACGTCATCACCTGTGCCACCTCATCACCAAAAAGCAAGGATGTCCAAATACCATCAAGTTTATACTCATTGGAAGCAAAATTGAACAAGGAGTAAGAATATGTTGTCAAATAACTGATGTGAGGGGTCAATAAGATCCTCATGGGCAAGAAGTGTCCCATAATGCTGCAAGTCTCTCATACTCACCTGGAACTGAAACCTCATCCTGTAATAACTCGGAAATCACCGAAACAAGCTCTGAACTCAACTCATGTAAGAAACCATCCTCTAACTGACCAGGACAAGAATCAATGTGCCTGGAAAAACTCTGAATGATGGTCCTGTGCTATCAAGAATAACCTCTGAATGCCAGCCTGAAAGGATATACTGGTCCTTTGACCATCCAAATCTCAAGGGTGAGATTTTGGGGTCAACATCTCCTCCATCAACTGGAGCTCCTCTGTCAAACTATCAACACCCTCTAGCAATGTAGCTGAAGAATATATCTGACTCTCTATTGAGATAGATGTAGAGGATCCCTGACTAGTCTCCTTAAGGAGATCCTCTAATTTGGACCCTGATTCTTGAAGGGTTGTCTGTGCACCTTCCAAGAATCCCTGTGTGCTCACCAACTCATGAGTGAGTCGGTCCACCTCAATCTTCTTCTCCCCTAGTGCCCTGTGATACATCTCGCCAACCCCCAATAGGTAATCTCTATCCATCAACAACTGTTGGAAGTCGGCCCTCGTCACAGTCACTCTCTCCCTGAGTGTATGGAAGTCATCAATGGCAAGTCCCCCATCCGAACTATCATGTGCCATTGAGGCCCTCCAACAATATCCTGCCACCAATGCGTGTGTATCATTAATGCATCTAGTGGCTGCCATGATCATGTCCTCACTAACTCTCAATTGTCCTGTCAAGTGTCGTGACTCCTGATCACAATCATGTTGAGGTGCTACCTCAGGCCTCTCACTGCTAGTGCCAACAATGGAATCCCCAACAACACACTCCTCAAAAGGTAAGGCATTGAACTTCCCACTATCCACTGTGCTACTGAGTCCTCCTGTATGCCACTGCACACCATCACCAACTGCTACCCCCATTTGAATCACATTGTATCCTGTATGGGCAGTTGTATCCTCCTATGCACTCACCCTGCTACTATCATCTGCACCTGGATCCCATACAGATGTATCCAGACATGTGATATGGTCATCTCGACCAACTAGGACTGCATCCTCATCACTGTAGATCAATCTTGGGAGTGAGGGTCCCCACAAGTTGTTGATCTCCACAACATGATCTATCAATGGAATCTCTAAAAGAGGTGACTCACTCTCCTCATACTGATAGGTATGTGCAAGGTCAAATGTCTCCAAGTCATGTCTCTCCTCCTGGGTCTGCAGATCCATATGTCCCTGGTGTACGATCCTCAGACAAGGCTCCTCCACCATATCAGAAATGCCACTGACATCCTCATGTGTCATGGCTATCATAGGTGCTTGAGAAGATGAAAAATGTGTCACGGCCATCATGGAAAGCTCGTCATCCTCCATACATGACTTCCTGGAAGCCATGTCTACACCCAAGGGTAGGTCACCCAACATCCGAATCCCATTATGCCTAGGTGTTAACACATCTGAACCCTCACAAGCACCCTGGTCATCACTCTATCCATGAGATGCGTGGTGTCACTGGCCTCATGGGACTACGCTAATGAAGCATCTAAGGCCACCTCCTCATGCTCAACCAAATGGTCAAACTGAGGTGTTGTCCTCTCTATATCAAGCTCCTGAATTTCAACAAATGTTTTCTTACGTTGTTCTGACATCCACTCTTTTAATGCTGCAATTTCCTTCATATTATGTTCTGACATTCTTTGCAATGCTTGCCCAACTTTTATCCTAATATTTTTTAGGGTATCCATCCTCCTAGACATTAGATTTACTCACAAGCTGGCGAAGGAAATCGCTCTGATACCACTGTAATATTCTCAATAGAATCTTAGCTATAAGTCAGCTTAATTTCTTAGGGGAATTTCGTCGAACACTCAGACTGTTTGACCAAGTGCTCTCAACCAATAGCTTCTCATTTGCTGCACCAATTTAAGTGAAGTTTTTGAATGGTGTGGACATGTCTGGAGTGTCAATTGAATGTGTTTCTCACTCCTTATAACTCCCAAATAGTCTGCTGTTATGTTTAAGGGAGTGCTGGTATATTTATTGGCAGAGTATCCCATTGAAGCATTTTGTCAAACATATTGCAAGCAGACTATTGTAGCTTGTATTTTGAGTAAATTACCGATGTATTTAATGTTTTGAACAGCATATAATAGCATATAATACAAAGGGAAATCACAAGGAATGAGTGCTAAGAATTAACAACAAAAATACCTCTCAAATGCCTTGACTTATTTGTATTATAGGAGGATAAATGCCCAGGTAAAACCCAGGACTGTTTACACTGAGTTGCAGCTAATTTCAATGGCTGATATAACTCGAATAGACGAATATAGGCACCAATAATCAACCACTAAGAGTTCCCACGAACTGGCTGTCCAACTGACGAAGATTGCATTGAAATCATGGCTTCCAATGATAAAAAAATCACCCTTGACTGTGCATACGTCCTGCTGTAATTCCTATGCCAAATCTGCAGCTATTACTTAATGGATTCGACCTCCCAATGATGGCATGACTTCATAAAACGTTTGGCAACTCCCTTGTCTTGACCAGCACTTCGTTCCAACAATAAAATGGTGTCTCCCTAATCCCTAGTGTGCCCCTCAAGAGGAAATTCGCCCAGCTCTTCAATTGAATTGAGTAAAATTGGATACATTGGGAAATGCCAAGGAAAAGTCGCCCTTGATGTGCCCAACAACTCTATGATGAGTTATCTCCCAAATCTCTCTCAAGGAAACCAAATCAAACCACTTCTTCCCAAGTAATGCGCCTTGCCCTGCATAAAACCCTCACTGATGCGCCCCCTTGCCAAAATTGATGGCTGAAGTAACTCTGAACTGAATAGAAACTGATGTAGAATGGTGAGGGAGGAATCTTTCACCTCCCTAGCCAAGCTTGGATCAGGAAAGGTGGAATCTTTCACCACCGAGCTGATCTCTAGGGTTTGTTCAGTCAAAACCCTAAAACCCCCCAAGTATCATGGGCTCTCTAGCAAGAAGCCAGACATCAAAATGATAATCAACATAATGAGATAATAGAGGCCCCTATCTCTCTTTTATTCCCCCTGTTCACCTTTTCTCTCCAAGTGACTTTTACTTTATTTTATTATTCCTTAATTAAATCACTTAATTAATTAACCACTTTACCTCTAAAAAGTAATTTATCCATTCTTATGGCTTCTCCGGCCACTGAAAGTCGCTTCTCATCATCCTATCATGTAGCGCTCTTCCTCCCGATTCCGATGAGCTATTACACTAAAAGGTTTCTCCAAGAAATATGCCCAATATGACCTTCTTAGTGAATTTAATTAAAATATGGCCCATAATAACTCAAAATTACGAAAATCATCAGAATGCAACGGAACCAAAGCCAAGTTGTGCAGAATGGATCTTGATGATGAAATATGATGAACGATGCAATTCGGGCCCAATAAAACCCCACAATATCTCCTAAACTCATTGTCACTCCTGTCTAGCTACTCTGGTAGGCATAACACTTTGTAATGTAATAATGTCCAAAAATGGGGACATTACAGGTTTCCACGAGCCCTCTATGATCAGGATTTAGCTATATATATATCCCAGTTCATTTTTAAGCCCCAAGAGTGGGTTAACTCAATCAGTGGAACCATCCACCCAAGGCATGTTGCCGATGGGGAGGCCATATGTTATTAGTTCAAATCTGATTGAGTCCCTCGGGGTTACCAGCTGCTACTGTCACTTGCAGTTAAGATACCCTCCACCCGGATATTCTGGGGCAGAGGGGGGGATCCCCCGAAGTTTTCCTCAGAAAGAAAAAGAATATCCCAGTGCATGAATGACTTTCCTTGAGATATTCTTCAGAATATTATTTTGAACATTGCATCTACAGTGGGGCAATGTTTACCTCACTGGTCGAGGTTCAGTTATTTATTTTGTTAAGTTCCAGAGTATATAATGTTTGTAAAAGCAAATGTAATAAAACATAATAATACCATATCTCATAAACTACTACTCTTCCATGATAGTTCTTCTAAAATGTTACTTGTCTTCTTGTGTAGTATTTGCAACTAGAGATAAGAAATGAATGTAGCCCCAATTTCCAGAAAGACAAAATAACTGCAAAGAAAGCAAGTCTAGATTAAATCCCACTCAATTCAATCATACAAAAGGATCAACTATCAGACGAACTTCCACTTACCTATTCTATTCAACAAGGATGCCCCTTGGCCCCTTATTTCTATGTTATTGCAGCTAATGCTCTAGGATATCTACTTGAAGCTGCTCAAGTACAAGGACAAATACAAGGGATATCTCTTCCTAGTGGCACACAGATATTAAATGTTCATTTTGTCAATGATTCATCTTGCTCCAGAATTATCCCACAAATCCATTAAAGGCACACTACATTGCCTTGATACTTTTGCTACAGTGGTTGGAGCCATTGTCAGCAACGAAAAGAAGAATGCTTTCTTTATAGGGAAGGAAGTCTTCCTGCCTGGCTTAATATGAAACAGAAACTCCTTCAGCCTTGTGCATAACATTCATATTTAGGTGTCTCAATTGGCAATGGTGTGCCTGAGAAGGTGATTTCAAACTGGATTCTTCGCAAGATTGACAACAAGATTCAACCATGGGTGGTTCAAAGCATCTCTCTTGCAAGAGACATTGCTATCACCCATAGCCTTTTGGCTGCAAACAATGTTTTTTACTCTTCTTCCATCATTCCTTCTAAATCAGGATAAAAACAATTGGAAATGCATCTTCACTCATTTCTCTAGGGAAAGCAGGACAGGAAAATGGGCTTGTCGCTGGTTTCCTAGGACCACTATACTTTACCAATAGACAAGGGAGGGCTTGGCCTGACTGATATTCATGTGCAAGGGACTATTTTTGTTAGTTTCTTTACCTGTTGCTCTATATGTGTTCTCTTTCTTGTTGTGGCACACCATGGTGAGCAGATTCTGCAACACCCAAATTGTTGAGAATTATAGCTTGGACAGAAATTAGTTCGAGATATTTTTGAAAAAGTAATTTTCAAAAAGTAATTCTATTTTGTAATTCAATTTAGTTAAAAAGTGAAAGTTTTATTTTCAGTAGTTGAGTCTAAAAAGTATATTTCATGCATGCATAACTTAGACTAGGAGTAATTTCAAAAAGAGATTAGGGTTTTGGTTTCAGCTAAAAACTATAAAGACAGATCAAGATAGAGAGTTCAAAGTTCAAACACACAAAAACACTTGAGCAGTTGAGCAGATTGAGCGACAAAGAGAGGGAGAGAGAGCAGGCAGCCAGGAAAGAGGCATTTCCGGTAGCACGCAGTCCCTTACAATGATCCGCACAGTTCCATACAGTTGTACGGAGTTCCGTACAGTCATACGGATAGCACCATATGGATCCGTAAGGTCGTACGGATAGGTCCGTATGACGGTACAGACAGGCCACACATGCTGTCCTACAAGCTGTACAGCAGTTTTCTGTTGTTTCTTGTTTTTTCCAACTGCTGTACCTTTCAGTCAGGCTGAAAAAGCTCAAGTTTGAGGTGTTTTTTGGTATCCGTGCAGTGTTGTTTTTTGGGCAGCTTGTGGAGGTTTCCTTGTAAGTTTTTCGAAAGAATGAAAAGCAGATTTGAAGGAGTAATTACCAGTGTATGTGTGAAATTAAATTTTATGCTTCCGCTATTTGATTTCTAGCTATTGTGTGATTAATGCTATGGTCTGAACTTTATTTCTGCAATAATTAAATTCAGCAATCTACTTGTTTGATTGAGATCATAAGAACTTTAGTCACCTAGGGCTTGGAAATTTTTCACATGGTATCAAAGCTTATTTCTTCGATTGAGATTCTCTAGGATTCACAATGGTAAATCAACTGCAGGGAAGGACCAGCAGTGAGAGGATTTCAAAGTTTTATTTTCAGATTTGGGAGTTTGTGCAATAGATCTCAAAGATGGCAGCAACGTGCCTCAGGTTTGAGGACAGATTAGATGGTGTCTTGAATTTCTTATCATGGAAGGTGAGAGTTACACTCTTACTAAAAGAGAATGATCTCTTGGATATTATCAAGAGCATTGTGACTCCAGCTACAGATCCGCAACAGTTGGTAGCGCACAACAAAAGGGAAGTGAAGGCCAAGCAGATGATCTTGGATGCCATAAAGGATCATTTGATCCCTCGTGTATCCGAGAAGAAGACAGCGAAGGAGATGTTCAATGGCGTGGTAAGTCTCTACCAAAGTCAGAACATAAACAGAAAGATGGTATTGCGGAACAAACTCAGATCCATACTGATGACCAAATCAGACACAGTCACCAGTTACCTTATGCAGATCACACAGATTCGTGATCAACTTGGAGCAGTTGGGGAGAAAGTTGAAGATGCAAAGTTAGTGAACATGGCACTGAATGGATACCCAGTTTCATGGGAACCATTTGTCAAAGGTATCTACACTCGGGAAAACCTTCCTGACTTTGAAAGGCTTTGGGATGAATGTATCCAAGAGGAGACTCTGATGGAGTCAAAGGTCGGCAAGGAGGATGGTGAAGAGAACCTAGCTCTATTTGTTTAGTCAAATAAGGGCAGAGGTAAAGGACCTAGCAAGGGTGAGGGAAAGAGTGAGGAGTCAACCTCACAACCAGGAAAGAAGGACGTGAGTAAAATCCAGTGCTTTAGTTGTCATAAGTACGGTCATTATGCATCACAGTGTCCAGATAAGAAGGGTAAAGAAAAGCAACAGCAGAAGCATGTAGTAGCCTCTGTAGAAACTCAAATGAATGAGTTTGTTGCCAAGTTTGAGAAGGATTTCTCGTTGGTATATTGCCTTTCTACCAGCATGATTCCAAGGAATGTGTGGTATGTGGACAATGGGGCATCTTGACATATGACATCAGCTCGACAGTTGTTTTCTACTTTGAAGAAGCAAGACTCAAGAGTACAAGTTGAGCTTAGTGATGATTCCAAGTACCCAGTAGTAGGAGTTGGTAGTATTCCCTTCCAGCTCGAGTCAGGTAATTATTTAGATTTTGATAATGTCTTGTTTGTACCACGTCTCGGGAAGGACTTGCTTTCAATTTCGGTTGTGGATGATAAGGGCTTTGCAGTGGAGTTCAAGAACCAACAAGTCCTCATCAAACCAAAGGAATCTAACCCAAATACAACTCAAGTGATAGGGGTTAGAGAGGGTAAGTTTTACAGGTTGCAGGGTGAACCTATTCAATCCTTGGTGCATGACAGTGACAGTTTGTGCAAGTTGTGGCACAAGTGGATGGGGCACCTGCATCACAAGGTGTTGCCTATTCTGAGGGAGATAGTCATAGGTCTTCCAAAGTTCATATTTGAGCAGCATGGTGTATGTAGAGGGTGAACGCTTGGAAAGTATGCCAAGGTTGCTTTCCCAAGCAACAAGCATAGGTCTAGGGAGATTCTAGACCTAGTGATAGAGGATAAGGAGCAGGAAGCTCTGAAGGTTGAACTAGAATCACTAGTGATTTCCAAAGAAGTACAACAACCTTCAGGTAGAGAAGGGTAGACAATATCCCCTTGCACTTCTGTTAGGAGACCTCAATGGTTTAGTTAGACATTAAAGGATGCTCAGGAGTACGTTGAGACTCCTAGGAGCACACTAAAAGAGAGCAGACCTCCGAAGAAGTTTCCAAACTATATGGCATTGATGAGCAGTATTCTAGATTTCGAGCCTTCCACTTTTCAGGAAGCAGCAAACCAGCAGGTATAGTGAGATGCCATGGTGGAGTACACCTCCATCATGAAGAATGATGTTTGGGACATAGTGCCAAGACCGGAGGGGAAGTCGGTTGTGAGTTCCAAATGGCTCTACAAGATCAAGCATGATGCAGATGGCCGCATTTGAGAAGTTCAAAGCAAGGTTTGTGGCGAGAGGGTTCTCCCAAAGAGAGGGAGTGAACTACGAGGAGACTTTTGCTCTAGTCGCTAGGTACACAGAACAGCCTCAAGGATTTGAATTAAGTGGAAAGAAGTCCCATGTTTGTTTTGCAGTGAACACCTTCATAGTGGAGCCAAGGCAAGAGGATTGGGTAGCAACAAAACATGTGCTCAAGTATTTGAGGGGTACCATGGAGTGGTTTGAGATATCTTGGAGATGGTGAAATGAAGTTGCAAGTGTATACAGAGTCAAAGTAGGCAGGGAGTGCAGAAGACATGAAAAGCACCTTAGGGTGTTGCTTTAGCTTGGGATCAACAACAGTGTCTTGGTTCAGTAGGAAGCAGACTTCCTTGGCACTTAGCTTAGCAGAGAGCAAAGATCACTTCATACGAGACAAGATTCATATGGGAGCAGTGAAGCTCTAGTGTATTCCAACGGATCAACATGTAGCTAATATTCTAACCAAACCCTCAACAAGAGGGAAGTTTGAGACATTCAGATACAGACTTGGATTGGTGCAAAATTCCTTCCTTGCTAAGAGGGAGCATTGAGAATTATAGCTCGAACAGAAATTAGTTTGAGATATTTTCGAAAAGTAATTCCATTTTGTAATTCACTTTAGTTAAAAAGAAAAAGTCTTAATTTCAGCAGTTTAGTCTAAAAAGTATATTTCATGCATGCATGGCTTAGACTAGTAGTAATCTAAAAAATAGATTAGGATTTTGGTCTCAATTAAACTATAAAGACAGGTCAAGATAGAGTTCAAACACAAACACTTGAGCAGTTGAGCAGATTGAGCGACAGAGAGAGGGAGAGAGAGCAGGCAGCCAGAAAAGAGGCATTTCCAGCCAGCAAGCAATCCTGTATAGGAATCCACACAGTCTCGTAGAGTCGTGCGGAGTTCCGTACAGTCGTACGGATAGGTCCGTACAGCAGTACAGATAGGTTGTACAACAGTTTTCTACTGTTTCTGTTTTTTTCCAGCAATTGTACCTTTCAATCAGGTTGAAAAAGCTCAAGTTTGAGGTGTTTTTTGGTATCCGTACTGTGTACAGTGCTTCTTTTTGGGCATCTTGTAGAGGTTTCCTTGTAAGTTTTTTGAAGGAATGAAAAGCAAATTTGGAGTAATTACTAGTGTATGTGTGAAATTAATTTTTATGCTTCCGTTATTTGATTTACAACTATTGTGTGATTAATGCTATGGTCTAAAATTTATTTCTGCAATAATTAAATTCAGCAATCTACTTGTTTGATTGAGATCATAAGGACTTTAGTCACCTAGGGCTTGGGAATTTTTCATAGTAGCAGCAGTAGTACCTCGGTCCCTGTGCACAACAGAGCAGGCATTGGGATGACTACACAACACTTATGTGTCTTGGGGGATGCACAGCAATTATGTAGACAGAGGGAGAGGCACATGTATACCTCCAACATGCATGCACCAGCCTTAGATTGTTAGTTATTTCGAGAATTAGAAATTGCTTTTCTTATTTTAGTTTAGCTTCTCCAGATTTAGCTAAAGAACATGAGTTAAGGGCTTTTCCATATTTATAAGGTGGTGCAGATCCCTAGGAATGAGGTGCTTGATTTCATGTATACATTATCTCCTAGTGGGCATTCTATTATAGCAAATTACTGATGCAAGGAGGGCACACTATTCTAGGCAGCATTAGGGTTTAACATTGTCTACATGCATTATACATTCCATTATCTCCTAGTGGGTGTTTTAATCTAGGAAATTTACCCATGCAGGGAGGGGTGCACAATTCTAGGTGTAGAAATTCCATGAACAAGGCACTGTTCACCAAGAAATTTGCACTTGTCCATTCAGAAATTTCACCTCACTTCAATGAGATCATGAATTTATCACATGGAACTTTCAGCTTTAGGGCTGAACTGAAATATTAAGAAATTCCCCTGGTGATAGGTGGGGTCATAGAGACAATACCCCTGAAAGTCTCACTGTAGCCAACCAAAGTCCTAATGGACAGGTGATATATCTCAAGTTCTCAACTTTGATGAAGCAGGTGGACCCATGCACACTGATCCAAAGATACAGAAATGTGAAAGAGGGCTTATGCCCATGCAACCACTCATAAGGAATCATACCGATGACCACATGTGTAGGTGTGCAATTGATGATGTTTGTTGCTCAAACAGAGGCCTCTCCCCAGAAAGGACAACTTCATATCCTAAGAATGAAGCATATAGCAAGCCATTTCCATGATTGCTTGATTCTTACGCTCAGCCACTCCATTTTTCTCAAGAGTATAGCGAACAGTCTTTTGTGAAGAAATGCCATGAGAGCAGAGAAACTATCGAAAAGCATTACTAATGTACTCAAATCCCCCATCAGAACAAAGACACTTGATATTCTATTTGCATTGGGCTTCAGCAAGAGTTCTGAACTCTGAAAATTTGCCAAACACCTCATCCTTGGATTTAATGGTGTAGACCCATAGAAAATTGAAACCGACAATAATCATCAATAAAAATGAGGAAGTACTTGGCTCCCCCAAGAGAAGTGACCCATGGTACCACAAATATCCCTGTGAATTTATTCAAAGGCTTAGAGGCACGCCTTGAGTTGTCTTTTGGAAAGGACTCTCAATGATGTTTACCCATCGGAAATCCTTCACAAACACCACTAGGAGGACTGATCTAAAAGAAAATTTGCCAAACACCTCATCCTTGGATTTAATGGTGTAGACCCATTGAAAGTTGAAACCGGCAATAATCATCAATAAAAATGAGGAAGTACTTAGCTCCCCCATGAGAAGTGACCCGTAGTACCACAAATATCACTGTGAAGTAATTCAAAGGTTTAGAGGCATGCCTTGAGTTGTCTTTTGCAAAGGACTCTCAATGATGTTTACCCATCATAAATCCCTTACAAACACCACTAGGAGGATTGCTCTATGGAAGATCCTAGGCGAAAATAGCTCATGTGTCTCAAGGATCCATAATTGTTGTGACCAAGACGAAAGTGCCATAGCTCACTATCATCATCTACATTGGCCACCATTGCAATGAATTAATTCGATGTTGGGGGTGAAGAAGACTTCTCCAACTTGTACATTCATTAGAATTCATCACAATATCTAGAAGCAACAACTTTGAACCTATCATTTATGTTTTTAATAACCCCACTGTCTGGCCAATATTCCACCTTTTAATTAGTGTGTGCGATGCAATTAATAGATAGTAGATTTGGCCCCACTCTAGGAACATGAAGAACATTCCCATGCTTAGCATTATCAACAACACTACCACAACCAAAGACTGGGAGGGTTGAGTCATCGTCGACAGTTACCTACTCACCTTTATGCTGATCACTGCAGTTGGAGAGAAGATGCGTGTGCTTTGTCATATGTCTAATTGCCCCAAAATCTACAATCTATTCCTATGAAGAGGTGGAAGACCATAAAGTAGAGTACACAGCTAAATGTGCAAAGTTACCAGCCTTTTCTTCGAAGAGGGCCTTGTTGCTAACCATTTGCCGAGCAATTTCTTCAATCGTTTGAAGACAAAGAAGATAATGTTTGAAGGCCTTATGGCAATAACATCAGGTCGTCCTCTTCTTCTTTGAGGATTTGGAAGTATCCCCTGTAGACTCATGTATGTATGAGGTAGAAGACTTAGAAAGGGCTTGATCTCAAGAGGGTAGTTCACCCAAATTTTTCAAGGTGACTTGATGTTGGATAAGGTTAGAAGAGATGTCCTCTAAAGTAGGCGAAGCAGGTGCCTTAAGAAGAAAAGGAACGTTGTAAAAGATAATAACTATATTTTAAAGCCAAGAGTAAGGTTATTAAGGACAACACTAATATATTCAGAATCTTGTTTACCTTGGCCACTGGATGTAACAATGTCAACCTTCAAGTTCTTGAGCTCCTCAATGATAAAGAAATCTGCCATTTTGAGGCTAAAGAGCTTAGTTTCAAGTCAATTGAATTGAGTAGTGTTCACTACGCCAAACAAATTGTGGAAAGCATCTCAAATTTGCTTCACACTCTTGTTACCCTTGATGTGATGAATAAGGTTTGGCTCCACATAAAGAGTGACCAACCCTAGGGCTTCATTTTTCTTCAAACATGCTAGATCATAACTAATCTGTTGAAAATATCTCAGACAAACATTTAGTCAACACACAGATTTCAACCTCCAATAAAGACTTCAGTAAACTATTGTGCTTTATGGGCAGAAACACAGAATGACTAAGATCTGAAAATATAGCAGCAGAAATATAAATGAACAGCAGACAAAATCAACACATTTGACACTAGAATTTCTGGGCAATGCCCCTGGAAAAACCCACAAGGGAAAAACCAGTCCAAGAGTGTCTTCTTTATTGAGTTCACAGAGAAATATTCAGAGATTACAGCAGTCTATTACAGCAAGAATAAAATAGCACTTATCTCACAAACCCAGCACAAAAATCCTCCTTGAAATCTGTGTCTAACTGTCTTGAAAATTGTGCCACTGCTGTATGGACTGTATGGCCCAGTTCTGTCAACAAAATAGCTACAGAACATCGATAAATGTGCCCAGATTTGCTGCTGTACGGACTTGTCTCCAGCAGTAAATGCCCACAAGCTGCCTCAAAATCCATGTTGTAGCAGCCTCGATTTCTGTGCAGCCAAAAACAGTAGTACGGCCCTCTAAATCCATATTGTACAGCCTCACACTTCTGTTGTACAGACCAGCATTTAATGTTGTACCAATCTTGGGATGCATGCTCTCTCTCCCTCTTGGAAAGTGCGCCCCTTCTCTTGCTGTCCTTCTCCTTTCTCTTCATCTCAATCTCTCTTGGTCTCTTGGAATTCATGCCTCTTTGTCTCCCTCAAGCTCTCCTTGAAAATGTGCACCCCACTCTCCTCAACGGCTGCCTTTATGCACTCATTAATGAGTAACTGCCCTAACCCTTGGTCTTCCAAAGACATAGAAGGTCAAGATTAGATATTGGCCTCATGAGATCAACGGTTGTGACTTAATCATCCGTTGAGTTCACTTAAATCACTTAAGTGACCCAAAATTCATAAAGTCACTTTTTACCCATTAAATATTAAAAGACTCAACTTGACTTTATAAAATCACTTTATAAAGTCACTTTATAAAAACACTTTATAAAGTCACTAGAGAGAAATATGCTCAGTCACTTCTACATGTTGGGTGTTGCCAATGCAGAAGTAACTCCGAGCTACAAAAATCTAACACTCCCTCTTAGTGAGGGAGGTATTTCTGGAGCCTCCAACTGGATCTATCTCCAACCCCATCATGTCCTTTGTTGCTATAGTCGTTCGCTCTGCATTGGAAGCCTTTGCTCCCCCTGAACTCGAAGCATCTCCAGCTACTTGCACTGAACCTTGATCAAGAGACCTACTCATCCAAGGTCCTCTCTCTGAAGCCTCACCACTCTTATCCAACTACAGGTTAACCAAGCACTCTGTACAATCTCTCCGACTGGACACCAAGCAACATACTTGGGTCAGAAGAGATTCCCTCTGGATATAAGTACGCCAGTCCTTGAGAGAACACAATCCCACATCCATCTATCTCAAAAGACGACACAAAGGGCAAGTTCATCAGTAGTTCGGGAACATATAATACCTCGGCCAACTCCAAATACCCTCCTGACTCCAATTGGAATTTAACACTTTCAACTCCCTTCACAACTAGAACATGTCTGATGCTAACCCCACACCCCACATAGCTATCTGAGCCGATCTCTGAAAAACTGAGGAATATAGACCTCATCCCTGTCATGTGTCGAGAAGCCCCATTGTCCAAGAACCATGCAAGAGTACCTGTACACGCTAGGAACCAATGCCTTTAAGACAAGCCATCGGGGAAAACTCCTCCCCAACCTTTTCCGTGAACTCCTTCACTTCTACTGATGTTACTGTCTCGGAATCCTTCTTGCTTCTCTTCTTGTTTGGACACTAGCCTGCATAATGCCCCAACTTATGACATGCAAAGCATCTCACCTTGCCCATGCCCTTCTTCTCGCAATGAGAGGACTTCTCCCCTCTAAGAGCTTTCTTGTCCTTCTTCTTTGCTAAGAGGGCAACAATCTCCTCATTCTCCTCACCCTTTGACTGTTTTCTAGAAAGAGCCTCCTCACGAGTCTCTTCCTGTATGAAGTCATCCCACAATCTCTCCCAGTTGGGACTGTTCTCCGTGGAGACAACACCTTTAACAAAGGTGTTCACTTCTCTAAAAAACCATTCAGAGCAGTCCTAACCATTTCTCCATCTGATATAACCTCTCCAACTGCGCCAAGTTCATCATGAACTTGAGTGATTCTGGTGAGATATGAGGACAATGTTTCAGTCTCGATCATCTTTATGTTTCTAAGCTTCTCTCTCAATATCATCTTCTGATTCTCATTGGAACTTTGGTATAGCTTGGTCAAAGATGCCCACACCTCGAAGGCATTTCTTTTTCCTGCAACATGGGGAATAACATGGTCCTTGAATGCATCAAGAATAATCCTCTTGGCCTTCGCGTTCTTCTTCTGGAAAGCTGCCAAAAGAGTTGCATCTGTAGGAACAGTGACGAGATTCTTTTGTGTGTTGTTCACAATGTCCCATAACTCGGCTTCCTCTAGCAACAAAACTATCCTCTCCTTCCAAGGACTAAAGTTCATTGCCCCATCCAACCTATCTTCGAACCTCAAGCCAATAGCCATGACCTTCTCAACTGAAACTCAGCTCTTATGCTTCCTTCTTCCAGGCAAAAACCCTCTACACTCACTGTAAATCTCTGCCAAATCTCTTGTCTGTTGAACCTCAAAGTTGCGGCTCTGATACCATGTTGAAAATATCTCAAACAAACATTTAGTCAACACACAGATTTCAACCTCCAATAAAGACTTCGGTAAACTATTGTACTTTATGAGCAGAAACACAAAATGACTAAGATCTGAAAATATTGCAGTGGAAATATAAATGAGCAGTAGACAAAATCAACACATTTGACACTAGAATTTATGGGCAATGTCCATGGAAAAACCCACAAGGGGAAAAATAGTCCAAGAGTGTCTTCTTTATTGAGCTCAGAGAAATATTTGAACATTACAGCAGTCTATTATAGCAAGAATAAAACAACACTTATCTCACAAACCCAACACAAAAATCTTCCTTGAAATCTGTGTCTAACTATCTTGAAAACTATGCCACTATTGTACGCACTGTATGGCCCAATTTTGTCAGCAAAACAGCTACAGAACCTCAATAAATGTGCCCAGATTTGTTGTTGTACGGCACTCTTCTGTACAGACTTGTCTCCAATAGTAAATTCCAACAAGCTGCCTCGAAATCCATGTTGTAGCAGCCTCGATTTTTGTGCAGCCAAAAACAACAGTACGACCCTCTAAATCCACATTGTACGGCCTCACACTTTTTTGTACGGACTAGCATTTAATGTTGTACCAGTCTTGGGATGCATGTTGTCTCTCCCTCTTGGAAAGTGTGCCCCTTCTCTTGTTGTCCTTCTCCTTTCTCTTTAGCTCAATCTCTCTTGGTCTCTTGGAATTCGTGCCTCTTTGTCTCCCTCAAGCTCTCCTTCAAGCTCTCCTTGAAAATGTGTGCCCCACCCTCCTCAATGGATGCCTTTATGCACTCATTAATGAGTAACTGCTCTAACCCTTGGTCTTCCAAAGAGATAGACAATCAAGATTAGATCTTGCACTCATGACATCAACGGTCGTGACTTAATCGTTCGTTGAGTTCACTTAAATCACTGAAGTGACCCAAAATTCATAAAGTCACTTTTTACCCATTAAATATTAAAAGGCTCAACTTGACTTTATAAAATCACTTTATAAAGTCACTTTATAAAGTCACTAGAGAGAAATATGCTCGATCACTTCTACATGTTGGGCGCCGCCAATACAGAAGTGACTTCGAGCTACAAAAATCTAACATTATCACCATCCTCAACTAGAAGCAATTTCTCCAAATACATCTATAAGCCTTTGCTCTAAATAAGGGTTGTCATTTGATCATCCCACATATGGTAGTTAGCCCCATTAATACAAGGAAACAACCATTTTCCATCCATAACACCAGCACTACCCTTAAATCAGCAATAGATTAGCTGCAAGATTAAAAAAGGAGTGTGTTGCCACAAAAGAGAGCATAGATCAGCAAAATATCCCCTTAAATCTATTGAAAAAGGCCAACCAATAACCAAGGAAAGAGGGCGTCGGTGGAAAACCCTAAAAACTATTTGTTGTCTAAAAAGGGAGCACTAAAACCCTAGTTTTGGACCTGAAATGACCCCTAACCAACAGTTTTAGACCTGGAACAACCCTAAAACAATTCTGGATAGAAAACAAAGAGTCCACGCTAGATTAGATACCATGTTGAGATCATAGTAAATCTACAACGAAATCTTCAATAAACCCTAATCTAGCCAAGCGAAAAATACAAAAAAAGAGAAACAATACTCAAAGGATCAACACAAGAGATATTGTTGTAATACCCAAGCACATGAACAAGAGAAACACTCTAGAGAAAGATTCCCCTTAGGCTTTTATCAAATAGTTACTTGAGTAAATGATTTACAAACGAGGGGGATGATGTAGTAGCCCCAAGAGGGTGATTTGGCTGACCTAGTCAAATATACCAAATACAATGAAGTGGGTCAATTTCCCATATGTATGTTCAATAAAGCTACCAATGCATCAAATAGAAGGTCGGCGCGTGGCCTCAAGTGAAGATTAGCTATAATCTCAACAACGCACCTCAAAACCTCTTAACTCATTTATTTATACTTCTTTTTTATCACACCGTTCAAGAATGTTGTCTTTACATCCATCTAATACAAAGACCAACCATAGCACGTTGTTAATACAAGAATGGTTCAAATAGAAGTATACCTAGCAATGGGAGCAAAAGTATCATCATAATCTCCTCCCTCTTTCTAAGGGAACCCTCTAGTAACAAACATTTCCTTGTACTTTTCAATGCTCCCATCAATCGCATGTTTGATCTTATACAACCATCTAGAATCAATCATTGATTTTCCCACAAGCCTAGGTACAATCTTCCAAACATCATATTTAGGATGAATTTAAACTCCTCCATCATGGCATCCTGATTCTTTTTGTTCCTTCTCTGCATATGCTTCCTCAAAATTGGAAGGCTCACCTAACTTCCCACTATTATGCACTAGTGCCACAGGATCAACAAATAACCTGTAAAGGCCACCATCCTGCACACCTCTAGCCAAATTTCTCGAACTTGCTATACTACAATCACTGATAGTGAATTGTTGATCTTCACAAGCAATTATACAAAGCAAATATGTCATACAAGAAACTAAAAGAAGGTTTGTTGTCAAACCACGAACAAATAAAATATCATTCAACTCCAAGAACATCACCTGAAGGCATATGGAAAGATATGGAGCCCAATCCCTTCAAAGGATAAATGGCATCATCACTCGACTCCACTCACATTCCTCCTAAAACCTGCTAAAGGTATACTTGTCATAAGTCATATGTTTCGATGCACCACTATCCACATACCATCTAACACCGGGCACAGTGTTGGTAGATAAACAAGAAATCATACAAAAGGCCCCCTCAAGCTTCAAAGCTAACTCAATGCTCATCCACTTCAATCACAATCTCTACACTCCTTGCAATTTGTTTCTACTACTTGGCCCTCCCTTTCTTCTTCTGTGGACATTGGCTAGCATATATTCTTTCCAATGACCCCTGAAACATTTCACATGACTTTAAGTCCTTCTTACCTTGGTTTGAATACTCATCTTTCTTACCCTTCCCAAGTCCTCCTTTCTTGCCTCCCTTCCTCATCCTTTGCCAAAGGTAAGGTCTTCTACTTCACCTTCTTTAGTTGAACAGGATTCTAACCTTGTCTCTTCCTACATAGTCATCCCAAAGTTTTCCAAATGAGGGCATATTCTCAAAAGCACAAACACCCTAAACAAAGGGCACCAACTCCTCAATGCAATGGGCACCAACTCCTATGCAATGGGCACCAACTCCTCATCTTCAACCTTCACCCCAGTAGCATCCAATTAATTTATCAACTCAGTGATCTTCATCGAGTAACTAGCCATGAAATTTATGCCACTCATACAGATGGCAAAGAGGATGGCTACTTCCTTCACCATGTCTTGGTATCCATCCCACTCTTTGTCAATGATGTGGTCCTCCTAGCTTCTACTCTAAAGGGCCTCCACAAACAGCTACACACCTTGGCCAAGTTTTGTGATCTTCAACAGTTGACGATCAACCTTGATAAAACCAAGGTTATGATCTTCAATGGCTCAAAGAGTTCCTGTCAGAGTTTCATTTATACTTTCAGGGTGAGGAGATTGAGATCACCACTACCTACACTTACTTGGGTGTTCAATTTTCTAGGCCCCAATTTAGTTTGAGATTGGCTCTCTAGCCTCAGATCAACAAGGGATATGGTTCCCTAGCCTTCTGGAGTGGAAATGTTCTCAACACCACTTTCAGGACATTCAATCCAAGATGCATCTTTTGAACAACATTATCAGGCCCACGGTTTTGTACGACTCTGAGGTTTGGGGACCGAGTCTAATAGAGGAGAATTGGGTCAAGACAAAGAGGGTTCAAGCTCTACTAATCCATCACATCATCCGTTGCAAGAGGACTATTCCCCGACACATCATCCAGGTCAAGTTTGTTGCCCACCCTTTCCAAGTCGAGGTCATTTTTTCTTTGGTTTCACTACTTCATTGGGTCCAGAGCTTCATTGATTCAGCCACCATTAGAGGTCATACCCTTACCTTGCATACTGCTCCTCGAAGGCCTTGGGCAATGCCTCTAGTGAGTCCTCCCAACGAATCCGTTTTTGGTTTGTCGAGGTTACATGCCTATTACAGTTAGTAGGCATCTCGATGGACAGGCTCCCCCATTCAGATACTCCTTGAACACCCCTAGCCATCTCCTGTCAGAGAAGAAGGAATTAAACAGGATCATTAGGGAGGACATTTACCGACAGTACATTCAAGTCACTTAGGTAGATCCACCCTATGGGCTCAAGCCCAAGAAGGCATTCTATGCAGAGCATTTCATGGAGATGAGAGATGGCCTCATTATCAAACTAGCCTATACTCTTCATCACCAGATGCACGCCCTCAAGTTCCCTCTTTGGCCAATTCCTAGTTGGTTCTCATTAGCTTTAGGTGGAAGCCAATCACCATATTTCAAGGGCGGATAGGACTTGTCGATTCTACCACCTACATGAGACAGAGATAGAGGAGCATTTCCTTTTCTGATGCCCCATCTATTATGAGATCTGTGGTCGATGCCACTACCTTTTCATGGAGTGCCAAAACTCCCTATCCATCTTCTTTCAGTATCTAGACCAATGGTGCTTGGCTTTATACATGAGGAAGGCTTTCGGGTTTCAATCATCTATGCTCGGACCACCCACACCACTGGACACTACCAGAATGATCAACTCCTTCATAGTGCTCATAGACAGAGGCACCAAGAGGCAAGCAAAGAGCAGTTTCACCATCTTAGTTTCAAGATCGGTGAGACCTCAAGGATATCCCCGCCCTCCACCCGTGAGAACTTTGCAACAATGTCAGGTCCAAGCCAAAGACAGTTCTTCTATTCACAGTAGACACCCTTTGTCCATTCTTTCAGATATCAGTAGAGAGCAACCTCTTCTAAGCAACATGTTGCATCCAGACCTTCCAGTAATTCCAGATCATCCAATTCATCAGGACAATCCTCCATCAGGGGTTTCTTTACTTTGGCCTTGGAGATAGGAGGGATCCATGTATTGTTGGAATAAATTCGAAGATGCAGCTCCTCCTCCTCTTCAGTAGGCAATGGCTCCTCCAGGGCTTGAGCTAATACTCTAGGTGTCGAGACATTTCACTAAGGTTCCTGAGAGGGATACTATCTCTTCTCTGAGATTCCCAGTTTTATATCTTCTTTTGTTTCTTTGATGATAGATTGTAGATTCTAGGTCTTTGACCTTGAGGATAGATATGCTTTTCTTTAGGGGTTGCACTCACACTCCCACTATGTATTGTTTTTGATGTACCCATCAGTCCTTTTGACCTATTTATGGTCACTTGTTGGACATTGATAAAATTATCTCCTTTTATCTTGCCTTTATCCTAGAGGTTTCCCGGATCTTAACCTTGTGAATTTTCAGCCTTAGGGATGTCATGAAATACAAACTAAATAGCAACAACAACGAACAAGATTTCAATACTTAACAACCTCAGTCATCAAGGCAACCCAAGAGAAAAGATACCAAATTGTTCCGATAAGTTTCAGCCCTCTAGGACAATCTTGTCATGTATAAACTGGATCTGAAAACCACTTATAATAGCCGTAAAAACAGCAGCAAATTTGCTCTTATATTCTTCAATTACAATGTTAAATCACTTAACATAATCACCCTTAACTTACATCAAATTAGCAAGACATATATAGCTGGAAATTACAAACCATGAAGAACATAGATGGCTGAAAATCAAATCTGCAATTTATACAAGTATTGGATAGCTGAAAACTTCATTAATATGCATAAGATGAAGTTCATGTACATGCCAAAGCCTTATCACAAGGCTAGTACAATCCACTAGCTCTCCAAAACCCTAACTACGGAAAACAAAGAAAACCCTAGCTCAACCAAGGAGATCCAACAAGCATGAATCACTCAAGCAAGTCATCCAAGGAAAAACATCTCCTCTTCTTATTCTCTTCTCCAAGTACAACCTAGGGTCTCATCTCAAAACCCTAATATCCAAATCTCCAAGGGATAAAACCATAACCCTAGTCTTCAAGATGCTCCAACAAACTCAAGAAACCGTACAAACTCCAAGAGAGAGAAATAGAGATCAAGTACATTCAAAAGATATACAAGAGAGAGGAGAAGTGGTGAGCTCCTACTAGTCACATATCTAACACAAGTGTGATAAGAATGATGAGTGATTGAAGGACTCTCCTCTTCATATATATATCCTATATATATATATATATATATAGCAGTGAAATAGGAATCGTGCTTTAAATCACGATTTTTTGAGTTTGAATCAGATTGGCCTCCAAACGAGCCGATCCAAAGCTCGCTAATTCAAACTCACATTGACCAAGTTTGACTCAATCAATGCACGTCAAACTTGCGATTTTAGTGTGAATCACGATGCAAGGATAAAGTTATAAACCACGCCAATTTGTCTATAAAATCATTTTTTGTGGGTTTTCTCTCATTTTTCTACCTATTTGACCTAGTTTCTTCTCTACCAGTTGAGTACGGATGACAAACAATGAAAAACAAAAACTATAGGAGAATGAAGTAATCCACCAAAGGCAATTCATCAACACTACTGGACATCTATGTGTATATCTTTATTTTTTTGTACTTGCCGAGTTTTTCCAAATTTATTCCTAATTTGATTCAAACTCTTTGCTCTTTTGCCTCGCCAATTTTTTGTCGATTTCAAGTTTGGTAACATTGATATATGTGAGAGGTAAGGGGAACCAACAATACATATGTGGGCCAATTCCCTTACGAGCAACCTACAATAACACATGTGGAGCACTACACTTCAAGGGTACACATGTCAAGCTCCAAGGTGATGTCATCCAAAAGCAAGGCTACAAATGCAAGGGTGCTCCACAAGGTGTGTCCAATGTTCCTTCTACAACCCTCCAAAGGATCCATGAATCCTCCTAAGTCATGTACACCACTAGTCCACTCCTCCTAAATGAACATTGTTGCAACCCAAGCGACCCTAAGCTAACTCCAAGCCTCCATACAGGAATCCAAGCTACCATGTGCTATATAGGGCTCGATGCCCTCCTCTAAGATGCAAAACACTCCTCCTAAGTAGGGTGATTATAATGTTCCCAAGCCAAGATGTCGAGAACATTGCGTTTTTCATGTGATTTTTAAATGTTTTCTGGTTGTGGCATTTTGTCAAACACTTTGTGGATTTGGTCTTTTAAGTTGCGCTAGGGCTTATACTGATGGGTTTGATGTGTGTTTGCAGCAATAATAAAAATAGATATAGCAATGGAACATACCTCAACAAGATGCAAGATCCACAACACAAGGAATAACCAAAAATACCTCCGATCCGATTTTATTCATAACAATGGTGGTCCTCATAAAAAATGGAGTAGATATAGAATACATATAAGATAGTATAGTGTTTGGCCTCCAACCGACAAGATAGAAGAATATCCAGGCTTCCAAAAGCCTCTCCAAGCTATAGATCAAAAACCCAGATGAACCAACTCATAACCCAACTGAAATATGAAGATCTTCCTAGCACAATGTGCCCCTCACTGGCTGAAGCAGACCAAGAATTCGGCCTCCAAGTAATAAGCTGCCAAATCCCCTGGGAAAGGTGCCAAACTGTAGATCGGGCCAAAGTAAATCCCCTGGCAGAGTCTCAAGCTGAATGATGGACATCTGACCCCCCAGATGACCGAATCCCCTATCTGCAATGCACCCTCCTGGCTGTAGAAGACCAATAATTCGGCCTCTATCCTAGAGACCTCTAAATGCTCTCAAAATACATGGAATTGTAGATCGGGTCAAGGGAAAACCCCTGGCAAAGTCTCGGGCTGAACAATGAAGAACAGACCCTCCAAAGACAGGATCCTCAATCTATGGTGCGCCCTCCTCTCTCTGAACCTATACTGAGCTCCAATAAATAATACAACAGAGAAACCTCCTCCGGAAAGGGCTAGGAAAGGCACCCTAAGCCCTACAAAGAATACCCAGAAGTCATTTTCCTCATAATCCTTCTCCTCTGCCTGGATTGTGCTAATCTCCTCCAGGTGGTGTGCCCTCCTATTGGAAATCCCCTGAAGCTGTGCCCTAGCTCCCTCTGAGCCTATGACTGATGTAGAAACCCTCTGTAACGGAATGGATCTGATGTAGAATGGTGAGGGAGGAATCTTTCACCTTCGTGACCAAGCTTGGACCAGGTTGGGTGGGATCTTTCACCACCGAGCTGATCTCTAGGGTTTGTTAAGTCAAAACCCTCAAAACCCCCAAGTGCATGGGCTCACTAGCAAGAAGCCAGATATCAAAATGATAAATAACATGATGAGAGAATAGAGGCCCCTATCTCTCTTTTATCCTCCCTGCTCACCTTGTCTCTCCAAGTGACTTTTACTTTATTTAATTATTAATTAATTAATTAACCGTTTTTCCTTTAAAAAGTAGTTTATCCCTCCTGGTGGTTTCCCTGGCCACTGAAAGTCACTTCTCATCATCCTATCAAGTAGTGTTGTTCCTCTCGATTCCAATGAGCTATCACACTAAGAGGTTTCTCCAAGTATTATGCCCAATATGACCTCCTTAGTGGATTTAATTAACATATAGTCGAGAATAACTCAAAATCACGAAAGTGGTCGTAATGCAACAGAACCAAAGCCAAGTTGTGCGGAATGGATCGTAATGATGAAATAAGATGAGTGATGCAAGTCAAACCCCAAAATACCCCTTAATAGCCCTTGTACTCGCTATAACCTCCATCTGGCAACTCTGGTCATCATAACACTCTGTAATATAATGATGTCCCAAGGTGGGGACATTACAGTCCTCCCTGCTAGAATATTGCTTGTCCTCAAGCAATAACTGAATCAATCCATATATAATATTGGGCTCCCATTGTTAATATTATGGTAGCTTCGGGAGGTATGAACCTCTATGATGACCTATGACGAGACTAGAATCCTCCGAAAGGAAGCAAAGAATTGAAGGAAACCCTAGACAGGTTGTCGGCTGAACAAATATATTTATATTGAATTTATTGATGCCCGGAAGAAGAAGTCGGCCCAATTAGACTGGCTAGGTCGACCCCAGTTAGACTGGCCATTCCACTATAAATACAGGGTGCCAGTTTCATTATTTGTCATCTCAGCAGTTGCAGTGAGAGGAATATCTACGCAGGCAGTTGCAGGCAGCAGCAGTTTGGTGCGCAGGTTTTCTGGGAAAGCTGGGAGAGTGATGCGCTAGCTTCTAGGTGGGATCATCTGTTCAGTTTAGTTTCTATTCTTTTGATTGGTGCATTTAGCCTCTCTTGGCTATAGATTGCAGCCAGAATTCTCTTCTTGGTCAAGGTCAAGGTGCTCGGAGGGTGGCTTAAGGCCTGTGGTTGGGTGACAAGGGTATCGTCAATGGTTAAACGAGCACAATCTTCTATATTCTAACAGGTTATGGGCCCACACCCCCTTCAGTCAGCCTAAAACGCTGGAAGGAAACATAACCGCTAGGTATTGAGCTCATTGAGGAACTGTCGCTAGGGTTACTAGCAGGAGCAGCTTCCAAAGAACTGCAACTAGGGTTACTAGCAGTAGCAGTTGCAGAAACCCTAATTCTCCTATCCAACACCTTGTGATGGAGCATCTTGCTCAAGGAGAAGATATCCAGATGCGCCCTAACTCAGTGCACCTATTGACTTTCTCAGAAGAGAGAAAAGACGCAGTTGAAGTTTTGGATCAAGGCATGACCAGTTATCAGTCAACCGAAG
>ML781632.1:25818-134260 GCA_009831015.1 Picea engelmannii | reverse complement strand
TTCTATAAATTGATATTGTACCAGTTGTCATAGGAGATTATCCAGTCGGATAATAATGACAGGTGCTCGTGGTGCTACCAGTTGAATGGTCTGTTGTGCTCAAGACCATACCTCCCTAGCTAGGAGGGAGTGTTAATATTATAGTAGCTTCGGGAGGTATGAACCTCTATGATGACCTATGACGAGACTAGAATCCTCCGGAAGGAAGCAAAGAATTGAAGGAAACCCTAGACAGGTTGTCGGCTAAACAAATATATTTATATTGAATTTATTGATGCCCAGAAGAAGAAGTCGGCCCAGTTAGACTGGCCAAGTCGACCCCAGTTAGACTGGCCAGTCCATTATAAATACAGGGCGCCAGTTTCATTATTTGTCATCTCAGCAGTTGCAGTGAGAGGAATATCTACGCAGGCAGTTGCAGGCAGCAGCAGTTTGGTGCGCAGGTTTTCTGGGAAAGCTGGGAGAGTGATGCGGTAGCTTCTGGGTGGGATCATCTGTTCAGTTTAGTTTCTATTCTTTTGCTTGGCGCATTTAGCCTCTCTTGGCTATAGATTGCAGCCAGAATTCTCTTCTCGGTCAAGGTCAAGGTGCTCGGAGGGTGGCTTAAGGCCTGTGGTTAGGTGACGAGGGTATCGTCAATGGTTAAACGAGCACAATCCTCTATATTCTAACACCCATGTCCACCTGTGGGACACATAGTAGGGTCCATCCAAAGATGAACTATCACGCACTCCATCCCATGGGTCCCATATCAGGACGTGAACTGCAATACCCTGTGAAGCATAATCCTGAAACATAGCAACACCATGAGTCTCCTACACATGACAGATGGCCTCAACCCGGAATGAGTCTGTCCTCCAAGTCCATACCAAGACCAACACGGTCTCCACTAAGTGCACATGCTACTGCCATAGTGAGGTACTGCAAGAACTCCATGAATCACCCTCAAGTGATGTTCTCTCCTCAACACTGAAGCTCAATGGAAAGTCAAAATAACTTTCCTCTGCAAGGGTCCACTCGCCTCCATCAGTCAATGAAATGCTCAACCCGGCAATCCCCGGGTCCCATGCTAGTCTCTGCCAACGATCACCATGCTGGCGCTGCACTACTCTGATCATGATTGTCTGCTCCCTGTATACATACTGGATCCCCCACTCCTAGATCCTCAAGTTGGAATACCTGTGGAAACTGGATCTACTGTCCAAAAGCTGCATCGGTAAAAGAACCTATGTGGAAGTAGTATATGCCCAACCATCTCCATGCTCGATCATGAGGATCAAAAGGGAGAAACTATCTCCTCCATAGGACGAGCCCCTGCAAGCCCGCTCAGAACCAACCCAAAGTGAAGTATGTGGTTCTCTGGCGCAACCTGGGTCATCATAAGGTGAAACACCCTACCAACAAAATGGACTCCCGGATCCCATGGCAAACTTGGAAGTTTATCACTTCCAATCCCCACTAACTGCTCTTGTGTCATATTGATCATTGTCGGAAGCCCCCCGTGCACATCCTTATTAGAATCTGTATCTGTGTCACCCTCTGAGATGTCTACTATCCCATGGCCTAAGATGCTCACCATCACGCACAAAGTCTCAATTGTCTGCCTATGATGATCAACCCCTATCCTGTTGTATGTCGTAAAAGCACTCCTGTCAGGTGGTCTCAGCCAAACAACTCTCCATGTCCTCTGCCACTGTCAACCTTTCCTCATGCTGTTGTCAATGATGAAAGTGTCGGGAAAGGCTAACAGAAACATCTGTAGTTGACTGTAGGACTGGAAAGTATCATATGCTTTGGTCAATCCCAAGGATTCAACCAAAAGCTCGTCCACCAGTACCCATGGTAAATACTCGCCTGTAGTCATCACTGAACCCCAATCATCAAGTACAACCGAGCGTAACTCCTCCAACTGTTGGTCAACCACTCTCCATCCCTCATCTCTCATGCAACTGTTGATACTGTGAAGGTGATCTCTCAAAACTATGTGTTGCTGCAAAGGAGAGGCATCTCCATGCTCCACTAAGTGTGTCTCCTCCCTGCAATCCAATACGTCCCTCTGAATCCCACCGTACACCTCTGCACGTCTCTGTGTACTATCACTCATCACTGTATGCCCCCGCATATTCATGCAATCTCCTGTATACTCCTGCAGCATCATGGGTCCTGGGTGTACTACTGGGTCAACCTCTACATGAAGGTCAACCGCTCCTGGGACACAAATGGAAGTGTCCTCATAATTGCCCCTGGCTCTGGAGTCCCCATGCGTATGTGAGTGCTCGTCTGTCTCAAAGATCCTCGTGGAGGATAGCTCCTGCGCCTTCGAATCATAACTCTCCATACTCATCAGTGATCCTAGGTACTCCTCATGCTCCTCCATCAACTGGTGCTCCTCTGCTAAGCCACCAACATCCCCTAGCAATGTGACTGAAGGATATATTTGACTCTCCACTAAGATAGATGTAGTGGATCTCTGTCTAAACTCCTCAAGAAGCTCCTCTGATCTGGACTCTGATTCTTGAAGGGTTGTCTGTGTGCCTCTCAAGAATCCTCGATTGCTCTCCAACTCATGAGTGAGTCTGTCCACCTCCAACTCCTGCTCCCTCAAGGCCCTGTGATACATCTCGCCAACCCCCAATAGATAGTCTCTGTCCATCAACAACTGATGGCAGTCGATCCTCATCACAGACACTCTCTCCCTGAGAGTATGAAAATCATCTATGGCAAATCCCCCATCTGAACTATCATGTGTCATCAATGCCCTCCAGCAATAATCTGCCACCAATGCATGTGTGTCATCAATGTGCCTCATGGCTGCCATGATCATGTCCTCACCGACCCTCAGTTGTCCTGCAAAGTATCGGGACTCCTAACCATAGTCCTGCTGAGGTGCTACCTCATGCCCCTCACTGCTAGTGTCAACCCTGGAATCCCCAACAACACTCTCTGCAAAAGATAAGACATTGAACTGCCCCCTGTCCACTGTGCTATTGGGTCCTCCTGTATGCGACTACATATCGTCACCAATGGCCAGCTCCCTCTGAATCATACGGTATCCTGTATGAGCAGCCGTATCCTCCTGTGCACTCACCCTGCTACTATCATCTGCGCCTGGATTCCATACAAATGTGTCCAGACCCATGTTATGGCCATCCCGACTAATAAGGAGTGCATCCACATCACTGTCGATCGGCCCTGGAAGTAAGTGTCCCATCGAGCTGTCAGTCTCCCCAACCTGATCAAACAATGGAGTCTCCAAAAAAGGTGACTCGCTCTCCTCATACTGATACGTATGTGTAGGGTCAATTGTCTGCACGCCATGTCTCTCCTCCTGGGTCTGTGGATCCATATGTCCCTGGTGTGCATCCCTCACACAAGGCTCCTCCATCATATCTGAAATGCCATTGATATCCTCATGTGTCCATCATATCTGAAATGCCACTGATATCCTCATGTGTCGTGGCTATCATGGGTGTCTGAAAAGATGACAAATGTGTCACGATCCTCATAGGAAGCTCATCAGGTCTAGGTGCTAACACGTGTGAATCCCCACTAGTGTCACCACTCTGTTGAAGTGTGAGGTCATCAACACTATGTGATATGATTGTTGAAGCACAAGTGCTATCATCCTGTCCATCCCACTGTCCCTCCAATATGCAAGGGTCACTATCCTCCCCAAGTGCGCAAGAGTCACTAGCCTCCACAAGTGTGCAAGAGTCACTAGTGTCATCGAACTGCTCCAAATATGAATCTATGGTTGCATCCCCGTGCATCTCCTCATCCTCACTGTCATAGCGCACCTCAATAATGTGTCTCTTACCTTTACCCCTACATCTATGATCCGGTTCCCAAGGCACTTTGCAATTGTAGCAACGTTGCCTGCTCCTAATGGGTGTAGGGTTAACCTGTGCTTCCCTCCATCTAGCTGCTCTGGCTCTGTTTTCCTCTGCTATGTTGACCCAATGTGTAACCTCATCTTTGCTCCACCTATGATTTTTTATGGATACAAACTGTTGGAATGTTAATTGAGCCCTAAATGCCTCACTAAGGGCGTAATATTCCCTTTCACAGAATACAATCTCTCTAGCAAAGTCCAACATATCCATCTCTACTGTATTTTTGCATGCGTTAATCCCCATTGGCTGGGAGGATCAACACTCTGATACCACTGTAATGTTCCCAAGCCAAGATGCCGAGAATATTGTGTTTTTCATGTGATTTTTAAATGTTTTCTGGTTGTGGCATTTCGTCAAACACTTTGTGGATTTGGTCTTTTAAGTTGCGCTAGGGCTTATATTGATGGGTTTGATGTGTGTTTGCAGCAATAATAAAAATAGATATAGCAATGGAACATACCTCAACAAGATGCAAGATCCACAACACAAGGAATAACCAAAAATACCTCAAATCTGATTTCATTCATAACAATGGTGGTCCTCATACAAAATGGAGCAGATTTGGAATACATATAAGATAGTATAGTGTCTGGCCTCCAACCGAAAAGATAGAAGAATATCCAGGCTTCCAAAAGCCTCTCCAAGATATAGATCAAAAACCCAGATGAACCAACTCATAACCCAACTGAGTTATGAAGATCTTCCTAGCACAATGCGCCCCTCACTGGCTGAAGCAGACCAAGAATTCGGCCTCCAAGTAATAAGCTACCAAATCCCCTGAGAAAGGTGCCAAACTGTAGATCAGGCCAAAGGAAACCCCCTGGCAGAGTCTCAGGCTGAATGATGGAGATCTGACCCCCCAGATGACTAAATCCCCTATCTACAATGCGCCCTCCTGGTTGTAGAAGACCAATAATTCGGCCTTTATCCTAGAGACCTCCAGATGCTCTCAAAATACATGGAACTGTATATCGGGTCAAGGGAAAACCCCTGGCAAAGTCTCGGGTTGAACAATGAAGAACTGACCCTCCAAAGACAGGATTCTCAATCTGTGGTGCACCCTCCTCTCTCTGAACCTGTACTGAGCTCCAATAAATAATACGACAGATAAACCTCCTCCGGAAAGGGCTAGGAAAGGCGCCCTAGGCCCTACAAAGAATACCCAAAAGTCCTTTTCCTCAGAATCCTTCTCCTCTGCCTGGATCGTGCTAATCTCCTCCAGGTGGTGCGCCCTCATGCTGGAAATCCCCTAAAGTTGCGCCCTAGCTCCCTCTGAGCCTGTGACTGATGTAGAAACCCTCTGTAACGGAATGGATCTGATGTAGAATGGTAAGGGAGGAATCTTCCACCTCCGTGACCAAGCTTGGACCAGGTTGGGTGGGATCTTTCACCACCAAGCTGATCTCTAGGGTTTGTTAAGTCAAAACCCTCAAAACCCCCAAGTGCATGGGCTCACTAGCAAGAAGCAAGATATCAAAATGATAAACAACATGATGAGAGAATAGAGGCCCCTGTCTCTCTTTTATCCTCCCTGCTCACCTTGTCTCTCCAAGTGACTTTTACTTTATTTAATTATTAATTAATTAATTAACCATTTTTCCTCTAAAAAGTAGTTTATCCCTCCTGGCGGCTTCCCTGGCCATTGAAAGTCACTTCTCATCATCCTATCTTGTAGTGTTGTTCCTCCTGATCCCAATGAGCTATCACACTAAGAGGTTTCTCCAAGTATTATGCCCAATATGACCTCCTTAGTGAATTTAATTAACATATAGCCCAGAATAACTCAAAATCACGAAAATCGTCGGAATGCAATGGAACCAAATCCAAGTTGTGCGAAATGGATCATAATGATGAAATAAGATGAGTGATGCAAGACGGACCCCAAAATACACCTCAATAGCCCCTGTACTCGCTATAACCTCCATCTGGCAACTCTTGTCATCATAACACTCTGTAATATAATGATGTCCCAAGGTGGGGACATTACAGCAATCTCGAAGCAAGCACCCATCTCCATGCGGCCATCATGAAGGACATCACCCACGCTGTCAGGAGAACTCCAACGCCCAAAGGAAGAATACCAAGCAAGCACCCAACTGAGGTCAAGCAACCACCGAGTAAGACATCTCCAATGTACAAATCCATCACAGACCATCCAAGGGATGAATATACACCATGTACCCCAAATCTCATGAAGCACCCCCAAACATGGGGTAAACACTTTTGAAGCAACTTGAAAGCTAACAATTGGCACACGTGTTGAAAAGAGTTGGGCACAGGAGAATATGTGGCACACAATTAGATGAGAAGTGCCTTGCATAAGGACACTTGTATAGCTTGTTGGAGAGTGCACCATCTTGGAGGAGGGACGTTGAGCCCAAGAAACATCAAGCATGGAGGGCATTTGATCTTGGGGGTTGGATAAACCCTTGTATGACACTTGTGTATTCCTATATTGTAGAGCCCTCCATGTGAGGTTGCCTTGTCAGTTACTTGGATGGACACATGTCCTTATTTTATGTTAGCCTCCCTCAACTACTCTATATATAAAGCGAGAAGAGAGCTCGTATATTCATTCATCATTCATTTGTACTTTATTCTTTGTATTGTCTTGGAGAAGTCTTGTAGGGAGCAAGAGAATAGGGTTCATGTGGAAACCCTAAGAGCATGACGTTAGGGTTCATGAGCAAATCATAGGATAAGACAAGGAGAGAGAGAGACAGCTTGGATGTTCTTGGAGAGATTGCTCTTGTGTGTTGCTAGGGTTCGCTCTTGTGCGTTGCTAGGGTTTGCTCTTGTGTTGCTATAGTTTGCTCTTGTGATGCTAGTGTTTGTGCCATGCATGTAAACCCTAGAGAAGAACATGATGTTGGGTATGATGATGGTTATTATGGTTTTTATTGTAGCACTAAGGTTTCCGTCCTAGTAGAAACATGGAGAGTAAAGCTAATGCCTTGCATGATTTTGGAGCCTTGTTCTTGTGGGATGCAAGGCTAAGGCAAGATCATGGAGAGATTAGATGATAAATCTGGAGCTTGGTGTGATGCCTTGCTTGGAAAAAGACTCAGTTATTGTATCCTTGATGTCCCAAGGAGGTCTTAGTGCTTAAGTTGATGCAAAAGTTAAAGACCTAGGGTTTGAGGACTCAAACCTTAAGATGAACACGTAGATTTGGAGGCTAGCACTATAGTTGTCTTGCCATGTCCTTGTGTGATGCAACATGGCTAAGGTTTGTAAACCTTAAGGAAAACAATAGTGCCGATGTAGATGTGTGATACAAGCTTGGTGTATGTGCTAAGGAGGACTTGCCAATGTTGATGCCAGCATGTAGAGAATCTTTGGTGGATTAACCAGCTTTGGTTGGAAGTGTTTCCTAGCTAGGAGGAGTTGGTGGCTACTAGCTAGGGTTTTCTTATGGTTTCCCTCAATAGGCTTCAGAGAGCTTGACTAGTACTAGCTTGTGATAAAGTTGTGGTTTGTATTTGTACTTCATCTTATATATATATGAAGTTTCCAGCTATCCAAATATTGTGTACTTGCAGATTTGATTTTCAGCTTATGTTATCTTCGTGATTGAATAGATTTCAGCCCTTGGTGTTCATGCTAATTTGACATGAAATATTGTCGAACTGGTTAAGTGATTTAACACACATCCAAAAGATAAAGGAGTAGATTTGTCGTTGTTATAGTCTGCTGTAATAAGACATTTCATATCTGTTATATGCCTTGAAAAGTGTGAACTAAGGGCTGTAGCATCGTGGTATTGAAATACACTCATATGGTATTTATTCTCTTGGGCTGCCAAGTGAAATTGGGTTGAAGGGAAGTGAAATATTACTGCTGTAATTTAATGTTTCAAATCAGCCCTAAGGATAAAAGTTCATAGGGATTAGATCCTGGAAACCTCAAGTAAATGAGGTGAAATTTCACAATTGCATTAAATGCCCAATTCTCTAAATTTCTACAAAGAAATGGGTCAGCAAGTAGCAATCCAAGGAGAGCCAGGGCTAGGGGGCTCATTTGCAACCTTGAAGGGAATACATGTCTCATCTTTAAGTGAGGCTTGGGCGGCATCACGTCAAATAACTATGTTGAGGCATCCGTGTTGCTTAAAGGTATGATATTGACAAAGTAATTTGCTGGTGATAAATAAGCTTCAATGCATCGGTAACTCAGTGGTCATTAACAGCATTGTTGGGATATACCAACACACAACTTATTTGTGTGTAAATTACGACAAGTGTATTCACATGTGCCACATGTGTAGGCTCAAGTGAGAAGGGAGGTTATGCATTACTGGGGCAATGCATGAATTAGTCATGATGAGGATTATGTAATGTATGCTCTTTTGTGAGACTATAAATCTATGAGAGATAAAGTATGGGATGGGCTCCCCAAAGGGGGCATCATACAGCTATTCCTTTCCAGCACTAGTTTTGACTGCCTGTGCATTGTTGGAGAACCATTTTGGGCACTGAAACGAGGATATCCAGTGCCAAGATCACTTAGAGAAGCAACAACATGTTTGGTTGTGTGACACACACCGTTTCACAGACACAAGATGACAGGAAGGTTTCCTTGACCTTCATCGCTACCTCCATGTCTACTTCTTGCTTTCACCTTCATGTGTTTCCTTCACCTTCAAGGAGAAGGCAGAGTATAATGAATATGTATTTGACTCAACTATCCTAATTACATTATGATTAGTTCAAGTTAGTTAATAAAGTGCATCGACCCAAAGGTCATTATGAACCTTCATGCATTTTTTATATATTTTGTATAAATACTCTTCTCCTTCAACCTTGGAGCAGAAGAGGCAAGGAATGAACTGAATTTCCAGCTTACGTTTGTTTTTCTCCTTCAGTGTAGGTTGTCTTGGCGTATTTAGTGCATCCGCTGTATTGCTGATTGGAAGAGTTCGCATTGCGACATAGGGCATGCCACCCCATCTCCCTCATTTCTTTTTTCTTCTGAAATTAGATTTTTATTTAGTATTTGCAGTATTGCACTACCTTTTCAATGATTTATGGTCCTTTAACTCTGAATGTGACAAAAGTTGGTTAAATGATGAGATTTTAATTTTTTCCCCTTATGACAAGAAAAGTTGAAGTATTAAACAATTTAAGTTTGATTGTTTTGTACCTAAACTTCCTTAAACTGATTTCATTCACCTTTCTTTTGTAGACAAGCAAGTATTTCTTTTATTAATGAAAAACTGTCAAGCAAGGACTGCTCTGGAAGATGCTACAGCTTGTGAAATAGTTACACAACATTTCTGGTCTTCTCTGCATCGTGTTGAGAGCATATATAAAAGAGTTGAATCGTTATTTCCTTTTATAACAAACTTCCACCCAAATCACAAAACGCAAAAGATGAAAATGCACATACCAAGAAAAGTTTATTTAATTATGCATTCTAGATGTACAAAGAAAAAAAGTCTTACACTGGTAGCGACATAGGCTGCCATGCTTATGGACTTAGCAATGTTGGCCATTGATGCAAGCAGCAGAAACTTTCTAGGAAAAACAGGAGTCAACAACTCCACACCGACACTGAGACTGAACAAAACTGATGTCGAAAACCTCACTCTCTGCACAAGTGACCAGTATTAACTGCAAGTCAAGACTAACATTTTATGCCATGGCAGAATAACTGATATCACCGTAACAAACCTTTAGGTCGGCATCAAACGCAGGACCAAGAATTGCTGTGTAAATAAATTTACTGAGCCGTCCAAGGCCGTCTTTGAGTACCCAATTTAAAGTTGCCGTAGAAGTGAGAGACCGTTTTGCTCCTATTCCTATGGCCTGTAGCATCGCCTGTCTTCAATTCGCACAACATCATAGTTCCATCAATATGGAGACAATAACTCATGCAAATTTGAATTGAGTGTCATCGTTTCCTTCACATATGACTGTACTTGAAAAAAAATATCCGCATATCTTGGTGTCAATTTTTCAGACAACAACCATGACGAATACAGGTAACAAAATGACATAAGTTTCGATATTAAGTTCTCTTTCAGTGAAATAAATCAGAAACGTTTATATATATATATATATATATATATATATATATATATATATATATATATATATAATATACATATCGATATCCAAAACAGCAATGATACAGTCTTGCATCCTCTGCTTGACTCGTATATACTGAATACTGAATGGGAATCAATCTCTGTTTTACAGCAGTGGACTTCGCAAGCCACGGCAATAACATGAATGCTTAATAAGCATGGAGTTACATTCGAACCCTAAGATTTGCCAATTCGAAATCAAAATCAAACATATTGCTCAGGTGGTCCAAAACATAAAAAACAAAGAATAATGACCCACCTGCGTGGCTTGAAATTGTATAGCTGAGCTGAATATGCGGTGCACAAACTTCCACTTGAGATAATATATGTAATTCGATTGTACTTGTTGTGGAACAAAAAGGGTCATGACCACAGACCTCAGCCTTTTTACATGATCTTTGAGAAACTGCCTCAAACTTTTCGTGTCATGCCTCCTTGAATCTTTCACTAAGAGAAGGCGCTGCCCATCCCAAGCATACTGCAAAAAGACCCCTCTGTTTTGCACCAAAATGGGTAGATGCAGCAGCTCTTTCTGCTTATGTTTATGCTCTTGCTTGGGCCAATCTGGACAGGTATCAGTCATGCATGCCTGTAGGTTTAATTTGAAGGGTTTTCTCTGAGATAATGAATATTTCATTTTCTGCTTCTGCTTGTGCCGATACAGACAGGTCTGCAGATTTGGATGGAAGGATTTTCTGTTAGACAATGAATGTTCCACTTTCTGCTTCTCCTTCCATGAATCTCTAGGAATCCCCTCTTTAAATACAGGTAACTTGACATGGAACAGACCATGTTGCATTTGTGAAATGATAACTGATTCAATAATATCGAAAATTGAACAGAACCCTGCCCCCTCTGTGGACTACCACGAATGGTTAAGGGTACGGTTATTCAATAATATCCAAAACTGAACAGAACCGTGCCCTCTCTCTGCGCTATCCCGAATGGTTAACGGTACAGTTTGACAAGAGTTCAAAGCAGAAGAAC
This sequence comes from Picea engelmannii, assembly GCA_009831015.1. Taxonomy (NCBI): domain Eukaryota; kingdom Viridiplantae; phylum Streptophyta; class Pinopsida; order Pinales; family Pinaceae; genus Picea; species Picea engelmannii. The sequence continues at coordinate 123,292 of ML781632.1, read as the reverse complement.
AGAAATTCCATGCAACACAGAGCAAATGCGGGAGGGAACGCCCAATACATAGCGGAGGAAGTCGTTGGGTTTAGAATACATTGTTAGAAACAAATTTGCATTGCAGAGATATGTTTCGCAATTTGCACGTATCTCATTTATCATCGACCAGGGAGTTTATCTGCTCCACATTATTTTTGAATCAAATTGCGTGACGAAAACAGTTTGTAGAGGCGAATAAAGATACGCGCTTATCTATGGATATTTTAATTTCAAAGTATGGACTTTTGGGTTCTCTCGTGGTGGTGGGAAGATTGTGATCGAGTAGTATCTAATTATGGACAGAATTTTGGTCTGCTTAACATTTGTTTATATTGTTTTTATAAGCAAAATTATTAATAAAAATATGTTTTTAAAATTTAAGTTTTGTTTTTATTTTTATGGTGTTGATTTTTAGACCTGGTCAACATTTAGTTCTGCATCTGTATCTAATCTGGAACAGGGCAAAGGAAAGCTGGGGTGGAAACAGGAAAAGGATTTTTTTAACAAAGTTTCTATAATTGTTGGCTAAACTCGATCAAAGATTATGTAATGGTTGGTTCAAATGGATCAAATACAACTGCTGAAGTTGCTAGCTATATCTTAACGACTCAATTTCTGCATAACTAAATAAAGAGTAATAAAGCTCATTTTAATTATACCATTATATATTTAAATATAATAATGTTTACTATGACATTTTATTTAAGTTTATTTAAATATAATAATGTTTACTGTGACATTATATTAAGGTTTGATGGGTTGTTTCCACAAAAATAAAAGTTCGCTTTTGGTCATAATAGTGTATGACATTTTATTAGGGTTATATGGGTTGCTTTAACAAAGTCAAAAGGCTTATGGTTTTCGTCAATCTTTTATATTTTAGTGTGGAAAATATTTTTTTATGGTTTTTGGTCCATCTTTTATATTTTAGTGGGGAAAAATATTTTTCACAAATTTTAATGGTGGCTTAGTAACTAAAACAATGCATTTTAAAGATTTATTTTCACAAGTGATTGAAATTTGAAAATTACAATCCCATTGCATCAAAAATATAAGTTTACTAATTCAATAATTCAAAAATCAAAAATATAAGTTTACTAATTCAATAATTAAAAAATGTAAATGAAGAAAATATTGTTAAATATGTCTTTTAAAAATAAATTGTTAAAAATCTAAAATTTATCATTACATCTAGAGTAGTTATGGGGAGATGTTGTCAAGTAACCTAACAAAAATTAAATAAAAAATAAATAACTACATGCAACAAAAATTAAATAAAGAATAAATAACTACATGCATACATACTTGACAACATCTAAAAAAAATTAAACCAGCATAGATCCATCTTAATTATCAAGCACCAGAGGGATCAAATTTCTCAAGGTGTAATTTTTTTAAGCATTTAGTATGAAGAAATTAATACATGACACAGAATTAAAAGATAAAAAAAAACACACCTCAAAAAATTGGTTCATGTGAATGATTAATAGATTCTAGTTTATTTATAAAATTTAGATGAATATTAAATGTCAATTTATTTATCAAATTTGAATAACTATAAAATGTTTTAGCAATGAGTAAATAATATCTGGAATTTTTTCCCTATCATCTTGATTGTGCAAACTTTGCAAGATACTTGATTATGCAAACTTTGACCAAACAAAATATTTTGTAAAATATTTAATAATTTAATAAGGTGTTGTTTATTTGATTAAATTGATAACCACATACTTTATATTTTTATTTTTTGAAAAAAATTAATAACGACATACTTTATATTATTTGTTTTTGAAAATTCAATAATTTAATATAGTATAAGTGTTGGAGTTGACAGGATCTTTTTAAGAGCGTTCTTTGGATGGTGGGAGAGCAGGTTAGAGGACTAGGGATAGAGGGTTAAGGTTTCCAGAAGGTTTAGGCAGTGCTTTGGGAAGGCGAGGGCGGGGGGGGAGTTTAGGTTTTTAGGCAGGACTCACAGATCTGCAATGGCGGCGAGGGATCTGGATGCGGTAGTCGAAGCGGCTAAAGAGCAAGAAAAGCCAAAATGGTTCAAAGATGCACTCGTAGGGGCGTCCAATACATTGTCAAAGGACATCACGATGGCATGGACGGATAGCGATCCACCCAGAACAGAACAGTCTGACAAAGGAGTAGGTATTGGTAGCAAACAAGAAAAGCACATGAAAAACATATGTTTGACCAAGACTGTGGAGAACCCTGTGTACGAAGCCACATCCCCGCTAATTCAAGGTTACATTCAGTACATGAAGGACCATGCACTTATCGGAAAGTTCATGGGAATTTGGCCTTCAGAAAAAGCATTGATGATATCGGTGAAATCGAGGTGGAAAGTCAAAGGATATATGGAGCTAAAGTTGGGCTCTAAAGGCTTTTTAACTGTAATATTCTCCTGTTCCAAGGATAGGATCAAATTTTTTTATGAAGGACCATATTTTTTAAACTCGGTTGGGCTTCATCTGAGATACTGAACGAGATGATTCCCTCCTGAGAGAGAGGATTACACAATGGCTATGGTTTGGATAAGGCTCTACTCTTTACCCCGAGAATTATAGCACCCGAAAACTCTAGAAGGAATTGGGAATACCTGGGATCCTTTGTTAAACTGTCAAAGATCACCAAGACAACAAGATACACATCCTAGGCACGGATTTGCGTATACATGAATGTGGCAGGAGCCTTACCGAAATCAATAGTCATCTCCTACCAAGACAATGATGTAAGGTACCAAATGTAATATACTATGCACAAAATTTAATATTCAATAGTTATCAATGGAACAACAAAATATTGAGAAGAGCGATACCATAAATAATACCTTTATTCAAAGAAAGCAATGTTCACTTGCATCTTCGAGGGGGAAACCTCTAACAGAGCAGAGCTCTATTACAATAATTCTCAAGACAATCTTTCTCATGCCTCTTACTCTTATTTATACTAATTCTATCTTCTAAAGAACATTCTAGAGGAAGATCTTTCTAGAAGCAGAAGTTTCTATTAGGTCTTCTTACATTGACTTGTTCACATTTATTAAATAGGCCTTACTAACTAATGTCGGTCTTTATTACATGGAAAATATATTTAGGCCTTATTAACTAATGTCATCCTTTACTACATGGAAAACATATTATTCTATCCATGTGAGGGGTTAGGTCCCTAACAGGCCCTCCCCCTTGAAAAATAGCCTTGTCCTCAAGGCTTAAGATGAGGAAATTGTTGCAGAATGGTAGTTGGTTCCCAGGTGGCATCTTTCGGTGGAGTATCCTTCCAGTGAACCAAAACTACCTAGATGGTGCGCTGACAGAGACGTCGCTCTCTTTGCTCCAATACGGCTAGTGGTTGCAACCAAATGGAACCTTCTTCATCCAACTCTGGTAGGTTGGTCTAGGTGTGGCATTTGGTGTCAATCACTTTCTTCGGAAATGAGACATGAAAAATAAGATGTAGCTTGGAGTGACTAGGCAAAGATAACTAATAGGCCATTGGCCCCACACGTTCAAGAATAGTATAAGGACCATAAAATTTTGGTGCAAGTTTCTTACACTGTTGGGATTTGAATGAAGTCTACTTGTATGGTTGGAGACAAAGAAACACCTGATCCCCTTCAACAAATTGACATTCAGAACAACCTTGATCTACATGTTACTTCATGCAGTCTTGAGCCATTACCAAATTTTCTTTAAGAGTATGGAGAATGGTCATGCGAACGGTAAGATTGCATTCAACCTCTTGAACCTTGGAGACACCCAACATGTATGGAAGAATCGATGGTGGCTTATGTCTGTGGAAGGCTTCAAAAGGAGTCATGTGAGTGGCAGTATGGTAAGCAGTGTTGTACCACCATTCAACTAGGAGCAACCATTGAACCCACTGATGTTGTTTGTCAGACGCAAAACACCTCAAATATGTTTCCAAATACTTGTTGATCACTTATGTTTGGCCATCAGTCTAGGGATGATAGGTTGTGTTAAGATGCAATTGAGTTCCCTGGATCTTGGATAATTCTTTCCAGAATTGCTGCTAAAAGTGGGATCATAGTCAGAAACAATAGAATGAGGCATTCCATGGAGTTTTAAGATATTATCCACAAAAATTTGAGCCATGGTGGATGTTGTGAACGGGTGTTGAAGAGAACATAAATGAGCATATTTGGAAAGACGATCCACTACCACCATGATGACTGACTTATTGCCTGATTTGGGTAAGCCAACAATGAAATCCATACAAATATCTGTCCAAATAGTATGTGGAATCGAAAGTGGTTAAAGTGTACCAGGAGGTTTGACAGTCTCTCCCTTATTGCATTGACATGTATTACATTCAGCTACAAAGGTGTGGATGCCTTGTTTCATACCATCCCAGAAGAAAGATCATTTGACCCGTTCATAAGTTTTGGTAAAACATGAATGGCTCGTTGTAGGTGAAGCATGAAACTCAAAGAGCACCTTGGATTTAAGGACCGACTGTTTGCTTAAATATAAGCAACCTTTATAGTGAAACTCTTCATTGTGCCAAGAGTACCTTGGAGCAGCTTGGGGATCCTGTTGAAGTTTTTGGATTAGGCTGGAAATTTTGAGGTCTTGCAACCACTCCTATGGAAAAACCTGAAGCCAGCCGGTGACAATGAATGAGAGGGAAAAGAGGGACCCTTCTTCTTCATATTCCCTAGAAAGAGCATCAACCACCACATTTTCGTTGCCCTTCTTTGTTCTAGGAAGTACTTGAGGCTTTGATGATCTGTTTTAATTTGGAAGTGTTATCCCAGAAGATAAGGGTGTCAGAGATCCACTGCATGAAAAATACCCAACATTTCCTTTTCATAAATCGATTGGCCCAAATGTCGATCCGACAACTAATTGTTGGTGAAAGCCAAAGGTCGTCCATCTTGCATGAGGATTGTCTTGATTTCTCTCCCTGATGCATCACACTCTAGAACAAATGTCTTGGTGAAGTCAAGTAGGGTCAATATAGGAGTAGTGCACATAGCTTCTTTCAAGGCTTGGAAGGATTGGTCAGCTACTGGAGTCCAACCGAGGAGCTGCAATTTTGCCATAACTATGAACAAACTTGCAATAATAGCCCGTTAAATCAGGGAAACCATGTAAGTTTTTAAGAGTTTTAGGGCGAGGCCAATTTTGCATAGCTTCAATTTTCTTGGGATCCACCCTTACACCATCCTTGCCAACAATATGACCTAGGTACTCAACTTCAAAGGCGCCAAAATCACATTTAGACTGTTTGAGGAAAAGTTGGTGTTTGGAGAGGAGATGGAGAACTTGATCTACTTGGGCGAGATGGGTTGGCCACGTTTTACTATAGATGAGAATATCATCAAAGAAAACTAACACAAAGTGACAAGGGAAAGAACGAAAGACATGATTCATGAGACTTTGAAAAGTGGAGGGGACATTACAGATACCAAAGGGCATGACTAAGAACTCATAGTGGCCCTCATGAGTGTGAAATGCAATCCTGGGGATGTCTTCCTCTTTCATATGTATCTGGTGGTTGCCCAAATAGAGGTCAAGTTTGGTAAAGTATTGAGCCCCATCGAGTTCATCCAGAAGGTCATCTATGATAGGAATGGGAATTTTTTCCTTGATGTTAAGTTTGTTAAGGGCACGTAAATTAGGACACATGCACAAAGTGCCTTCCTTATTGAGGACCATGAAAATAGGAGAGAATAGGGGATGGTACTAGGATGGATAACACCCGCTTCTAACAATTCTTGGATAATTTTCTCAATTTCATTTTTTTTAGCAAAGGGATGAGGATAAGGGTGAACATTGAGAGGAAGAATACCCAAAATTAAAGGAATGGTCATGGTCTTTGTGGGACGGGGGAAGGCCCTAGGAGTTTGGAAAATAGTGGGATGGTGAGAAAGGAAAGCTTGAACGTCGGGGTGTATTGGAGGTGTCTCAACTACTTGAATGGAATGGAGTTGATCAATGATGTGAGAATGGCCTTTTTTTAGTAACTTTCCATGTGATGGGAATTGATGATCTACGAACACCATATTGTAATGCCTTGGAATTTATACTTTTGTCCTTCCTATTGGAATTGCATGGTTAAATCATTAAAATCCATGGTTATGGGGCCAAGAGTTCGTAACCATTCAACACTAAGCACAATGTCACAACCACCCATGTCAATAGGAAACATGTGAGATCTCAAGTTATACTGACCAATTTGTAGGTGCACATTTTCATAACGCTCCCCACATTTTATGGAACCACCATTGGCAATCATGATTTGAAAATTATTGGCAATACGGATATAGCAATTGACTTCTTGAGCAAGGCGACGATGAATGAAATTATGAGTGTTTCCACTGTCAACTAGGATGATGAATTTCCTTTGCTTAATGTAGCCAATCAATTTGAGGGTTTGGGGAGCAGAAAAACTAGTGAGAGCATTCAACGAAATCAATGGTTCAACTTCAAGAGGATCTGAGGGCGACGAAATATTATATGTTTGGGGTAGCTCGGCTTCAGGAGAAACCTCAACATCTTCATCAGAAACATCCTCTAAAATGGCCATAAAAAGTTTTTGTTCTTTACACTTGTGCCCTGAAAAGTATTTGTCATCACAATTATAGCAGAGGCCCTTGAGTTGGTGTTCAGTCATTTTCGCCCGTGTTAATTTTTGGACCTTGAGAGGAGTGTCATGAGGGGTAGGGGTGGTGGGTTTATGGTGATGAACAAAAGAGGGTTTTCTGCTCTCGACCAAGATGACATGTTGTGCCTCCTTGGCACATTTTGTTACTTCTAACCAAGTATGGGGGCGAGCCATTATGACCTGAGCTCGTATTTCATCCTTGAGGCCACTGATAAAACATTCACTGAAAAAAGAATATGTCGTGCCCTCCATTTGGAAATCCAAGTGCTCAAAGGCAACAATAAAATCTTCCTTTGTTCTAGACTATATCAACTTGGTCAAACATCCTAAATGGTGAGTGTTTGTGCCAAAGCATTCATACAACTCAACAACAAATTGTGACCAAGAAACATACCCTTGATGTGCATTTCTACACCATTACCATTGTTCCATATCCAAATAGAGAATTTCCTAACAAATCTTGGTCAACTCATCAGTAATGCCATGTAGGGAGAAATGATGTTCCAATTGAGTGACCTAGACTATTGGATCTGAGCCATCAAATTTGTTCACCTCAACTATGGCAAGACGTGGGTCACAAGGTAGGGAGCTGGAATGAGAGTACAAAGGCCAGTTGGAGTCAACATCTTCAATATAGATAGGTGGGTCAGATGAGGAAGGACCCTGGAATTTGATCATGAATTGTTAGAGAGTGGAATTGACTTCGGCAATTTGGCTACCTAGTTGTTCCTAGATGTAGTCCATTTTGGCATGAATGGCAGGAGTGTCAGTATTCACTTGGGCCTGAAGGGAAGTAAGGTCATTATTCAGTTTCTGATTGGTTTCTTCTTAGAGAGTGGGATCCATGAGGGGAATAGGGGTGGGTCCATAGAACAAAAAGAAGATAAGTGATATATACAACTACGATAAGGGAAACGAGAGAAATTCAATGGAATAAGTGGGAAATAAAGGTGTCGGGAAGGGTGTGGGTCCATGGGTTACAAAAAAAGGTTAAAAATGATAGGTATAGCGATCAGGACGAAAAGGGGAATCCAATGAGATAGGTCTCAAATAAGGGTGCGGGAAGGACCCATACTTTCTTTTTTTTAACTCCTACAGAGTTATACTCCGACCTGAATAATATTACACTGTCAAAATGCCCAAATTCTTAACAAGAAAAAATGTGTAGTAATTTTGCAACCAAAATGCAGGAGGCAAGGTTGCACGACCAAAATATCCTTTATGTTCCTTGTCTGGTATGTTACCCCTGGGTTAGGGTTTGTAGGGTGCCTATGGACAAGGGCTTGCCCTGTGTTATAGCTCTCTGATATACATGTGGGGTCGAACAATAGTACTCAACCTTGTTATCCCCAACTCTTATGAATAACTAAGGAGATGATCTCTCGAGGGCCTCAGGCTGCATACATGGAGTACCAAGAGACAACATGACCAATAGTGTCCACTTGCACAAACAGAGACCCAGCTCGCCACCGCACTTCCAAGTTCATCACGACGGTATCCACCATATCAGTTGGCTTTCAGAAGACATTGGGTCTTGCTCCATGAGGTACAAGTCAGGTATTATGGTGAGTATCATTTCAAAATTTGAGGCATTTGAGTTTGTTGCATTTTAAACTTCTTTTGATTAAGCAACGTTTGCTTGGACATTATGCTCTTTTCCCTGTTTCACTTTGGTGGTCTACATTGCGCCCTAGTAAGTGGGTCACCCTTAGGGATAAGTTTACTACTGGGAAGTTCTCTTCTTACATTGACTTGTTCACATTTATTGAATAGGCCTTACTAACTAATGTCAACCTTTATTACATGGAAAATATATTTAGGCCTTATTAACTAATGTTGGCCTTTATTACATGGAAAATATATTATTCTATCTACATGAGGGGTTAGGTCCCTAACAAATGACTAGACCCAAACCATAGACTATGAACATATCCCATTCAAAGGTAGAAAATTCGATGAGCACGGAGACTTGTTCTGAGACCATCCTCAGAATGAAACCTTGATAGTAAACAAAGGCAAGGAGGAGGCAAACATTGAAGGCTTTGTCAAGATACTTAATAAGAGAAAGGCATGATGAAAAGGAAATAAAACCAATGTGAAAACTTCCAAGAAAGATTAAAACAGTTTCCAGGCGCTTGCAATGGAAGAAAACCAAATGGAGAACACATAAGGAAAGAACCCGCAAAGGAAGGTCACATCCCAACAAAAGAAACAACATAGGTTAAGCATGAAGAGCTACCAAAGCGACATCGCACAAAACATAGCAGAATTATCTCCCAAAATATTGAAGGGGAGATGAATTTGCAAGATCTGTAGGACAAGGAAGGATCACAGGAGGAAGTAGAGTGGGAGGACGCCTCCCAGAACATGGATCTAGAAGATATTGAGGTTGATATCAAATCCCTCATCGCAGTACATGGGGAGCAAGAGATAAACAAGATGCAAGTGGGACAATTACACAAACTACATCGAGAGCTAATCAAAGGGAAAGGAAAAGGAAGCAATTAGGAGAATCTGGCCTCGTTCTCAGGGAAATTGGGCATAAAGACCAACCCTCTAAAGAATCCAAAGAAATTAGGCAGGGAGGAGAATAGAAGAGGACACAAACCTCACTGGAAATTTCAAGAAAAAATAGATCTATTAATGTTGCAAGAAACAAAATGTGATAGCAATATGATGACCAGAATAACAAAAATATATATGGAAAAATTGTGAAGTAGAATGTATAGAAACAGAGGGGCTTCTGGGGGATTGGAAATCCTTTGGGACCCAGGCATACTGAAAGTGAAGGTAATGTCTCAAAACCCAAGAATCATCACGATTCATTATAAGAAATTGGGATCTGATGAATAAGGATTCGTTTTGAATGCCTATGGTCCTCTGACTCCAACGATGAAAAGAGATTTCATAGGGGCAATATCATAGTTGGTTCTGCTCATGCAAGATCAACAATGGATTATAGGGGGGGATTTCAACCTTATTTCGTCATTAGAAGATTAAAAAAAGGTGGAGTGTGTAAGTTGGATGCAAAGAACATGTTATTTAAGGAGACTATAGAGAAATCAAGACTTATAGATCTTCCATCCTGTTAGCACTAGAAGTCACCCTCGGATTGCATCGAAGGTAAGCCCAGTACCCATCAATTTGTATGTCACAATGAATAATTTTAAAGAGGTCAAATGGATGCAGACTCAGGATAATACCGTTTTAACTCAGAAAACTGGACTAGCATGCGCAAGCAGTCGAGGTCTTGATCAACTTCAGTCAGTAATTTGTAGTAAAGTGTGATCAGAGGGAAGACTTAGTTAGAAAGATAAGCGAGACTGTTATGGGCATCAGGCCTTCCAACAACTCGAAGAAGACAAACTCAGGCTCATGATCACTCGTAAGCCTAAGTTTCAGACATGAAACATGTCCAAACAACACAGTCACAACAACACCATGATCAAACCTGCATCACGATGCAGCTACAACAACTCGACTGGATCATCCATGCCCGAGCCATTCAGTGTAAGAGGGGAAAAGATAACATAGGAAACTGATTAAAACTGGTCAAGGTACTACTGTGATCAAACCTACATCACGACAACGTAACTACCCTCGACTGGATCATCCATGCTTGCGTGTTTTAACACAGTTGTTACAGAGAAATGGAAAGGAAACTGACTTTCATTAAACAAGAAGTCTCAAATCAAATTACATAACTAGAGAACCATAAGCTTCATCAAAAGTTTACAATACAGGAGCCTAGCTCAACCATCGACCATAAAAAAATATCAAAAATGCCTAGATATACTCAGAACAATTCACCACCAACAATAGAGGCGTGCCCGAGTCTTTGCATTCAAGGATTTACGTCTGCATGCTCTCTGGCAGACTGTGCATGTTGTCTTCTATCAGACGCGAGCTTCTGTCAGACGCAATCATGTTTCAGAAGGGACCTGCAGAGAAACAAACTTTCTAACAGTCCTTTTGGGCTTTCCATTTATGGGAGGAGACGATGTCTCAACCACCTCCTTATTTTTCATTAACCACCTGCATCAGGATTAGGATGGCCCTGAGTCAACTCGGCATCTGGAAAACAAGCTAACCACACTCTGAATATCTGCCACCTTTGCTTAGTTGGGCTTTTGTAGAGAGAACTGGCAGGCGGACGTGGAGGAAGATGATGGTAAGTGGGCGAGGTGATTGGTGGAGACCCGCAGGCTACAATGAATGATCGACGACCATGTTGAATGATGTGGTGACAGAGCAGTGACTGGGAGGCATGGGCGCTAGTATGCGGGAAGCTGAGGTGTAAAGGCCCAGTGGTGATGTGGCGAAGGGAGAGGACGTGGAAGCAGATGGGAGTGATTGGTCGGGGGGGGAACATGACAGCGTGACAGAGGTGAGATGGAGGATGAGTGGGGGACACATGTCGGGATGTGAGAGGGAGATATGTGACAACAGAAAGGAGACAGGCGCGCAGGTGATGTGAGTGGAGGATAGGTGTCAGAGGGAGTGAGGGCGGTAAGGTGGCTAGCTCGGAGGGTTAAGGGAGGGGGGTAGGAGGTAAGCGGTAAGCTGCTGATCTACGCGCACGATGCTCAACCACAGATCTGAGCGTTCTCTTTAGCATAATGCGCCCAAACTGTTAAATCGTCGATAGACTTAGGATAAAAATATAAAGTGGGTTGCACAAGTACCCATTTCCTGTGTGTTTTCATCAAGGGGTTATTTCCTAATGGAAAACACCCGTCTATCAAAAATATGGGCTAACATTAGGCTCCATGGGGGATAGAGGCCTCCCTGTGAGGCTCTAAGAACTCTTTTTGCAGCTCCAGTGCCTTGGTGTTGGGTTGTGGAGTCATGCTCTAAGATATAATGGCGAAGATATCACATCGATAACTTAAACTACTCTGCTTACAATCATAAAGCAAACACACCTGCTCTTGATAAAGCTTATTTATGTACAAAACCTAAGCTAATTGTTCTTTGCAAAGTGCTAGGTGAAAGTAAACTTCCACCATATCCACCCAAACTGTCTGGTAATCTAATTCTTTTATTTACTGCAATTGCTCCACAAAAGACTAAGGAAGTATGACAACAAAACGAGAACATGGCTTAGGATACTGACCATACCCCCAAATGATGATAAGATGGATAATTGAGCAGGCCCCAATGCTTTTGGAAAACTCAATTCCATATATGAACCCACAGGGTCACGAAAGTTATAATCAGGCATGCTCAGTTGGTCAGAAATTACCTCCCTCCTTTCATTAGTGTTTACCTGTCCTTTGACATTCATGAAGTGCACAGGTGGATAGAGGACTAATGCAGGCTAGTCAATCCCAGGTGATATTTGCTCATATATAGGCTCTGGACCGGAGATGAGATGCACATTTAGTTCCTGCATAAAACCAAACCCACCCTTGGGTATCGGTGAAATAATGCCAGTTGAAAAATCAGAAAATCTGAAACATATGATTCCATGTATATGGCTATAGGATCCTGAATCATGTGATAGAATCCTGGCTGCTCCTCTGTAAATGCATCTTTGCTTGTAAATAAAAGGTTTCCTTGTTCTTTTGAAAGCAACCCTTGATCATCAACAGTTGCAGTCTCTTCTTCATAAGAATGATCACAAGATAAATGTACAACATAAATTAAAGCATCATACTTATGATCAACCAAGAACATATAATTATCTATGCAATCATCCACTGCTGCATGCTCAAAATGTTCTGGAAACTGATCATAAGATTGATATGCATTCATGTCCATAGAAAAATCTGCAAATATTGAAGAATCTGATTCCAACTGAGAATCATACTTGCTTCCTTGTTGTTGTTCTAAATTTGATTCATACCTGTTGTCTTCCTACTTAGGTACATGCAATCCTTCAGGGTCTGCCTGCATATGAACCCCCTTGCTAGCCCTGATGTTCTCTTTGACTTCTTTAGCATCTTCAAACATGTGTCTTAAAGATGGAGATTTCCTTTCTCTTAGGAGAAGGACAAGCTCTGAATGTTGAGCCATGACATAGAACACCATGGCAGCCGTCTCTGTGGGTCTGATCTCCACAGGCATACTATGATAAACACTGTAAAACCTCCTGTTGAAGACATCCAAGGCTTTCTCTTCCCCTCTCCTCAAGGCATTAAACTCAAGCCAGTATTGATCGAGGGACTTGTTCTCACCCCAACACTTTAAAAATGCATGGCATAGCTAGGTCCAAGAACCAATAGAACTGGCTCCCAAACACTTAAACCACACAACAACATCTCCAAGCAAAGATTGTGAGAACAACCTCATGATAATATCATAATGAACAATTTCAAATTGATCAACAAAGTTCTCAAAGGCCTCCAAGTGCCTCTTAGTTGTAACATGATCTTCCCTAGAAAAAAGAGGAAGATACTCGAAGGAATAATGAGGATAAGGATGAAGGTCATGCGACAGCCTCAAAGGTTTAAACATCTTGTCTCTAATCTTAGCTTGAAAAATTGTGGGTTGAATATAAGATTTAACAAGAAGATGGGATAGTTCAAAAATAATAACAAAAGGTCATGAGATCTAAGAAGGCTCTTAATCATCTTCAACCCCCTCAAGGTTACAAGGGTAATCAACTTCAAGAGGAAAGCTAATACAGATCTCACTTGTATGAATAGGCTGAGGTGAAGGCACAAGATCACCGTCTACAACACAGGAAGAGGGCTTGTCTTGTTCTTCCAAGGAAGGATAAATAAAGGAAGGTTTACTAACATCTGAATATACAAAGCAAAGGATAATCCTCTTTATATGTAAGGGGAAAGAGAGAAATGAGTTGATAAAGAAAAACAAAATTCCATGAAGCAAGCTCATAAGATGATACCTGGTCATCCCCTTCAGTATGGTCATCTTTCTATCAACAGGATCCTCCCCAGTGGAGTTTTTGAATGTGGAGTCGCCAGGTGCAAACTGCAATCTTCGATGTACTGAGTTCTGATGCACCTTCATAATCAATCAGCTTTGTTGTTCAATCCCAGGGAAATGTCTTCAATTCGTTCCTCGATAGTGACACCAAAAATGTTAGCACTGGAAGTGACCCTCAGATTGCATCGAAGGTAATCCTAGTACCCATCAATTTGTATGTCACAATGAATAATTTTAAAGAGGTCAAATGGAAGCAGACTCGGGATAATATCATTTTAACTCAGAAAACTGGACCAACATGCGCAAGCAGTTGAGGTCTTGATCAACTTCAGTCAGTAAGTTGTAGTAAAGTGTGAGCAAAGGGAAGACTTAGTTAGAAAGATGAGCAAGACTGCTATGGGCATCAGGCCTTCCAGTAACTCAGAGAAGACAAACTCAGACTCAGGATCACTCTTAAGCCTAAGTTTCACACACTGAAACATGTCCAAACAACACAGTCACAGCAACACCATGATCAAACCTGCATCACCATGCAACTACGACAACTCGAATGGATCATCCATGCCCAAGACATTCAGTGTAAGAGAGGAAAATATAACACGTGAAACTGATTAAAACTGGTCAAGATACTACTGTGATCAAACCTACATCACGACAACGTAACTACCCTTGACTGGATCATCCATGCCCGAGTATTTTAACACAGTCGTTACAGAGAAATGGAAAGGAAACTGACTTTCATTAAACAAGAAGTCTCAAAGCAAATTACATAACCAGAGAACCAAAAGCTTCATCAAAAGTTTACAATACGGGAGCTAATCTCAACCATCGACCATAACAAAATATCAAAAATGCCTAGATATACTCAAAACAATTTGCCACCAACAACAGAGGCGTGCTCGAGTCTTTGCATTCAAGGCTTTACATCTGCATGCTCTCTGGCAGACTGTGAATGCTATTTTATGTAAGATGTGAGCTTTTGTCAGACGCAATCGTGTTTCAGAAGGGACATGTAGAGAAACAAATTTGTTGACAGTCCTTTCGGGATTTCCATTTATGGGAGGAGACAATGTCTCAACCACCTCCTTTTTTTTCATTAACCACCTGCATCGGGATTAGGACAGCCCTGAGTCAACTCGGCATCTGGAAAACAAGCTGGTCGCACTCTGAATATCTGCCACTTGTGCTTAGCTGGGCTTTTGCAGAGAGAATTGGCAGGCGAACATGGAGGAAGATGATGGCAAGTGGGTGAGGTGATTGGTGGAGACCCGCAGGCTACAATGAATGATCAATGACCATGTGGAATGATGTGGTGGTAGAGCGGTGACAGGGAGGCATGGGCACCATTATGCGGGAAGCTGAGGTGTAAAGGCGTAGGGGTGATGTGGCGAAGGGAGAGGATGTGGAAGCAGATGGAAGTGATTGGTCAGGGGGAGAACACGATAGCGTGACAGAGGTGAGATGGAGGATGAGTGGGGGACACATGTTGGGATGTGATAGGGAGAGATGTGACAGCGGAAAGGAGACAGGTGTGCAGGTGATGTGAGTGGAGGACAGGTGTTGGAGGGAGCGAGGGCGGTAAGGTAGCTAGCTTAGAGGGGGGAGTAGGNTGACGAGGAGGTGACACGATAGTGGGGGGGGCGTGCTCTAAAACCACCTGCTCGGACCCCCCCGTTAAAGGCAGAATGGTGGGGGGGGTCTGATATTGGATGTGAGTTGTTGATCTACGTGCACGATGCTCAACCACAGATCTGAGCGTGCTCTTTATCATAATGCGCCCAAACTGTCAAATCGTCGATAGACTTAGGATACAAATATAAATTGGGTTTTGCAAGCACCCCTTTCCTATGTGTTTTCACCAAGGGGTTATTTCCTAAGGGAAAACACCCCTCTATCAAAAATATGTGCTAACACATCCAAGGGGGGAAGGTTCACTTGGAGCAATAAAAGAGGGAGATCGATGCAAGTGGCAGAGTGATTGGATAGGTTCCTGGTCTCATAAACCTTCTTCAAAGTAAAACAAGCGGTTGCAGTAGAAATCAAGCCCTTCTATGGATCTGATCACTTGCCAATTTCCCTCTGTTGGGAAAGCTCCATGACTCCCCGTACTAAGCCTTTTAGATTTGAAAAATTATTGTTATGACACCCATAATTCTTACAGAAGGTGACATAATGGTGGAATATTGATCGACCAAACTTATATGGAACTCATATGTACCAATTTCAACAAATATTAAAACACGCCAAATTATGTATCAAGAAATGGAATAAGGAGGTCTTCAGGAATATCCTGGAGGAAAAAAGAAAGTTGGAAGAAGGGACGAAAGAAATCCAAATTCAGTTAATTATTAATGGGAACTCCCATAAACTAAGGAGAAAGGAGGATAAGCTCCGCTAGGATCTGAATGGAAGAGACAAGCAGGAAGAGATATTGTATTGTCAAAATTCTCAAATCCATTGGCTTCAGGAATGGGGACAAAAATGCAAAATTCTTCCACAATTGTCTTTTATGGAGAAGAAGTCAGAATCACATCAATTCTCTACAGGATGAAAGGGGAGAATTATTGGATAACCACAAGGACAACAAAAAAGAGCTGGTGAGACATTACAGTAGCCTACTAACATAACCTGACACAAATAGGAGAGAGGCCACTCTTAAGATAAAGTGATCAATCCCTACTTTGATCTCACCAAAACAAAACCATAGCCTCATGTGCAAGGTGACTCTAGAGGAGGTTGAGAAAATAGTTAAATAAATGTCGAATGAGAAGGATCTGGGACCAGACGACTTCACCTCATACTTCTTTAAATCTTGTTGGAGCATAATAGGTAGATACGTTTGGTTAGTAGTAGAAGAATCTCGCTTGTCTTAATTAGTCTTGCAGATCTTCAACACTACCTTTCTGACTCCCATCCCTAAAGAATGGGAAGCAATCATTGTAGATAAGTTTCTCCCCATCTCTTTATGAAATGTTATCTATAAAATCATAAACAAAGTTATTGCGAACAAACTTAAACATTCTTTACCATAAATTATATCACATGAGCAAGGGGGTTTTGTGGAAGGGAGAAAAATATTGGATGGGATAATTGTGGCACATGAAACTATTCATTACCTAAAAACTAGTGGTCGACCGGGTATTGTCATAAAACTAGATTTAGCTAAAGCCTATGATAGAATAAATTGGAACTTTCAGAGAGAAATTTTGGGGGCTTTTGGCTTCAACCCAACCTAGATTTCCTAGATTTCAGGTCTGGTTTCATCAACCTTCTTCTTAATTATAGTTAATGGCACCCCTTCGACAACCTTCAAAGCCTCCAAAGGAATTCACCAGGGAGATCCACTATCCCCATACCTGTTTATAATCTTGGCAGAAGGGCTGGGGTGGTTCATCAAACTTTCCCTCCTAGAAGAATCGTTTCAAGGCCTCCAACTTACCCCCCTTTTAGAACCTCTATCCCACCTCGATTTTGTCGATGACACCATAATTATGGGTCAAACCACGGTCAAGGAAGTGAGAACCATCAAGAGAATCCTTGAGACCTTCATGGAAGAATCAAGAATGTAGATTAACTAGGAAAAATCCAAAATATTCTTCTTTAATACCCTTATCTCTATCTAGCATAATATAATCATAATCTTGGGATTCCAAAGAGCTTCCCTCCCCTCCAAGTACTTAGGATCCCCCCTCTTGGATAAAGCAATCCAAAATACTTCTTGGTAGGAGCTCCTTACCAAGTTGTAAGAGCATCTCAACAGCTGGACCCATAGATTCCTAACATTACCTAGGAGGGTTCTCTTGATTAAGTCAATTCTCTTTGCAATGCCTATCTACCTTTTCTTTGTTCTTGCAACCCCTACAAACATCTAGCAGAGAATTCAAGCAATTCAAAGAAAATTTCTATGGGGAAGAGTAAAATAGGGAAAAAAATGGGCTTTGGTTGCCTAGGACACAATTTTCACCCCAAAAGCCTTAGGGGGGTTAGGCATCAAAGGCCCCCAAAAGATGGGCTAGGCGCTAGCAACCATTTTTTTTTGGAGATGGAAGAAGAGCCTCGAGGATCTATGGGAAATAATATGGAAGGATAAATATGCAAAGGATAACCCACCTGAAGAATGGATAAGGATGGAAGGACCTCGACTAGGTTTGTTGATTTGGAACCATGCCTGGTGAAACATGGGGATAGTCCAACAACAAAGCTTCTGGAAATTCATGATGACAAGTCAGCCATATTCTGGGAGGATGCTTGGGAGAATATGCCATCCCTTATCAATGAGGGAAAATATTAGCAAATTCAAGAGAGGATGATGGGAGCATGTTGGAGGAGGGTTCACCAATTATGGGAAGAGATCCCCAACCACAACCAACTGTTAGAAAGAACCTGGAAGAATTTATCAGACTGGCTAATAGAATGGGAGGGGAATTCCCGCCATAATATGGAGCTCACTCTACTCCAAATACCTTTGTATACCAAATTGGGGAAGGACATCCTGAGATGGGGAAAAAAAGGGATGGAAACTTTATTATAAAAGAAGCTTACTTGCAAGCGACATGAACCTTGAATGCGGCCAAGTCCCCGGTTTGGAGAAACGTTTGGAACTTGGACCAATGGAAAAAAATAGAGACCTTCTTATGGTTGGTAATCAACAGGAGGGCCTTAACCTGGGACCACGTCATTAAGAGGGGTTATGAAGGCCCTTCCATATGCTCAATGTGCTTCCAAGAAGGGGAAACTATGAACCACTTATTCAATGCATGCACATTGACATCTTCTCTTTGGGATAGAGGATCCTTGCTCTTTCGAACCCTAGACATAATCATTCATGACATAAAACAAATGAATATTGGAGATCAGAGCCTTTTGGAAATAAAATCTTGAACATAATTTTGACGATATTCCTAGGTTTCTTCCTATGGAATATCTAGAAGGAAAGGAATAGAAGGATCTTCAAACACCAACATTGTAACCTAGAACAAATATGCCAAGGCATCCACTCCCATATAAAGGAAATAATTACTTCCTCATCCTAGGAGGAAGAAGACCAGAGACCCATCAGAGAGGAAAGCGAGATTTACAAAAATTGGCAATTAGGCCAAGACCAACAACTTCACCCTTAAAAAAAAACTAAATCCAAAAAGAAGCAAAGGTGTGAGAAGTGGGAAACCCCCTCCCCTGAGATTCCTAAAATTAAATTTTGATGGAGCTTTGAAAGGCAATCCCAACCCAACAAAGCGCAAGAGGCATATTTCAAGACTCAACAAGCGCAATTCGAAACCTCTTCACCATCAGAATTGGGCATAACACCAACAATGGTGAAAAACTCGCCAACTTACTCACAGGGTTAAGGATCACAACCGACCTAGATCAGAAAGGAATAATCGTGGAAGGTGACTCCCAAATTCTTATCGCAACTCTAAGAAAAATCATGAACGACACCCCTCTAGAGCGTGTATCGATGAATTGTTGCCTCTCCTTCGAGTTAATTGAGGTGGCACAATTTATTTATGGTAGATCAACCATCATCCCGGTCCATGTCATGAGAAAAGTGAACTCAATGGCTGACTACCTTGCAAACATGGCGGTAGATCAAGAATCCAGGGAAAGCAGATGACACTGGTGGGAGGTGGGCTCGAAAGAATTCCAGGAGAACTTAACATGTCTTACCATGCAAGATACTCCACCCTTGGATGGGGTGACAACCATGGAAGTTGGTGACCTCGATGAGGGGTGGCCAAGTGTCCACACGATACACTAAATCGACATCGTCCCTCCATTTGGACCCTGGCTGGAAAACTTCCTAGTATTGAATGAGACAAATTGAGGCAGATCGAAAAGGATGACAGTTAGTAGGGAGGTTGATAATTCAGGTAATGACAATATAGAGCTTCGCTCCAATGATATAAAACATGAAGAAATTAAATGGGATGATGCCCATGGTGTACCTCCCCAGTGACATAGGTATTATGATTAGGCGATCCCGACCCTGGACTTGTGGGAGAGAGATCCAATTCATTAAGCATGGCAGAAAAAGGAGGCGAGGACAAATCCCGGGGTGGAAGATAGGTTTTATTAATCAACAAAGGAAGCTAGGGGGGAAGCATAGCATCAAAGTTAAGGTAACTCTGAACTGCTCTGGATCTTTAGAGGTTTCCTTGGGAAAGTAGAGGTACTATGCTGAGGAAATAAAGGTGGTGACTTGGGGGCTCCCCTTCACCCTGGGTTGCTTCATTTCAATGGTGAAGGTTGTCTAAAGTAGGGACAGGAACATCTCTAGGGGAGATAACCTCATACACCAGTCTCTTCTGCGTGGGTGGCTGAGGACAAGCATTGAAATATGGAAAATAAGTATGGACCTTGGTCGTAGAAAGGCCTCTATGGAAAAGATTGATTCGATTGGCACCATAGGTCGTCCCAAGTATAAATGAGGGATGGGGGGGTGGCCTTATCCAGGTAAACCAAGGACGTGCACCAATGCAAAAAAAGTAGCGGGGGAAGTGAGTAGTCACTTCCACTGCATCTGTTCAACAATAAAAAAAAGGGTGATGACGAAGATCCAAGAGGAGGTATGTAAGAAAAGGAGGGAAATAATGGATGAGTATATCCTTTTAGAAGCCAAGGATTGGGTTCCTGACCCTAGTCAGAGTAGAACTAGAGAGAACAAGTACTTTCACTTTGCAGAGACCTATTGACACACCAAATCCATGGTCTCCCAGCTTGTAGCTCAACAACAACTAGAAAATGTCACCACTCAGCATGTAGTGTGGGTCCTGGAGGTGAAATTTGAGCTCTTTTGCAAATCCCAATTTTGCATTCGTTTCCATGAAAGGGAACTAAGAGACCAGAAAGATAAACTCGTGCAACTTGAGAATAGAGGCAACAAGGACGAGATCAGGGAGAGACCCATTCTGGTGGAAGAGGATCAACCAGAGTCAAGCCCGCGCTATAATTGAGGAGCCATAAAAGGGAGCAGTAAAGACAAACAATAGTCGTCATGACTTGACCTCAGGTTACCCTCAACACCCTCCCAATCATTGAATGTTTGGTCAATCTTATCTTTTTTGTCTGTTTGCTATGATACGGGGTTTAGGTCCCATTTTGAATATTGTTTTTACTATTTTGGTTTTTAAGAATGGTATGTCCCATCTAAATGTTGATGAAGTTTTGGCCTGGGGGCTCAAGACAAACTCATAAAATCTCGAACTATGGGGGAAAAGTCTGGTTTCCTTTTTGGTAGAACCCCCGGAATCCCAACTGTAATATTTTGTATATACTTAATAGAAAACAATAGTTCCTTTTTTTTGCTTATATATATAATTTCCACAGAAAAAGAGTAATTCTATTCATCCGTAAAGAACCAAATTGTGTTTTGTAGGTGCATTAAGCACACCCCAAACTTGGGTAAACAATGATCAGAAAAAAGAAGCCAGAAATGGCTAAGAAACTGGTTGAAAAGCCATAAAGAAGTGTAAAAAATAAAGAGTTGGGAAACAAACCCAAAAAAAGGCAGTATATGTCCAAATGTCCACATGAAACCCTACCGCAGAAAAATTCCAAGAGAGAAAACCCCCAAAAAACCCTAGTGACAAGACAGACCAAGTCAGAGCGGTATGAAGCCCCCAAATCAGAATGAACCAGAAGGCCACAACACTAATGAAAAACCCCATCCAACAAGCAACCCCGAAGAGAAAAACTAAAAAGTTGCACGCCCACAAAAGGACCTCAAAGTGTTGATTGTGACAACACAACGCAACAACATTGCATGCCCTTTTCTAGACCTCAAAGCTCAGGCCACACCCTCATAACGGAAAAATAAAGAGAGAGCCTCAGACACCCAACACTTATGGATCCCGATCTGAGCATACATCAAACCCTGAACATATTAGAGAAACCAAAGAAAGGAGCCACTATAAAGAGTGAGGAGACCCCAAAAACCCTGCTAAGAACAGACAACAAAGATGACCTCCTAAGAAAGCCCAGATGCAGGATGAACCAGGTCAGAGCGACATACATATCTCTCTAAAAAGAGAAGCTCCAAAGCTCTAAACCCCAACATCAAAAAATCATGAACTCAACACTGGAAAGAAATAAGCTAGGGCCATGAAGCGGAGGGTATACATCAAACCCTGAAAAAAAACCCCAAACCTTGAGAGATCGAGCAAAGGATACATCAAGAAATGCCCACCAAAGGAGAGGGCCTCCCACTAAGAAAACATCGTCGGACCATGCAGAAGTAAAAAAAAAAAGAGGGTCGATCAGAAAGACACCAAATCTGGTCGAGAAAAAAACACCAGACCTTCCAAACCAAGGGACCACACAGTCACATAGCGCCCTAGGCACACCAATAACAGATTTGCAGCAACAGTTCCGAGTGGAGATCCAGACGAACATCCACCTCCAGAGCAAATACAAAGACCTCAAAACGATATCCTCAAACAAAAACAAGAGAAAAAAACACGAAAGAAGCCGTTGAGCACACGAGCTCAAGTGCAGACTTGTAGACGGAAGCAAAGGAAAAATATTTGGGACCGCGGCTACGGTTTTCCTAGTCGCAATCCGCTCCACCCATATATATATATATATATATATCTCATAAGTGTTGATATTTATTTTAGTGTTTAGGATTTTTAAACCAAGCCCATTACAAAATTAAAATAATAGTAATTTAAAATGAATTTCTATATAATTTGTTATTATTATTTTCTTTTTAGTGGGCATTTGGAGTTGTGTATTTGTAGAACTATTTTAGGAGTAAATCATATTTTCGTGATTTGGGGTTTTGAAACTTTTAAAACTCATTTTGGACATTAAATAACCATTTATGAGATCAAAACTTTACAAACAAAGTATCTACCCCTTTGACGTTGTTCTACTCATTGACAATTTCCAACAATGCAAGTTAACATATGATTTAACCACCTTGGTGCCTACAAGTAGATGCCACATCGACGCCCATTACTTGCAAATAATGGTAATTTAAAATGAATTATTGTATAATTTATTGTTTATCTAGATATTTTTTTAGTGGGCATTTGCAGTCATGTATTTGTAGAACTATTTTAGGAGTAAATCATATTTTGGTGATTTAGGGTTTTAAAACTTCAAAACTCATCTTGGACACTAAATAACTATTTTTGAGATCAAAACTTTGCAAACAAAGTAGCTATCCATTTGACATTGTTATACTCATTGACAACTTCTAACAATGCAAGTTAACATATGCTTTAACCACCGTAGTGCCTACAAGTAGATGCCACATCGGCTCCCATTACTCACACGTGGAGCTAGTCATGTTATCACACAATATATAGTTAGGGAAAAGCCCAACCCAATCCACAGAAAGTGTGACACAACTAGAAACAACTATCATTGTCACCTCAATATATGTCCCCCTTGTTTTAGTGAAGGATAAATCCAACACACGGGAGGATTCCCAGGTGACCCTAGGGGGATTGCGATGGAAAGTGAAAAGAGATGGAGAATGCCCCTATAGGTCAAGGTCAATGAATGGAAAGGGGATTAAGAATGAGTCTCAAAAGATGGTAATTGGTTTCCGATGTAGTGTACCTGGAAAACAAGGTTAGCCTTGCCTGGAACAAGACAATTTATGAAGATACAAGCCTTGAAATCAGTGGGGTTTCAACAAGTAACCTTGCTGTGCCAAATTGTAGCAGTATGGAAATATATATATCAGCGCTGAAAAGTGTATAACATCCGCAAATTACACTATCAAAATCAAGTGCAAGCTGTTGGAAATAAAGCTAGCAATAAGTAGAAAATTTTCCAATGATTAAAGCAAGACTTTGATAGCAATTAGAGGGTTGTTACTAAGTGTTACTAGCAAGATTTTGTAACAACCTTATGGCTGTAGAAAACTTTTGCTACATCAGCAAATTATAGCCACGAAAATCAACAAGTAAACCACCCAAACAATAACTTATAACTAGTAGAAAAATTACCAAGATTTACAAGTGAATTTCGGGTGTAGAAGAGTGAATAAAGAATGAAAAGAGGATGAGTTTGCTGCAACCCTATTGGCTGTAGCATAAATTTTATTACAACGATTAAATCACTTGGCTAGTCAATATGCCCTTAGGGAACAATGTAGTTTAAAGCATGTAAAATCATATTCCAAACTTAAACAATTCAATCTCCTTGATATCATGTTTACCAATGCATAATATTCAATCTCCAATGAAAAAAAATTAGTGCCTTATCTATTGGGTTATGGAGTCTCTTGTTTATGAGCTAGAGTTTATTAATTCTCCAGGGGTGTAAGCCCTTTTTACTCCCTAGAGCAAACAAACCTCAGTGAGTTAAATCTACAAGGGTGTAAGCCCTTTTACTCATTGTAGCAACCTTTGCAAAATGGCCTTTTCAATGACAACAAAGATAGATCTTGATGGAGGGTGTATTCCCTTATACTCCTCCAAGTGTTTAGACAAATTAACCTTGAATTAAAGAAGAAAAACATACAATTGCCTAAATTTCTTACCTAAATCAAGAGATAGCATGAAAAACCGTTACTTATCAAAAAGATTCCATCACAATTGCCATGAAACAAGCATCGAGAGATAGTGCTAGCCTTTTTCCTCCAATAGACAAGTATTTCATACAAAGTGCACCAAAGAAGAGAGAGATAGAATTTCCCCAGTAGGGCGAAAATTTCAGCTAATAATGTTGTGTAATTCTCACAACATCATGATAAACTGAAAGTGAGGTGACCTTTATTTATATGAGGTCACCTAAAACCAATTTGTCCACTTTTAAAAGTCAACAACAAATTAGAAAGAGGTTGACTCCTCTATTTTCTTTTACAATTTACAAAATTAAAATTTACATAAAATAAATCCCTAATGATTATGAGGTCATGCCCTAAAGGGGTGACGTTGGCATAAAAGTGAGACGTTGAGCCTCAAGGAGCAAGTCGTTTGGCCTCCAAAGGCCATGTGTCATCTCGTCATGTGCTAGGGAGCATGTAATGGATCTTCCTCTCTCAAAATCGCACCACATCATCTCTGAACCATCAAAACCCCACCATAACCCCATCATCCAAGGTGAAATCAAGGGCTAGGGTGTGACATCCTAGGCCTGCAAATGGCAGAGTTCAGGTGCAAGGGGTCTCAATGTCATCCTCTCATGCTGTACAAGTGCCTCCAAAGGCAACATTAAACTTCTCAAGCCCTCAATGAGTGGGGTTGCATCATCCATCATGTGGTCTTCAAGCCCCTATGAAGGTCTAAGTGACCTAGTCCCTCCATGAAAAGCTTCCACTGGGCAAGGTCCTGCAATGACAAACAAGTACACCCTCCAAAGGTCCACAAGTCACATGTATCATGCCAAATAAGCCATATTTAATAAAAGAACCACAAAAAAATGTGCATTAAATCCCCCTTTTCAAATTAAACAAATGCTCAAAGACCTTATACAACTTGCCAAATTTAAGTATGGGAGGGTTGTCATGGTGCCCTATTCGGTAGATCAATCCCCAAGTCAAGGAGTGTTTCCCAAGAAGAACCTCTCTAAGTCATGTAAAAGAGTATGAGGTGGATAGGGGTATGACTTTTGGGCATGGGGTTTATTGACATACAAGGGCTCATATTGTCTCATTTATGGGTGCCTTTGTAGAGGGTGTGTTGCATCCTCATTTGCAATGCAATATTTTTCCAAGCCCTTTATTTACCATTAATTGATTATAGTCCAAAACATTGAGTGTTGTGTGAAATGGAAAGTAAGGAGCACCACAATGGCACTTGAAGCTAAGAACACATTTTGTGTCATGTGCAAGGAAAATAAAAGACACCGCAAATGCATTCCCTCAACAAGCAGGACATTTATTAATTATATGTTTTTCTTTTTACAGGTCCTTGAATTTTGTGGAGAATCTTTTCATTGCTCTCAGAACCTTAGGGCGAGCATCTATAGGATAATTTATGGCTCTTATATTTTTCCAGCTACAACCTCTCTGGGTCTTTATCCCCTTCTTCCCATGAAATGGGGTACAAGCCCTTCTTGGGGCCAATAAGCCCCAAAACTCAAAATATGAGGAAAAAAATGGAAGAGGCGTGGAACGTGGTAAGTATGGATGGGAATGGTACAATGACCCTTCAAGGAGACAACCTAGTAGCAACCCTTTTCTCGAGGGTGAGCCACTTACTAGGAAAACATGTCAACCACCAAGGTGAAATGAGGCAAAAGGCATAATTTCCAAGTAAACGTTTTCAAAGTCAAGAAAGAACCCTTTGCAACATCTTCAAATGCTTCAATTATTAAAATGACACTTACCATGAAACCAGACTTGTTACCTCATGAAGCAAGACTTGTTGTCCTATGTGGGTCAAGTTGGTGTGGTGGATGATTCTGTTGTCGATTAGTGGTGATGTGTGGTAAGAAGAAGGGATCTGTCTGCTCATCTAGCTCTTGTCACTCCATGTATTCAACCTGTGGGCCTTGAGACATCATCTGCTTAGTTACCCCTAGAAATGGTGGGTAACATATGGCTCCTACTTGGGGACATGTTCCCATCGTAGAGTGCATGAGAACCTTAGCATCTCCTGGTAAGACCTGTGCCAACACACACTAAAACAAGACACGTTGGGATATTGAAGGGTGCCATACTCACCTCTTTATTCATATAATCAAAACTTCAAAAATATAAATTTGACAACTATGCTTTAAAAAAAAAATTGCATTTTCAAAAATTTCGAACTAACATGTAATATGATTAAGACACATGATTAAATGAATTTTTTTTTATGTGAAGCAAAGTATGAAAATAAATGCAACTATACTAGGATGAACACACAAAATATAAATGCAAGATAACAAAATGACTTACCTAGGGCCCGAGGCCTGTAGAAATCAAGTCCTAAAGATGTCAGGCGAAATCATGCAACCACCTGCTCAACATCTCATCAAGGTATCTACCCTCGTGCTTAATCATGTAGTACACCAAAGATTTGTCAAGCACACAATAATTATGAGCACAAATAACCATGCAATAAATTATAGAAAGCAACTCGTGGATGTGAAAAGGAGGGAGACAATATTGGTGGAAAGAATAAACACAAGCATGATCAATTCATCTGTAAATAAGACTGCTACGTATAGATGATGACTTGTCATCATCCTCACTCACATGACCACTACTTTCTAAAGGTTGAGAGGATACAAAAGATCCAAAGAAGACCTTATGATTTCCTAGAGAAATAGGCACAAGACAAGGAATAAACATAGATATGGAGACATAACCATTCTCTATATTCAAAACATGTTGCTTCTTTATCTGCAAATCCCTGAAAAAAGTCCCAAGATGAAAACATTGTTGCTTCATAGTGTAAGCCTCTGATTTCTCTAGGCTAGCCACAACCTTGTGTCCACCAAAATTGAACACGAAGGTGGTTGGAAATATTCATCATACAACAAATCCAAGTGCCCAAAAGGGTACACATCACAAGTCTCAAAGTATGACTGAAATTCATCATGAGTATACTGCGAAAAATCATTCTTGGATGGATGAGACCAATTGATACTCCTATCATGATCAGGTTTTCAAATATCTTGATCGTCCATGTATGGAAAGTAATCTTCCAAAGAGAAGATTTCTGCAATATTTGTCTGGAAGCTGCCCTCATCGTCGTAGATGGGATCTCCATCATAACAAAAAAAACTAACACCCCATCCACACTTCCAGACACATATGAAATCATCAATATGATTGTCAATTGTATACGAGGATTGCTCTATAATTTTTTCTGTATCATTGGAGTTGATTACTTCTTCATAAGGCTGGGCAACTTCATTTTCCAAAGTCTCGTCTAGGTCTTCAGCATGAGAAACTTCAATGGGGTCTTCTTGGTAACTTTCTTCACATATATGTTTGTTGGGACTCAGAAATGTCGTATTTGCATCCACCTTTCCCTTCATCATTATTCACATTTCATCGCCCCATTAACCTTTCATGATACCATTTTCATAATTAAATATGGGTTTAACCTTATTATTTTCCAAAATCATTTATTTTAGTATTAAAAGGGAATTTGTTATTAAATATTAGAAAATTGACATGTTTTCATATATATCTCAAAAATGTGTGAGCTTTGTCATGTGTAGGAATATGTGAAGGATTAATTCAAAAGACTTCTCGAATACTTCTTCCACCATTTCAAGATTTGAGGAGATAATTCAAGCCTATTCCAAGGAGAAGATCATGGAGATTTGTTATCATATCTTATCCAAGATATATGAGAGATATGTGTGAGGATTTGAAGGGATAATATTTTGTAATAATGGAAAATTGGTTAAGAGAAAAGTGGATCTGTAATTATGAGATGGTTATCTTATCTTCAAGCTCTCATGTATACAAGAGAGTGCTCTCTCTTCATGAGGGGTAATTAGGGTTCAAATAGAAGTCTGTAACAAATCTTAGCATGTAGAGTTTGGGTTTTGTGATATTGGAGAAAGGGATTCTTAGTTTGATTCATGCTTTCATTATTGTTTCATGATTTGTCATTTGATTCTCGTAATGTAATTTGAGATCGATTTACTGTTAATGTGAGCTCACATGTGTCGTCTTGTTTCTCTTCACATGTTGTTTTTCCCTTAATGTAATTTTCCATTCCTAGATTAGTTTCATTTAAGCAATTTCGTTTCAATCGTTTGTTTTAAGAAATCCAATTCCAAATCGTGTGTTTCAATTTCCTGCATTAGATTAATGATTCAATTTCACTCGTAGCTTAAACGTTAGATTAGGTTAAATTCACTTCAATCCTGCATATACCGTGCTTGTGCTTCATAAGTTTACAATCTCCTTAATTTCGAATAATAATAAAAATAAATTTGAGCATCCTTGATTTCCAATAAAAATAAAACAAATTTGGGCATCCTTGATTGCAAATAAAAATAAAACATTAGGTGCATTAGGATTATTTAATTTTTTTTTTTATAATAATAATAATAATAAAAAAATAAAATAAAATAAAAAAATAAAAATAAAAATAAAAGGGAAAAAAAAATAAAATAAATGAAAAATAACATTAATAAAACTTTGTACATTTCAGTCATGGAATTTGAATCATGTGCATTCATTGTTTGAGATTGCATTCATTTGCATCAAGTGCTCAAAGAGATTGCATCATGTGCATTCATTGTTTGACAAAACATATGTGTAAATAAGATGGCTCAATTATATTTGAGTTTTTACACTAGCCATCTCCGAGAAGCAAATGCACCGTGATTGAACGATACATTAATGAGAATTGTGGTTTTTACAAGCACGTGCAGGATGGCGTACCAGATACAAACCATTATCTCCTAAAGGGATCTTTGCTTCAACGATGGGTATGCTCATTTGCCAGAAACAACCCCTCTTAGTAAAAAACAAGCCACATAGATCTACGTCACACCGGTCAAGTGACAGATAGCTCTTGGCAGAGTAACCTGGAAGCGGTAAGATGCTATCCAACTGCTCATCAAGTGGGTGCAAATGCTGAAGGGCTTTCCGTCAATTTACGCCACTATCAGATATTCTCCCCCGTAGTCCTGTGATATCCAGGTAAAAGAAAGACATATTGCCAACTGTTACAGACCAGATAGATCATCGGTGGAAGAGAGAGTTTCGTTCCAGGATCTTACGCCCCCTCTTCAGGCATTGGACAACGTCCGCATTGTGTCATTTCTTATCCAGTCGACAGATAGACTGGTGTTGGCGATGGGATGTGGATCTACATCAAGAAGATTAAGCCGGTGCCCCAATTCGAATTCCCAAGTTCTACAACGGATTTGGAGAAAGGTGCATCTGTAGAATATCCGATGGTGTTGGTTCAGATTCCCATGTGTAATGAGATGGAGGTTTATAATCAATCTATTGCTGCAGTAGGTAACGTAGAAGAACGAAGAACAAGAAAACATCAAAATTTTCAAGCAAACCGACGATCGATCGAAGGGAAGGGGAATCCAAAAGAAAAATCCTTTGTATTCGTATTGAGATCCTTGACAATTACACCACAGAGGAGCATGTGGGTTTCTGTTATGAATGAAAAGGAGACATAAATAGTGGTTAATAGGCAGGCACGACCAGAGAGACAAATGTTGTTATGGCAGTGGCTTCATGAAATGTGATGTCTGCAACAAGCATATTCTCGTGGCGCTTTCCGATATGCATGATTGCAAAATTGAAGATAAGATCTGGTCTAACTTTTCAGATGCCTCCAAAGAAACCAAACATGCAGATGCCCAGAAGCCACCTGAAGCTAAAAAGGCAAAGAAAAATTCTACAGATAAGAAGCCGAAAAAACGCACCAGAAGGGCGACCAATTAAGCAAATTAAGTCAAATCTGTGATAACCACCTGCTACAAGATCGGTTTCAGGATCTCCTCTTGAGAAAGAGGCCCAACTAGCAATCTTATCATTGCAGATTTCCTGGAGATTCCCTCAGGCGTTTCAGCTGTCCGCGCGTTTCATATTGGGCAAAAACGTGATGGCAGCGGATGGCTTCTAATACCAAATACGTTAACCATATCTGCCTGGCACCGCATGGTTTCCTTCTGCCACATATTTCAACAATTCTATGATAGCCAAAACCACCAATCTTGGATTGGATTACTCTCACTAGCGGCTCACGTCTCAATCTGGGTGACTTTCTCTTCTTCAATACCAACAACGCTAACCAATATTGTTTTCTCTCGTCGGCTCAACACCTGGACGGTCACATAAGTACAACATGCCTTCTGCAAGGAGTAACCGATGGTCTTATGCTTCTTGCAAGCAGAGAGGGAAGATTGGAAGTCACCAACCTTTCCAAAAACATTCAGCTTATGTTCAAAGTTTTATTTACAAACCCTAATTAGGGTTTAGGTTAAAATTAGGCTTAATAAATTAAAAATGTTTTTAGGCATTTTTTCAGCTGCTAGTAGCAAAACAATTAAAATGCTTTTAAAAAAAAAAAAATTGTGATTTCATCGTTTTTGTTTTGTTTCTTTTTTTTTCAAAAAAAAAAAAAGAAAAAACCAATAAAATATATAAGCTTATATATACAAAAACTCATTAAAAAAAAAAAACACTTAAAACTTAAAAAAATAAAATAAAATCAAAACAACAAAAACAAAATCGCAAATGGACTTTTCAACAAATTCCTGAAAACAATTCCAACACATGCTTCTACGCTTAAACACTAATTGTTTTCCTAAAGTCACTTCAAGCAGCAATCAACGATGGAATAAGTGTGCAACGACCACATGTATAAACACATGTTACTTCTTTAATTTGCCGCATTCGTACTTCCTTCTTCATGATTATGTTTTCAAACTTCTCACAAGTTTTCGTGCAGGAATTGGTACTAAGTTTTTTCAGGTTCACAACCGGTCACATCTCATGACGAAGTGATTTTCAAGAACCACAAACTCTTTCTGTGAAACATACCTTGTTGGACACTTTGAAGGAGCTGATCTTCATACATTTCATGACGTTTGCAGTTACACAAGAAACCGTTCGTAAACCCATTCGTGTCATGAATGTTTACCCACATTTCTCCTTCCAAGCTTATTCGTCATCCATGCTAGAGTCCACCTTCCATCGCCTTATCCTTCATGACTTCGCACACGCCTATATTTCTGAGTCGCATACATCTCTTTATCTTTTTCAGTTCATTTTTGCCTTGTCAATAAAACTATCCATCTCTTTTCCATAACTACATTGCCTTGCCATAAACATTGTTGCTACTAAGATATTTCCTATAGACCTACCAATATTTTTATCAAAAATCGCGTTGACTGATGTGGGATTCCTTAAGGCCCACCTTTCAACAAGTCTTGCCCCATCGACCTCAACACCTTATCTAGGATATAGACTAGAGTCCATTTTGAGTACTTGGAGGCTTGCATGCCTTAATGGCAAGTTCTATCGTTGAAAATCATGGGAATACATCATTGTCCCTTGATCGTCAGATCTTGTAAGTGGCTCAACATTAACAAATCTATTCGCACTTCGCAAGATGTACTCGGGTACCTTGGCACTCATTGACTTCAATGGTGAGTTTGCCTTGCATTGGTTAACGACATTCATCAATGGTCGGTAATCCAATGACTTCTTTTCATGCTCGACATCGACACATTCATTCGCATGACTAGAATTGTACCATCGGGTTTCATAGCGGGTGAATACTATACACTTTTCCATGACTCCTCAGCAGTTACAACAACATGACTTTAGCTACATGAGAGTACTACAGTTCCACTTTCATACTTCTTCTTTTCCATGATTCATCACCAGCAGTTCAACTTCCTCCACTTCACATTCTCTGGTCCAACAATTACAACATTCGCAGCTACAACAACAGTCACCTTTCACATGATCTTACAACAATGACATCTTCTATGCTCAAGCAGTCGCATCAACCATATTCCTATTACACAATTCATCTACTTTGTGGGTAAATGGAGGTATGTTGTTTTCTACTCTTTAATCATGCAATTCCTTACATGCTAGAGTGAATGAATTTGGAAAAAACCCTCACCATGCTCCCTTTCCTTTTCACTTCTATGACTCATGCTACGTTGCATGAGGACATGCAACCAATTCAGTTGGGGGGGGAGGGGTGGGGGGGGGGTCTGCGGGACTATATTTTCTATCATCACTCCATTTTCCCACTACCATTCTATTTTTCGTCTCATTTACCATTTACCGACATTTTTTTTCCAACGATACTCGATTGCACTTTGTTTCATAAAGCATTGATATACATATTGGCATGATTCACAAATATGCAAAAGGGATTTCTTGTACTCAATGATGTTTCCTTATGCACATTGATAGCATATATTTTCCAGCAAGCAAATGGGTAAATTATTATCATAACAACAAGAGAACAAATAACGAAATGAATGTTGTTTACACAAGAACCAACATTTTATTATTATAAGTAGCAAGAGAACAAATAACGAAATGAATTGTTTACACAAGAACCAACATTCTCTATATTCATGGTTGTCACACAAGAACCAACCATAAGAAAATGTCAGTTGTTACTCATGTAAATCCCATCCTAGAAATATTCATTATCATCACTTAAAGCCAAGATTCAGATGCCAAAATTTCTTGAGAAGATCAATGCACAGTTACATGAGGACATGCAACAAGTTCAGTTGGGGGGTATGTTGGGACTCATAAATGTCGTATTTGCATCCACCTTTCCCTTCATCATTATTCACATTTCATCGCCCCATTAACCTTTCATGATACCATTTTCATAATTAAATATGGGTTTAACCTTATTATTTTCCAAAATTATTTATTTTAGTATTAAAAGGGAATTTGTGATTAAATATTAGAAAATTGACATGTTTTCATATATATCTCAAAAATGTGTGAGCTTTGTCATGTGTAGGAATATGTGAAGGATTAATTCAAAAGACTTCTTGAATACTTCCTCCACCATTTCAAGACTTGAGGAGATAATTCAAGCCTATTCCAAGGAGAAGATCGTGGAGATTTGTTGTCATATCTTATTCAAGATATATGAGAGATATGTGTGAGGATTTGAAGGGATAATATTTTGTAATAATGGAAAATTGATTGAGAGAAAAGTGGATCTGTAATTATGAGATGGTTATCTTATCTTCAAGGTTCTCATGTATAAAAGAGAGTGCTCTCTCTTCATGAGGGGTAATTAGGGTTCAAGTAGAAGTCTGTAACAAATTTTAGCATGTAGAGTTTGGGTTTTGTGATATTGGAGAAAGGGATTCTTAGTTTGATTCATGCTTTCATTATTGTTTCATGATTTGTCATTTGATTCTCGTAATGTAATTTGAGATCGATTTACTGTTAGTGTGAGCTCACATGTGTCGTCTTGTTTCTCTTCACATGTTGTTTTTCCCTTAATGTAATTTTCCATTCCTAGATTAGTTTCATTTACACAATTTCATTTCAATCATTTGTTTTAAGAAATCCAATTCCAAATCGTGTGTTTCAATTTCCTACATTAGATTAATGATTCAATTTCATTCGTAGCTTAAACATTAGATTAGGTTAAATTCGCTTCATTCCTGCATATACTGTGCTTGTGCTTCATAAGTTTACGATCTCCTCGGGTTGACAATTAAATGATTGGCATTTATTTAATGACAATATTTGCCACCAACAATGTTCTTCAAGCATCTCTTCATTTGTAGGGGATTTCTCTTTAGTTAGTGGTGCTTCATCAAGTCATTCTTGAGTAGATTCTTTAGACAATTCCCTTATACGCCTCATCATATGCTTAACAACTTCATCAATAGCTTTTTTTCTCTTCCATCTGTAGGAGTGTCTTCATGATACAATGAGTTTTGGGCAATGGTTCATCCTGTCGTGCCATTATGCCATTGTTTAAAATGACACTTCAATGGAGTCTCCAAATGAACTCTAGGCTCATCGAAGATGGAAAGTGTATCCTCCTTTGGTGGAGTCGCCAAATGAAATTTATTAAAATCTCATCAAAAGTCAAAAGGGAACTTCCCTCAAATGGATTCACAAGGAAATATAAGGGTAAAGAATTTGTATAGACTTTCCAAGTGTCGTTATGGGTCAGAAAGGATTCAAAATCCTCTCCGAAAACGATGCCAAAAATGTTGTCTCACAATTTGTAGTTTGGGAAAATCCCAACCCAATCCATGGAACTTGTGACACAAGTGGGAACAACTATCACTGTCACCTCAATAGATGTCCCCCTCATTTTAGTGAAGGATAAATCCAACACAAGGGAGGCTCCCCGGGTGACCCTAGGGGGATTGCGATGGAAAGTGAAAAGAGATGGATAATGTTCCTATAGGTCAAGGTAAATGAATGGAAAGAGGATTAAGAATGAGTCTCGAGACATGGTAATTGGATACAAGGTAGTGTACCTACAAAACAAGGTTAGCCCTGCCTGAAACAAGACAATTTATGAAGATACAAGCCTCAAAATTAGTGGGGATTCTTCAAGTAACTTTGATTTCCCAAATTATAGTAGTATTGATCTAGATTTATGAGCAAAACGAAATGAAACACAGATATATAACATTAACACATATATACAGAGAAAAATAACAGAGATACAATGAAACTTAACTTCTATTCAATAAATAAATCTGCTGAAACTGTAAGTTGCAAAATGAAACAATCTTGTTCGAATGGTGGTAGTTAATCTCTGAGAAGAGATGTGGCAGCTACGCGCATTCATCCGAGCACATTAAAATGAGGCCTCCAGGACTTTTTAGCATCAAGAAGAAATCATAAAACCCTGGACATCCATAAACCTAACACTAGGAGATGAAGCACCAAAGGTCATGTGGGCCCCAATGGGGTAAGTTGGTACATCGACTTCCTGGGGTCATAAATTTTGCATACGATCTCCATTTTAGGCACACGATATCTTGTTGGAAAGGTCTATCCGAGGACTACGCTTTTTTCCATCACACTCTAACGTACTTAACAATGTGATTGTGGAGAGCCTAAAAAACATTGTTCAGGGCCTCAAAACAACCCTAGAAGTTTAGGACCTGAAAAGTTAGAAAAAAAATGCCAAGATAAAAATTGTATGTGAGTTAGTTGGAAGAGGTGGGTGGACACTGATATCCACCTGGATCAATCCTCCCCCCTTAGGAAGCAATGGTCTCCATTGCCTTGATTTCGCCCATCAGATGAGGATATTTTTGCTGAATTTGGCCCTCGGTGAGCTACTTTCCTTGGTGTAGGAGTTTCCCTACTTTGATAACACGATAAAGATGAAGCTTTTGTTGGTGAGTAACCTTGACCTATGTGTCCATGATATGATCAGTGGATTCCTGTTCCATGAAGT
Source organism: Picea engelmannii (assembly GCA_009831015.1). Lineage (NCBI taxonomy): Eukaryota > Viridiplantae > Streptophyta > Pinopsida > Pinales > Pinaceae > Picea > Picea engelmannii. The sequence goes on along the minus strand of ML781632.1, from coordinate 87,932 downwards.
CAGGGTTGATCTTTGTCGGTGTCAACTGTTCTACTATCTCGGAGGTGTCCAATAATGGTGGAAAGTGTGGTCAAAGGAGGTCCACATTAAACACTGGATGCAAGCCAAGGAAGGGGGGAATTTTGATCTCAAAAGCATTGTTACCCATAGCCTTGGTGATGATGTAAGGTCCATAATGAAGTGGATGAAGATTTCTATGGGGTCATGTACGACGTTCTTTCTGCAAATGAAACCAAACTTTATCTCCCACCCGAAACTTGTGTGGCACCCGATGTTGATCATGGAATTGCTTGTACTTGGCATTGGACTTCTACAAAATATCATGAACCTATTGGTGGATGTGTTGGATTCGTTCAATGAACCGGGTGGCTTTGTCGGCTTCGGTTTGAGCATGGGATGATTCTTCCTATGTGGATGCAAGGGGTAGTGCAACATCCATGAGACACAATGGTTGAAATCCCAACCCCACTTGAAAGGGTATGTGGTCGTTTGAACTATGCATGGATCCATTGTAACCGTGTCGAACATATGGAAGACTCTCATCCCATGTGTGTGGATTCTTGAAATTGTACATGCGCAAGATGTGCATGATCATCCTGTTGACGACCTCTGTTTGGCCATCAGTTTGGGGGTGGAAGGTCACGAATTTGGTGAGCTTGGTGTCCAACCGTGAACAGAGGCTTAACCAGAATGTGCTGAGGAAGTGACTATCCTGATATGAGATGATGGTTTTTGGTAGGAAAAAATGTACCCACACTCATTCGAAGAAGAGCTTGGCAATGGCCTCTGCGATGATGCTCTTCTTGCAAGCAACCATAATCGCCATCTTGGAAAATCGATCAACAACCACACAACATAATCATTTCCTTGCTTGGTTGAGGGAAGGTCAGACATGTAGTCCATCAAGATGGATTCCTAGAACCTGTCAGGAGTAGGAAAAGAGGTGTACATGCCTTATTTCTTAATGGTCGGTTTGGAAATGGCGCAAGACATGGAGGACCTGATATACTTGTTGACATACTATCGAAGTTTTGACCAATAGAAATGTTGTTGCAACACTCCCACTGTATTTTATACGCATAAGTGTCCTACCACCAGACTGTAGTGAGCTTCCCAAATAATATTTTCTCTCTCGCTTGATGGGATGCAGAGATCGCCCAGATGACACAACAACCCATCCTGAAGATGGAAATCAGTGACAACTATGTTTGTGCCCATCATATGGTAGGTAGTGAGGAAGTTAGGATCTCTCTCGTAGACTTGGGGCCATCAGAGGTCTCATGTCCGTAGGAGTGTAGCATCGTGGTGAGTGTGGCAATTGGAGGGAAACTGAGGCAATCAACAACATGGTTGTTTCTCCCTGTCTTATACTTGATGTTGAGACGGAACTACTGTAAGTATGTGGACCACTTCTGATGGTGATCGTTCTACAATTTGCTTTGTGTCTGCATGAATTGCAAGGGATTATGATCAGTGTGGATGAATGTATCCTTCCCGAGAATGTAATGCCTCCAATGGCGACAAGCTTGTATAATGGCGTACATTTATTTTTCATAAGTGGGAGACTTACGGACAATATCTGATAGTGTCTCACTGTGATAGGCCATGGGATGTCCATGCTGAGTGAGAACTGTGCCCAAATCATAGTCTGAAGAATTCATCTCAATCTCAAAAGGTTGCTGTAGGTCGGGTAACGAGAGCATTGAGGTTGAGCACAAGAACTACTTCAAATCATCGAACGCTTTCTATTGCGACTGGCTCCACACAAAATTTTCCTTTCCACCACCCCTGGTCACTTGGCTAAGGGCCCATGCAATGTGGGAGAATCCCAACTCGAACCTGCAATAGAAATTGGCAAGGCCTAAGAAGCTCTAAAGTTCAGTGAGTGTGGTCGAGGCTAGCCAATCACGAATGACCTGGATCTTTGTTGGATTGACAGACACCCGATGCTCATCAACAATATAGCCTAGGTACTAGACCTTGTTCATGCCAAAGGAGAATTTTCCCAAATTTGCATATAGCTTATGTCGTCACAGAGTGTGCAAAACTTGTTGAATATGCTGCAAGTGCTCATCCCAACTCTTATTGAAGATGAGGATGTCATCCAAATTCACCACCAGGAAAGAATTGATGAAATGCCGCAAGATATCGTTCATCATCCTCATGAAAGTTGTTGGGTAATTTGTCAAGCCAAAGGGCATGAACAACCATTCAAAAAGGCCTTCTTTATAATTGAAGGTAGTCTTCCATACATCGGTCTACTGTATTGGGACCCGGTGGTAGCCAGACTTTAGATCAATCTTACTGAAGTATTTGACCCCCTTGAGCTGGTCAAGGAGATCGTCAATTTAGGGAATTGGGTACCGATTCCTGACTATGATTTTATTTAGGGCCCAAAAATCAATGCAGAGTCGCCAAGTCCCGTCTTTTTTCTACACAGCACGATTGGGATTCTACAAGGTGACGAGCTTAGTCAGATGTGCCTCTTTTTGAGAATCTCTTGTATCTGGTGCTTGATTTCCTCATTTTCTGAGAGAGAGTGGTGATAGACTAGCCCATTGGGTAGCAGTGCGTCAGGGGTTAGATCGATTGAATGCTTGACCTGACAGTGTAGAGGTACCCCAATGGATGAGCAAAAGATGTCTTTGTATTCTTCCACGACCTTATCCACTTGCTTCTATTGTGTTGAGAGACCTGCCACGAGGACATGGATGTGGCTCCAAAATTCTGCTCACTTTGAGTGTGAATCACAAAGAAGACAAACTTCCTTGTCAGAGAGATGAACTTCCTGCATTGCTTGGCAAAGATCAAGGAAATGGCAGTAGGTGGGACTACCTCGGGTATCCTGTACAATTTCCCGTCCAAAGTAATAATAAAACTACGAGGCTTATACTCATATATAACATGACATTTCCATAAATAAAGTTGTCCCAAAAGAACATCACAAACTTCAAGGGGGGTGACATCACACAATACCTCATCTTTGAAGGGCTTGATTCCATAGGGAAGGCGAAACTGTTGGCTGACGTGAAGATCGCTCCCTTGGTAGAGCCAACCGATGGTGTACGACTGTGGGTTTGGTATGGTTAGCAAATCGAGCCACTTGATGACCTCTGTTAAGATGGGCTTCTTCTGGATACTACTATCAATGATGAAGTGCAATGAAGTACCCTTCACCCACATCTATGAATGAAAGAGGCACTCACCTTCCTTTGGTTCATTAGGTTCACTAGGTTGAACCTTGGTGGTAGCAATGGTGGCACTCGGTTCTATGTCAATGATCCATCTCCCTTTTTATAGTTTTGACTCAAATTCAAAGCCCACATTTGATTCATAGGCTTTCACCTCGACCACCAATGACTGCTTAGAGTGACATTCAACGGTGTTATGTTAGGGGATCTTATGAAACTCTCACCACTTCCTAGTGTCTTTGTTTGTCTTCCCATTTTCCTTCTTTGTTTATGGCTTATACTGGTTGTCTTGAGGCTATACATCCTTTCTTTGTCCTTCGTTCTTCGGGTTGGGGCCGCCTTTGCCTTGCTTCTGTTGTGAAGGGTTCACAGACCCAAACTGTTGCATCTTTTTTAAGCTTCTACTCGATTTTGACAACATATTGATAGGTCGCGCCTAAGGACGAGATGTCCAAAAAATCTATTTCTATCTGGATGTACCTATGCATACCATCATGATGCTTGAGCACCAGACATCGCTCAGAGTCTTTGATACCCAACTTGGTGCACAAGGTATGGAAGAAATTGGTGAACTCAAGCACTGTTTGGTCCCTTTCTTGTTGCAGTGTGGTCCATCTTGTATATAAGTCGGCATAACTTCCAACAGGGTAGTATTGTTCCTTAATAGAATCCATGGAAGAACCCCAAGTGGATGCGACTACAAATAATGTAGATCCCTTTGTTTCCTTATGCTCACAGAAAGTCTCCCACCAATATTTCACATGGGGGACGGCCTTAAGGAGTGCAAATGTGATATTTTCTCTATCAGAAAAGTTATGGACAAAAAAATAACCTTCTAGAAGGTTTAACCATTTGTATACGACATCTACATCTATTTGAACTTCAAATATAGGAATATCAAAATTGATACATACCTTGAAGGGGGTGACACCTCCGCTCGAGGAAGATGCGTCACCTGTTGGCATTCGTCGAAGGATTTGCACAAAATTATCCATCATATCCTTCGTCTTTCATGCAAGGGCTTCCTCGAGAAACAGTTTAAAGGGATCTCTTGCCCCATCGTCTCTCTTTTCTTCCCCCATGGGCAATTTTCAGGTTTGGTAAGGCCGATCTTGCAAATGCTCAACTAGTTCAAGTCCCAACTGCTTATACCCTGACCTCATTGGGGATATGCACAAAGAAACAAATGAAGAGGAGATCGCTCTGATACCACTGATCAAACTTTATGAGTGAAATGAAATGAAACATAAATCTATAACATGAACACAAATATACAAAGAACAATAACAAAATACAATGAAACTTAACTTCTATTTAATAAAGAAATATGTTGAAATTGTAAATTGCAGAATGAAACAATCTTGCTCGAATGGTGGTAGATAATCTCTGAGAAGAGATGTGGAGGCTACGTGCATTCGTCTGAGCACATTACAATGAGTCCTCCAGGAATTTTTAGCATCAAGAAGAAACCATAAAACCCTAGACATCCAAAAACCTAACCCTATGAGATGAAGTGCCAAAAGTCATGTGGGCCCTGATGGGGTAAGTTGGTACATCAACTTCCTCGAGTCATAAATTTTGCATACGATCTCTGTTTTAGGCGAACGATAGCCCATTGGAAAGGTATACCCAAGGAATACACATTTTTCCATCACACTCTAACTATGTATATAGAATGATTGTGTCAATCCCAAAAAACATTGTTTAGGGCCTCAAAACTACCCCAAAAGTTTAGGACTCGAAAAGCTAGAAACAAACTACCAAGATGAAAACTATATGTGAGCAAGTTGGAAGAGGTGGGTGGCCACCGATATCCACCTAGATAAAGTATGGAAATATATATATCAACAATGAATAGAGTATAAGATTTGCAAATTATACTATCAAAATCAAGAGCAAGATGTTGGAAACAAAGCTAGCAACAAGTAGGAAGATTTCCAATGCTTAAAGCAAGACTTTGATAGCAATTAGAGGGTTGTTACTAAGTCTTACCAACAAGATTTTGTAACAGCCTTATGGTTGTAGCAAAATTTTTCTACAACAACAAATTCTAGCCACTAAAATCAACAAGTAAACCACCAAAACAATAACTTATAACCAGTGGAACAATTACCAAGGCTTACACATGAATTTCAACGGTAGAAGAGTGAGTAAAGAATGAAAAGAGGAAGAGTTCGCTGCAGACCTATTTGCTGTAGCATAAATTTTATTACAAAAATTAAATAACTTGGCTAATCAAGACACCCTTAGGGCACAATGTAGCTTAAAGCAGTTAAAATAAAATTCCAAACTTAAACAATTCAATCTCCTTGATATCACGTTTACCAATGCATAGTATTCAATCTCTAATGCAAAAATATTAGTGCGTTACCTATTGGGTTATGGAATCCCTTGTTTATGAGATAGGGTTTATTACTTCTCTAGGGGTGTAAGCCCTTTTACTCTCTAGAGAAAACAAACCTTAGCAATGTAAATCTACAAGGGTGTAAGCCCTTTAACTCTCTAGAGAAAACAAACCTTAGCAAAGTAAATCTACAAGGGTGTAAGCCCTTTTACTCCTTGTAGCGACCTTTTCAAAATAGCCTTTTCAATGACAACAAAGCTAGATATTGATGGAGGGTGTATGCCCTTATACTCCTCTAAGGGTTTAGACAAATTAACCTTGAAATCAAGAAGAAAAACATACAATTGCAAAAATTTCTTACCTAATTCAAGATATAGAATGAAAAACCCTTACTTATCAAGAAGATTCCATCACAATTTCCAAGAAACAAGGATCAAGAGATAGTGCTAGTCTTTTTCCTCCAATAGACAAGTATTCCATCCAAAATGCACCAAAGAAGAGAGATATAGAATCACCCAAGTAGGGAAAATATTTCAGCCAATAATGTTGTGTAATTCTCACAACATGATGATAAAATGAAAGTGAGCTGACCTATATTTATATGAAGTCATCTAAAACCAATTTATCCACTTTTAAAAGTGAATACCAAATTAGAAAGAGGATGACCTCTTCTATCTCCTTCTACAATTTACAAAATTAAAATTTACATAAAATAAAGACTTAATGATGATGACATCATGCCCTAAAGGGGCGACGTTGGGGTAAAAGTGAGACATTGAGCCTCAAGGAGCAAGTCGTTTGGCCTCCAAAGGCCATGTGTCATCTCGTCATGTGCTAGGGAGCATGTCATGAATATTCCTCTCTCAAATCACACCACATCATCTCTGAACCATCAAAATCCCACCATAACCCCATCATCCAAGGTGACGTCAAGGCCTGGGGTGTGACATCCTAGGCCTCCAAAGGATAGCGTTCAGGTGCAAGAGGTCTCAATGCCATCCTCTCATGCTGTCCAAGTGCCTCAAAAGGAAACGTTCATCTTCTCAAGCCCTCAATGAGTGGGGGCACATCACCCATCCTGCGGGATTCAAGCCCCTATGAAGGTCCAAATGACCTAGTCCCTCCATGAAAAGCTTCCATAAGGCAAGTTCCTACAAATACAAACAAGTACGCCCTCCAAGGGTCCATAAGTCACATTTATCATGCCAAGTAAGTCATATTTAATAAAAGAACCACCCAAATTTGTGCATTAAATCCCCCTTTTCAAATTAAACATATGCTCAAAGACCTGATACAACTTGCCAAATTTAAGTATGGGATGGTTATCATGGTGCCCTATTGGGTAGATCATTCCCCAAGTCAAGGAGTGTTTCCCAAGAAGACCCTATTTAAGTCATGTAAAACAATATGAGGTGTATAGGGGTATGCCTTTTGGGCATGGGTTTTCCTGACATACAAGCGTTCATATTGTCTCATTTATGGGTTCCTTTATAGAGGGTGTGTTGCATCCTCATTTGCAATGCAACATTTTTCCAAGCCCTTTATTTGCCATTATTTGATTATGGTCCAAAAAATTGAGTGTTATGTGCAATGGAAAGTAAGGAGCACCACAATGCCACTTGAAGTTAAAAACACATTGAGTGTCATGTGCAAGGAAAGTAAAAGACACAAAAAATGCATTCCCTCAACAAGTGGGACATTTATTAATTATATGTTTTTCTTTTTATAGGTCCTTGAGTTTTGTGGAGAAGTGTTTCATTGCTCTTAGGACCTTAGAGAGAACATCTAGAGGATACTTTATGGCTCTTATGTTTTTCTAGCTACAACCCCTCTAGGTCTTTAGCCATGAGATCAGACTTGTTGCCTCATGAAGCAATACCTACTATCCTTTGTGGGTCAAGCTGGTGTGGTGGACGTTGCTACTATCGATCAATGGTGATGTGTGGTAAGAAGAAGGGATTTTTCCGCTCATCTGGCTCTTGGCACTCCATGTATTCAACCTGTGGGCTTCGAGACATCATATCCTTAGCTACCCCTAGAAATGGGGGGTAACAAGTCACATATGGGATTTCAAGAACATTCTAGAGTGTCCACATTCCTATCCCTAATCAAGGGTTGAGACATGCAACAACATTAACCCTAACACTAGATGACTATCAAGACATGCTAAATACTTAGTCATAAGGAAAGGAAGGGGTTCCATTCCTATTGTATTGATTTATTGTTCGATTGACAAGCAATGCAAAGGAGTGGGATATTATGAGAAAAACATAAGAAGTAGAACACCTTGTAGCAACTATTTGGGCCACTGCGTTTATTGTAACTCCATAGTGGGTCCATCTTTCTTTATATTTTTTGTTTTATATCTTAGAAGAAAAGAGCAAGGATATACCTAACTAACTTTATGGTTAGGTTTTCCCATATTGGCTTTCCCAAGGTATATCTTGTGTTCATTGTGTGGATGGTGTAGTCATTTTATTGTTGTAGCTTCTTTTTTGATATTCTCAATTTTCCCCCCATATTTTTAGTGTTATGCTCATAATATTACATTTTAATCATAAGTAAACACTACATAGTAGAGAATTACCTCACAATATTTTATATTAACTTGTAAGATTTGTTGTGATAAACTTTTTAGTGGAATATCCAGAGCATTTTATAGATCATATTGCTATCAAATTGTTTTCTTTGGGATTTTTATGGGATATTGCAAAATCCAGAAAATTGTTGTGAAGAAAGAAGTCTCAAACCCTAGCCATGGAGGATGAGTATAATAGCAATCCAAAGGACGACTTGGAGGAGAGATTCAAAAAAATAGAAGCACACATATATGACATCTCTCGTAATATGGTGATATTAATGTCATCTTTAGAGAGCAAGTTTGGACTTTCGAGGAACTTACTAGCTTTAACTCAAACACTGGATCTAACAAGAAACCTAAAGATAAATACGAGTGAGAGAAAGAGAGAGAAAGTTTCAACATCACATCTTCTCATTCTCTATTCAAATTGGAAGTGAAAGTGGACATCAAACCCTATCAAGGTTAAAACAATGAGAACTACATTTTAGTGTGCATAACATAGGAGAAAAGCATAATATATCATTTTTCCAATTGAAGTTAGAGGTCCACAACCATACTTGGTGGGGCATCCATACATAAACACTTAGACTAGAGGGTGATCCACCAAGAACTAAGTAGGAGATGTTTAAAACCCTTGTTAAGTCCTAATTTTACCCTATTGGTTATTAATAGGATCAATGAAATCATTAGCATTATTTATGAGAGAAGCAAGGGTAGAGTGTGCAAGAGTACACCATTGAGGTTGGAAAACAAGTCATTCTATTAAGAATATCTCCCATGAACCCAAAAGTACTCTCAAGGCATCTAGGTGATATTCATAGTCATTTGAGGCAACTGGTGCTCTTTAAACTTTGGACCAATGATGAAACCTATGTGCAAGCACAATATTTGGAGATGGAAAAGAAAACGAATAGTTAGATGGTTCTAAGTAGATAAGCCAACAAGCTAATTATAAGGAAATAAAGAAGAAGTGAAAAGGAAAGGGTAAGAAGACAATTGCTACTACACATCAATGCAAGGATCCAATCAATCACTATAACCATCGTAACATCAATGGTCACACTGAAAATAAGTGTTGGAAGCTACGTCTAGAGCATAATCCAAGGTGTTACAACAAGGACACCACGAAAAAGAACATGCTAGCCATTAATTTTGGAAACCAAGTAGATAGAAGCTTAGATTTACATGAGAAGACTACCATCACTATAATGTAGAAGGAAGTGAACATGAGTAGCCTCCATCCTAAGGAAGAGAAGGATATGAGTAAACTCTTTCATATTGAGATCCAAATCAAGAAGACAAAGGTGTATGCTATATTCAACTCCAATTCATAGTCCAACCTCACAGTAGTGGACCATGTGAATAAACCTGGATTCAAAATTCATGTCCATCCTTTCCCATACAAATTGGGATGGGTAAATAAGGATTTAGAGCTTAGAGTTACTAAGCAATGTAAAATCAGATTTTCCATAAGTGAAAACTACATTAATGAGGTGGAGGTGGATGTGGTGCCACTTGATGTGTGTAGTGTAGTGTTTGGGAGACCCTACATGTACATGAGGGACGCGATCTTCATGAGGAGAGAAAACAAATACCATCCACTACAAGGAAAACCCTTTATAATAGAGGTTTTTATTGTCACAAGATCAGGCAAAATTGTAAAAAAAAACCTTCACTAAAACCTCCACAATTGATATTGAAGGTTGTTGCAGAGGTTTTAACAGAATTCCACTATAACTAAAAATTATGTGTGGTCAGAGGTTCTAATGGAGGTTTTTTATTAGTGCACTTATATCAACATGGCACACTAGTGCATTAATCATATATAATACACATTGGTGCACTAATAAATGATACATATTAATGCCTAAAAAATACCTATATTAAGCACCAGTGTGTATGCCATATTTCCAAAGCCCTAGTGTGTATTTTAGATATTGAAAGCACCAAGGTGCTTATGTCAATAAAATGCATGAGTGTGCCACGTCTTGACATGCACCAGGGATTTAAAATATGTTATGCACCAGTGCATATTATATATTATGAAGCCTTGATGCATAGTTTGTATAATGAAAGCATTGGTGCATATTACATTCCTTTTTCACTGGTCACACTACCTGGGGAAAATCCCCCAGTACTTCCTCTCATTTTGAGCATTACTTAGGGTAAAACCTAGAATCTTCAGGGCACAAGGTCAGTCAACAATAGGGCTTGAAGCCATTACAACAATATACTCCATGTGAGCTCAACATGCCACTAATGGGAATAGAACCTAGGTGGGGAGGATAACACTCCATCCCATAACCAATTAGGCTAGGCCCAATTGACACCAATGCATGTTACATATGTAAAAGCACCAATGCATATATCATCATGCACACCGTAAGTTCAAGTAACAATAACAACGAGAGTAACAATATCATTGAAGGACACACTGCTTTTGTTTTCATTAGGAGCATCACTGATCTTATTGCATTGTGCTCGCATAGGTGCATTGTACTCATTTAAAGGCACACGTGTGTAAGGAGATATGAACTCCACTATCGAGTTCAAATGAATACAATGTCACAATATGTTTCTATGCTGTTTTTTTCCACATTGCGGGTGTGCAAATGCAACTTCTTGTTTTTTTACAAAATCTCAATTTTCATTATAAATTCTAGTATATTTTATAATAATATTGATTTTATATTTTAATTATTGCATTTGGATATAATCATTGCATTAAAGTGTTGTATCATTTAAACAAATATAACGACTAATTACACCTATATCCATTGTGACAATGTAAATCATTCTTATATTTCATCAACAATGTAAAATTTTATGACACTGAACAATGCAATATAATAAGAAATTCATTGTATTATATAAGAATAAGAAACCCTTCATTATACAAAATGAGACGATATAAAGGTCCATGATATTCAAAATGTCAATAAATAATTGTCACGGTTATTGGTAACATGTTGTCATCCGATTGGGACAATATGTCTAATTTTCACATACAAACATTCCAAAATATACAACATGTAATAACATTTAAATTCAATGATCATCATTCATCCCTCAAACAATTGTTGTTGCCAGAGTTGCTTGCATGCCTCATTTTTTCATCACTTGCATGGGATATTGTACTTGGGTTATTTGGAATGTTTTGTTGTTTAGTTTCAGTTTGGCAGTGCACATCTTCATGTTTCATTTACAAACATAGAAATAAAGTGTGAGAGCCTATCTACATTTATAATATAATATACATGATCACGTAAATAAAAAAGAGTACCATGTTAGCAATTGCTTCATAAACAATATTTTTTTTTTATTGAAACCATGGTTCATGCCATCTCTCAAGATATCTTATGTTGGCTCCACTCTATACTTTGTTTCCAGTGAATTTTATACACCATAAAAAATCATGGATATAATTAAAGGTTTTTTGTTGTTCCATTAATTATGAAATAAGGGATGTAGAACAACATAGCTATTTAAAAAAAATTCAATTAACCCTTAATACTCCAACATATACACACAATCCATACTTAATCCAATGTCAAACAAATGTTTGAAAGGCTCTTCTTTGTATGTTAGCACTTGTTAGAAAACATCCATGGATGATTGTAAATCAATTAAAATATATACATCACGATAAATATGAAATCTTAAGTAAGGAAAACACATTAAGTACTCACAAACTTTGCAATTAACCCTTTATTGTCTTGTCATCATGTCTTATGTGTTAAATGGGTTCCATTTTGTTTTCTTTTCTACAACAACAAAACAATTGAAAATTAATATTCCTTGTGATAACTAAACTCTCTATACATATACAAAAATCAATGAATACACATGTTTGATGCATATTGTTGTTGTGATGGTTCCTCCAATGATGCAATTACGATCATTTCTTTGACCATCCCCTTGTACATTTTTCTTGACATCCCTACTAGCATGTTTCATATATCATGTCAATTGTTGATCCAGATTTTATGAGCATAATGAAATGAATACAGATCTATATTATTAACACAGACATACAATGATAGCAAATATACAATAAAATTTGGCTTCTATTCAATAAAGAAATATGTTGAAACTGTAAAATGCAGACTGAAACAAGCTTGCTAGAATGGTGGCGGCTTATCTATGAGAAGAGATGTGACGACTGTGCTCATTCAAAAGAAGATGAGTACAATGAGTATCCAAAATCCTTTTTACATGAAACATGAAATCCAAAACCCTAGACATCCAAAAACCTAACACTAGGAGATGAAGCACCAAAAGTCATGTGGGCCCCATTGGGGTAAGTCGGTACATCAACTTCTCGGGGTTGTAAATTTTGCATATGATCTTCGTTTTAGGCGCATGATAGCCCATTGGAAAGGTATATCCGAGGATTACACATTATGTGGTCACACTCTGACTTTCTTTTAACTGTGATTGTGGCAGGCCCAAAAAATGTTGTTTAGGGCCTCAAAATGACCCCAGAAGTTTAGGACCCAAAAAGCTAGAAAAAAATTGCCAAGATGACATCGGTATGTGATCCAATTAGAATAGGTGGGTGGCCACTGATATCCACATGGATCAATCCCCCCCCCTTAGGAATAAATGATCTCTATTGCGCCGAGTTCCCCCATCAGATGAGGAAATTTCTATTGAATTTGGTCCCGAGTGAGCCACTTGCCTTGGTGCAGGAGCTGCATGCTTTGACAACACGATAAAGATGAAACTTTTGTTGGCGAGTTCCCTTGGTCTGTGTGTCCACAATATGATCAGTGGATTCTTGTTCCATGCAGTCAAGGTTGAGATCGGTCGGTGTCAATTGTTCTGCTACCTCTGAGGTATCCAATAATGGTGTATAGTATGGCCGAAGGAGGTCCACATTAAACATTGGGTGCAAGCCAAGGAAGGGGGGAATGTTGAGCTCAAAATCATTGTCACCCACAACCTTGCAGATGGTATAAGGTCCATAAAGGAGTGGATGAAGCTTCCGATGGGGTTCTGTAAGGCGTTCTTTCTACAAGTGCAACCAAACTTTATCTCCCACCTGAAACTTGTGTGGCACCTGATGTTGATCATGGCGTTGCTTGTACTTGGAATTGGACTTCTGCAAAATATACTGGACCTATTGGTGGATGTGTTGGATCATCTCAATGAACCGGGTAGCTTTGTCGGCTTCAGTTTGCAGATGGGACGAGTCTGCCTGGGTGGATGCAAAGGGTAGTACAACATCCATGGGACCCAATGGTTGAAATACCAATCCCACCTGAAAGGGACTGTGGCCGATTGAGCTATGTATGGCACTATTGTAGTTGCGCTGTACATAGGGAAGACTCTCATCCCATGTGCGGGGATGCTTGGATTTGTAAATGCATAGGATAAACACGATCATCTGGTTGACAACCTTGGTTTGGCCATTCGTCTGGGTGTCGAAGGTAGTGGATTTGGTGAGTTTGGTGTTCAAAAATGACCAAAGCCTCGACCAGAATGTGTTGAGTAACTAACTATCCCGATCTAAGACGATGGTTTGTGGTATCCCAAAATTTACCCACAATTTTTCGAAGAAGAACTTGGCAGTGGCCTCTACTGTGATGCTCTTCTTGTAGGCAGGCAAAATCGCCATTTTAGAAAAAGGATCAACCACCACAAAAATACAGTCATTTCCCCGCTTGGTTGACGGAAGGCCTAACATATAGTCAATCAAGATGGATTCCCGGGGCATTTCAAGAGTAGGCAGAGGGGTGTACATTCCTTGTTTCTTAATAGCCGATTTGGCAATGGCATAGAAAGTGCATGACTTGATATACTTGTTGAAATCCTATCGAAGTTTCAACCAATAGAAATGTTGTTACAACACAAACACTATCTTTTCTATGATGAAGCGTCCTGCAACCGAATGTAAGGGGCTTCCAAAATTAGCTTCGCTTGCTTGCTTGATGGAATGTAGATATGGCCCAAATGACACAACAACCCATCCTGAAGATGGAAATCAGTGACAACTGTGTTTGCGCCCAACATCTGGTAGGTGGCAGCAAAGTCAGGATTTCTCTCATAGAGTTGGGGTCATCCAGAGGTCTCATGGCCACAAGAGTTTAGCACCATGGTGAGTGCTTCAATTGGTGGGCAACTGAGGAAATTAACGACGTAGTTGGTGCTTCCTGTCTTATACTTGATGTTGATATGGAACTACCACATACTTGATGTTGATATGGAACTACTACAAGTATGTGGACCACTTCTAATGGTGATCATTCTGCAATTTACCCTAAGTCCACATGAACTGGAGCGACTTATTTTCGGTGTGGATGACTGTCGCCTTCCCGAGAATGTAATCCCTCCATTGGCGACAGGCTTGCACAATGGAGTACATTTATTTATCGTAAGTAGGGTACTTACAAATGACATCTAATAGTGTCTGAATATGATAGACCACATGGTGCCCTTGCTGAGTGAGAACTGTGCCCACAACATAGTCTGAAGCATTTGTCTTGATCTCAAAGGGTTGTTGCATGTCAGGGAACGAAAGCTCTAGGACTGAGCACAAACATTGTTTCAAATTATGGAACGCTTATTTTGTGACATGCCCCACATGAAATTTACCTTACCACCACCCCAGGTGACTTGGTTGAGGGCCCATTCCATATGGGAGAATCCCAACACGAACTTGTGATAGAAATTGGCAAGGCCTAAAAAGCTCCGAAGCTCAGTGAGTTTGGTTGGGGCTGGATAGTAATGAATGACCTGGATCTTGGCCATATCTACATGCACCCCATGCTCATAAAAAATGTATCCTAGGTACTAGACCTTGTCCATGCCGAAGGAGCATTTCCCCAAATTTGCATATACCTTGTGTTGCCACAGAGTGTGCAAAACCCGTTGAATATGCTACAAGTGTTTCACCCAATTCTTGCTGTAGATGAGGATGTCATCCAGATACACCACCACAAAACAATTGGTGAAAGGATGCAAGATATCGTTCATCATCCTCATGAAATTTATTGGGGCATTCGTCAAACCAAAGGGCATGACCAACCATTCAAAAATACCTTCTTTGGATTTGAAGGTAGTTTTCCATACATCTGTCTGCTCTATTGGGACCTAATGGTAGCCAGACTTCAGATCAGTCTTACTGAAGTATTTCTCCCCCTTGAGCTAGTCAAGGATATCATCGATTCAGGCAATCAGATATTGATTCTTGATTTTGATTTTATTTAGGTCCCGATAATCAATGCCGAGTCACCATGTCCTGCCTTTCATCTACACAAGCATGATTGAGCTTCTACATAGTGATGAGTTAGGTCGGATGTGCCCCTTTTGGAGAAGTTCTTGGATCTAACCCTTGATCTCCTCATTTTCTAACAGAGAGCGGTGATAGATTGTCCCATTAGGTAGCGGTGCGTCGGAGGTCAGATCGATTGAATGCTTGACCTGCTAGTGTAGAGGTACCCTAGTGGGTGAGGAGAAGATGTCTTTGTATTCTTCCATGACCTTATCCAATTGCTTCTGTTGTGTGGAGATTTCGAACATGGAAGTCATGGATGTGGCTGCAACCTTCCGCTCACTTTGAGAGTGAATCATGAAGAATACAAACTTCCCGGTCTAAGAGATGACCTTCCTGCATTGCTTGGAAGAGATCAAGGAAATGGCAGTAGGTGAGAGTACCTCAGGTATACTATACAATATCCTATCCAAAATAATAATAACACTATGGGTTCTAGACTCATATACATCATGATGTTTCCATAAAGAAGGTTGGCCCAAAAGAACATCACAACCTTCAAGGGGAGCAACATCACACAATACCTCATCTTTGAAGGGTTTGATGCCGTAGGATAGGTGACACTGTTGGATGACGTGAATATTACTTCCTTGGAGAATCCATCCGATGGTATATGGTTGTGGGTGTGACATTGTCAACAGGGCCAACTAATTGACAACCTTCGCTGAGATGAGGTTCTTCTGGATACCTCTATCAACGATGGATTGTAGCGAAGTACCCTTCACCCACATCTGTGAATGAAATAGGTTCTCCCCTTCCCCTGACTCATCAGGTTCATTGGGATGGATCTTGGTGGTAGGAATAGTGGAATTGGGTTCCACGTCAATAATACGTCTCCCCTTTTCTGGTTCTGACTCTGAGTTGGAACCTGCATCTGATTCAGAGGCTTTCAACTCCACCACCAATGAGTGCTTTGAGCGACAATCAACAATGTTATGCCAAGGGCTCTTATGAAAGTTGCACCACTTCCTGGTGTCTTTCTTCGTTTTTCCATTGTCCTTTTTATTTTCATCTTAGACTAGTTGTTCTGAGGCTATCCATCTTTTCTCTACCCTTTGTTCTGTGGGTTGGGGCTTCCCTTTCCCTGCTTCTGATGTGAGGGGTTCCCAGACCTAAACTGGCGCATCTTTTGTTTAAGCTTTTGCTTAATTTTGATAGCATATTGATAGGCCACACCCAAGGATGAGATGTCTAGAAACTCCATTTATGTCTAGATGTATCTATCCAGACTGCCATGGTACTTGAGCACTAGATGTCACTCATAATATTTGATACCCAGCTTGGTGTGCAAGGTATGGAAGATATTTGTGAACTTTGGCACTGTTTGGTACCTTTCCTGCCGCAGTGTGGTCCATCTTGTATACAGGTCGTCATAACTTCCAATAGGGTAGTATTGTTCCTTAATAACATCCTCGAAGGACTCCTAGGTGAGTGCGACTGTAAATAATGAGGGATCCTCTATTTCCTTTTTCTCATAGAAAGTCTCCCACCAATATTTGACATGGGGGAAGACTTTGAGGAGCGCAAATGTAGTGTTTTCTCTATTGGAAAAGTTATGGACAAAAAAATACCCTTCTAGCAAATTCAACCATTTGTCTACAACATCTGCATCTATTTGACCTTCAAATATAGGAATATCAAAGTTGATCTGTACCTTGAAGGGGGTGGTGCCTCCGCTCGAGGAAGATCCGTCGCTTGTTGGTAGTTGTCGAAGGATTTGCGCAAAACTATCCATCACATCATTCCTCTATTGTGCAAGGGTTTCTTCCAGCAACAGTTTGAAAGGATCTCCTATCCCATCGTCTTTCTTTTCTCCCTCCATGGAAGGTTGCTTGGGCGTGCGAGAGCTCTTTTCCTCAAGGGAAACAAGCTCGAGACCCAACTCTTTGTACCCTGACCTCGTCGGGGACATTATTTGTGATAGATTTGTTTGAAGACCTTGGAATATGGTGGAATCCCTCATTGGTGCTACCACCTATGTTTATTTATAGTACAATTAGCTCTATACTACATTGAAACTTTGGAGAACTAGATTGCACTTTGCATAGTTCCAACTATTCTCTCGATATACACTAAGACACATTCAATGTGTATCTATTCATGGCTATGGTCTTATTTAGACATGGATCCACTGTTTACTTATTTGTAGCCATGCTTTTACAATTTGTATACAAGTTCAGGTGTAGCACCCCCACTACTAACCCAACATTTTTTATTTATTTAATTTATTTATTATTATTTTTTCTGATACCCATTAAATTAAATTTGTGTAGAAAGATAAAAATGTATGCAACTATATAATTATTTAAAAGCATGAATGCAGTCTATTAAGCATACACACAACATCTTATACATGTTCAAAACTCAGAGTAAAACACACAGTAATTAAAACCCATAATTAAAAATAAAGAATAGAGATAAAATCACTTATCTTTTTAAGCAAATGTGAAACCAACTGTAGAGGGTCGACATTCCACCTAATCATAGGCTTGCTTCTCCAACTCTCAGTGGAAAATCACCCCTGAGATGGGGCTATGAATCCAAAAGAAAGGATGTATACTAAGGGTGTCTATTGTCCGCTCTTAGCTCAAAATATCCCACAACAAGATAATTTCCTACAACCATTCCAATCCACTGGCTCTATTTCCCCTCAACTTGCACAACCCAAGGAATAAGTTTGCCTTCTCTACAATGCAGTCCCTCAGGATATCCCACTTCCCTCCGGGGCTCCAAAACAAATTGACTAGGAAATCTCTCTTCCTGGGGACTCCTGGGATGTCAGTTGCAACAATAAAAGTTCACAACATCAAACACCCTTTCTCTTGCACAAAAATATCACTCTATAGGCCTAACAACCCATTTCTTTGTGCAATTACAACTCCAACAAACTACCCACAAAACCCACTATGGATTTCCTCAAGCTCCAACACTCAACACACTCTTGCTATCCCAAAAGCTATTTGTAAAACTTCCTACAATATCCATTCAAATTTCCCTTTATCCATGCATGTTGACTCTCACATTCCCCAATGTTGGTTGTACTCAACCCCATGTTCTCAATAACTATGTGAGGTGACTTTTCACACCAACCTTCTTACATGTATTCAATGATTGGGGCTTTGATACACTCAAAAGGAAAATAGAAGGTTCATACAAAATAATAATTTTAGAAAGGTGGCTTGGGTTTAATAGACATGGGTATTTCTCCCCCCTTAGACTCCCTCTCTTATAGAAACTTAGCCCCCATGACTCCATTTGTGTCCATTTGCAACCAATGATACATTTTATTTATTATTTCGATATACAATGTTTACATATTACATCATCGGGCTCACGACCATACATCATATTTACAATATACATCGCTAAACTAAGGATAAAAAACAAGGATGTTACATCATGGACCACACTATACTTGATTTTACAGTTTTGATTATTTTCCACTTGAGCATGGGTACACTCGCCTTAGGGAAGCATTGTCTCACTTTGATTTTTCTCATAGATAATGTTCCAATCCTTGGTTTGCTATACTCCTCCTTTGTTTTCTTTCCAAATTCATCTATTGATTTATAATGTCTTTCAACCACCAGTCATTCTTCTACCCACATAAATTTGGGGTCATTTGTTATACATGATTTTGGTCATCCTGATCTATAGAGGCTAATTGAGCCATTATGATGGCCTATATATGTTCTAGCACATTTTCCATATCCTTAGCATTAATATATCACCTAGGTACTTTAGACCTTGGTCTCATGATTCTAATAGTCAAATTTTGACTAATTTTGACCAAGTGAGCCATATGAGTGCTCTATCTCTAGATTTAAGGGGGAATATGATTTTATTATCTAGTGAAGGTGTTTTACTCTGCTTTTCCTCACTTTTAGGACTTTAAGAAGCGCTTTAATCTACGTTTGTTTTTATATCTTTTTCCTATTCTTGAGAGATTGCATGGATAATAAGGGCATATAAACTCTTAGTTAAGCCAAACTAGGTTCATGCATCACTCATACAATTTGAATTGCCTCCTTTATAATTCAAATTTCCTTATCTACTCTTTATTCAATTTGTAATTAATGATAATTGTATTTTGTACTCCAAAATTTTCTCTTCTCACTCTTTCATTTCTTTCTCTCTTGCAAAATTGCTAGGAGTATTTCTATTCAATAGATTTATATGTCTCTTTGATCTCTTGTAGGTGATCATCAAATTTTACATCGTATCAGAGAAAGTTGGAATCTAGGAGGTGCATACTTTTTTTTGTAGGAAGAAGACACATCAAGATCAGCCATAGAAGATAATATGGATCAGCCCGAACATGTTGTTCTTACTCCATTCAACTACTATGAGTGGAAGTATGAGACAATTATCCTCTTGAGGAGTAAGGGTCTTTATAGGATTACTATGGCATAGGAAGCTGAACCAAATTCCATAGTGGAGAAATCAAAGTAATTAAATATGATGGATGAGGATTTTGCGTTGTTGTGCCTTCCAATGTCTCCATATCTTCATTTTCATATTTCATATTCTAAACCACTAATATGGACCAACCTAGAGGGTCTTTTCCGGAAGTAGGATATGTTGCGAGGACACCGATTGGAGAACGAGATCATTGCTTTGAGCTCAAGGAACTTCAACATTATTCATGACTTTTTCACTAAGATCAAAGCCTTATTATTTGAGCTCAAGTTGTGTAATATTGAGAAGATAGAGGAGAAAATGATACTCTCTATTATCTCAAAACTAGGTCCACAATAGTGAATGTTTGTATCTTCCTTCTATGCTACAAAACTAGCTATGTGAACCACATGGAAGATACCATCCTCATATGATTTTGATATCACACTCAGGAATATTTGGAGAAGCTAGTTCAGATGGGTGCTCTCAAGTCCTCAAAATCCCATGCCCTTGCAGGAAATGAGGGAGCTAATATAGGCATCAAGACATTCAAGAAAAATAAAGGAAAGAAAGAAATAGATTGGAAAAAGGGTTGAAATCATAAATCCAATGAGGATACCTCCAACCACAAGGGGGGGGGGGGAGAAGAAGGGAACATAAAAGTTCAACTATTGTAATAAATTTTTTCATATTTATAATTCATGCACGAGGAAGATCATATATCAAATGGCACAAGATATTCAATAGAACAATCTAGCGGTGCTAGAAAATGCTAGGAAAAAGGATGCTGAAAAGTGTCCTAATGATCAAAGTAATCGAATAGAAGGTCATGATTTTGCTTCTATTTCTTCGTTATCAAACACATAAATTCTTGATTCAGGTGCCTCTAATCACATGGAAACATCATGATGTTTTTTTCATTTCTTTTGAGCCTTGCACTGGTCCTTCCATTCTAATGGGATATGACATACTTGTTCTGGTATGTGGGAATGGTAGGATTGATCTAGATGGTGGGTGTTTTCAAAATGTGTTGCATGTACCCTCACTATCCACAAATTTGTTTTCCATATATTAGATCACACATCCAGGGTCTAGAAAGCAAGTGGTTTTCACTCCAGGTTCAGTAGTGATTTCTGAGATTTCTGATGAGTCACAGGTCGTTGTCAGGGTAGTAGATCATCGATTCAGGTTATACACTTTTTCTCATTTCATTCCCAAATTTTCTCTTACTTTGGTTCTAACCCATGGTAATGAAGTGAGTAAGTTATGGCATGGGATATTTGGACATCTCAATTATAGGTACTTACAACAACTCAACAAGTAGTGCATGGTAATAGGGTTGTTAGACATTAAATTTTCAAATGGACTTTGTGAGGGCTACATACTTGGCAAGAATATTGAAGAAAAATTCGAGAAGGGGAAGGATTAGAGAGCACATTCACCCCTTGAAATTGTCCACAATGACATCATAGGACAATTATATCACCTTTCCATGAGAAAGACGAGGTATGTTTTAACATTCATTGATGATTGGTCTAGATGTACTTGGGTGTATTTTTTGAAACAAAAAACCGAAGCATTTGAGTACCTCAAAGATTTCAAGGTTTTAGCAAATAATCATCCAGGGAAACAAATAAAGATATTTCACATAGATAATGGGGGGGGGGGGGTATGTTAATAAGTATGTCCAACAACTATGTTTAGAAGAAAGTATCAAATTGCAACACACAGTGCCATACTCACCTCAGTATAACAATGTAGCGCTAGGAATAACATATCTATGAAAGAAATGGTTAATTGCATGCTTCAAGCCAAATATCTTGCTCCAAAGCTATGGTTTGAAGCCATTAATTGTGCAACATATATAAATAACAATGTACCACATGAATTTTTGAAGGGAGTCACCCCTTTTGAGGCTTGGAAAGGCAATAAATCAGAAGTCACACATTTCCAAGTTTTTGGATCTTGTGCTTGGGCACTGTGACATCCCCCAAAAATAAAATATTTTTGAAAGTTTAATTTTGCTAGAAAAATTATTTTCGTTTTTAGTAAGTTCGAATTTGGAAAATTTTTGCCATTTATGGCAATTCCGAATTCCGAATTTGATATTTGTAATAAATTATTATGACGGTTGGGCAGAGATCTGATTTGACTCAACTAATTATTTGACAATGACACTTGTATAAAAACATAACATTTTATATTGATTGCAGGAAGACAAATGGAACAACCATGTTGAAATTAGCTGACCATGACTCCATGAGTGGGGAACATGTTGGAAATACCCCTAGGATGATTTTTACAAGTGGCAAATCAGTGATTTGGCCATTGGCAGCCCCTGAAAATCAGGGATTGAGAAAGCTACGAAAATTCCCAAGGGAGGGAAAAAGACCTAGGCAAATGAATAAAGAAGCATATGTGAGGAGGCAGGACGCTGCCAAGTATGTGGAGAAGAGACTATTGATGGTTTTTGATTGTTGTTATGAACACTGAATGAGTGTGAGGCAAGAAGGATCAACTGCATGGAAGGGACATTGTTGAGGAGGGATTTTCCAAGTTCGCCCTCATGGACTCATGGTCAGGCTAGGGGGTGAACCGTGCAAGTGATCTTGACTGCTAGGTTCTACGGCTGGGAGGAACGTGGCTGTTCCCTTTGTCTTCCTGCAAGTTTAGTTCAGATATGCTACTCTAACCCTTATCTGTCTGAATGATTTTATAGCTGATGTACTGTACATGTTAAATCTGAACGAAAATGGTTCCTAGTATCTGTATGAATGGTTGTATATTGCTGTAAAGTGTGTCGCTGTATCGAATTTCGAATTATTTACATATCTAAAGAAAAGATTGGTTACAAAAGTAGCAGGTTCATTAATGCCTGTATGAACAATTATATATTGGTTGAATGTATTTGCTGTATCAACACTGAATTATTATAAATCTGTAGAATGAATTAGCTAAAAAAGTAGCGAAGACATTAACACCTGTAGATGTGTCCTATAACCAAGGTAAGAATAAAACTGTTTGATCGTACAATGGGTGGAACCAAACTTCCGACAGAACTGTCATAATAGATCCCTGAGTAAGTCTTATCGACTAAACCTGTACGAGAGCAAGAATAAGTTGATTATCCTACTAAATCTTTTCGAATAGATTCTGTGACTAAATTCTGGGAAATTTCTTCTAAGATTGGATTGTCTCTTTTTTTGTTTCTCTCGGGTATAACAGAGACATCTCCATATATCGAAAGTTTTTGGCGCAGGTCGTCTAAGTATGGACAGTGTTGAAACTAGATTATATATATGTATACGAAATAGATAATCTTACAAGTTTAGATTTATAAAGGAAATCATAACACCATCTTCCCTTAGTAAAGATGAGTTACTACAGTGCAGAACTCACCCACTATAGACCTAAAATCAATATGTATCATGTATATATATGAACTGGTATACAGACACCCCTTTCAATTTGACAAAATACGATAACAAGTAGGGGATCTAATACTTACAGAAGCTAATACATACAAGAGATCGTATGTACATAAGAAATCTCTGTTTTCGGAATATGATAAATGAATTCAGATAGGTGAATATTCGTCATTATGAAATAAGTATGGAGCTCGAGCATTTCAGACCAAACAAACAAACGATGCACAGTTACATTGAGGACCGAATGCAATGAACCCAATAGTATTAACGACCACATCATTTAATCCTAGGAGGGTTTCCTCCTTTTGGTAATAAATTTTAGATAATTGGAACATGACAGAGTCAGACTATATAGATAGACTTAGATCTTTCCAAGGAACAAATACAGAGATTAAAATCATACATTCAGGTCACTATATTGAAATCCGACACTTCAAATAAACGACCAGGTATGTCCTTTATATAAACAAGGAAACAAACTACACAGTAGACCAGTCCGAATATCAAGTTACCAAATTAATATTTTACAAAGACGGGCGAATGAACCCGGAAGTTCCTGTGACAACCTCTTCTCCGTTCCATAAGTTAAACAAACTATTTCTATACAGAACCAGAAGTAGGGCACAATTTTCCCTTAAGATTTTGTAGAACCTGTGGAATTAGCCGGAGTAAGGAAAATGTCTCGGAACCCGAATACTTTTCGTCGGAGACTAGGGCGGAACCCGAGGTCAATGCAGAATGAGAGCTACCTGCCAAGAAACAAACCATGAAATTTAGTCCTCAATCGAATAACAAGTAACAAAAGGAAAATTACAAAGAGATAGGGTAAACGACAATAGTAAATACTCATCTTTGGTACACGAATCCGAAACCTCGTTCACCGCTTGCATTCTGGAGGACTGACCAAGTGAAGGGGAAGGATGCAGTAAGCCTTTGATGGGTCCTCGCATGATCAAGGCCCACCATTAGTGCCAATATTAACCCTTAAATCTTTTCTTTTGAGTAAAATGTATCGACGATAAAGATAAATTAACCTTTATAAACATACTGTAAGCGGAAATGAAAATAACAGAGATTTCATTAAAGGGAGGAGCTACAAAACTCGTTCAGAACAAAATGCTGTAGCTTATTTTAAAAAGAAAAACAAACAGAGTCGTCACGTCTCGGTAAGGAGGACAATATGCATACATGAATCATCGGTAAACCTCCTAAGGACTTCCAGTAAAACGACTGTAGGAAAACAGAGGAGAAAATCATATGCTAGATGCAAGAACGAGTATGAGAAAGAACGACTTCGACCAGTTCAAGACTCTTAACTTTTTCATCAATCAAGTCGAGGGATTATTTCATCGGTGAATCACCCATGGGGCTGGCTTACTTCATCGAAAACTGGCTATAGGAAGACAAAGAAAGGCCCGAGAAGTAAACAGTCTGTCCTAAACGAAAGGGTTATCGCAAAGAAGGATATAACCAGATTTAGAAGACAACCCTGTTACCATTGCCAAGGATATATCAACCTACTTAACCTATCAGGGTTTGGGTTAAGAAATCACTTACCATCATTTCCCAGACATGCCGTCGAATATAACCATGGCGCGTCTGCCCTTACGACTAGGAGTTCACCCCTGATACGACAATGTGATATATAGAACCCCAAGGACATTCTTTCCACCATGTTTTACAGTCTCGGCCTCAAGAAGAATGGAGCAACACCCGAAACCCTTCGCAGGAGGAAATGATCGAAAATGACAAAACTGTGAGCCTCCCTAAACCCTAGGTGACACACTTCTGTCTTGGAAATAAATGTGGAAAGTACATAGGACAGGTAGCCATGTGACGAGACGGGGTTGGTATGTTTTCTCAGTTGTGAAGCCAAACAAGTTCAATAGAGATCACAGGACGACCATTAATGATTATGCAGAGGTTTATCTATTTGTGACAGAGAACCATCTCTTCCGTGTTAAAGGGTGATGCGATTTGGCACTCTATCTTAATTTCTTTCTAATAAATTTTACCTACCCTTTCATTAACTGAATCAGAAGTGCTATCCGAGTTGGCCACATCTCACCGTGTTCTTGAGCTAACTAATTCACCACGAGCAACCACCGGATTCGAGGACCCCAAGTTGACTGTGACTTGGCAGTTACGATATCAGTCTAATGGGAAAGTTTACCCATAACCTTATCAACATAAAAACGGGTTAAAGACTCCCGAAGCATTAAGATCGACCCATCGAATTATTACGTAAACAAACTTTATGATAGGAACAAACTCTAATATAATTTATGCCTTGATCCTTTACAAGAACTATGTACATAGGATAAATAACAAGAATGAGGGGATTTATATTGTTTAGATACAATCTCCTACTCGTGGTCTAACTGAGATATGATGTCGAGACCTCTTATAGTATGTTTAGGACCTGAAGTGTTAATAAGATTTTTTTTATAATAGAGTCGTATAACAAGTTCTTTTTATAGTGTATTTCGGTGTGACCGAATTGACATCAGAGTTGTACGACTAGCATCTTGCCTTCCACCAGGAAACTGAGGTAGGAACAAATAACATTTTTTTTTTTTTTTGTGCAAATTGGAGGTATGTTACAGGCACATATACCAACAAAGAAGTGAAGGGCTCTTGGACCTCAAAGTGAAGAGTCTATTTTGTTGGGTATATAGAAGGTGTTAAGGGGTATAGACTTCGAAACTCTCTTATAGAAAAACTCTTCATTGAGAGAAGTGTTAAATTCAAAGAAGGCCTCATGCATGCACTTCAAGAGGATCCTATTGTAGATCCATTGGTTTTGGTTGATGTTGACCTTTCAGATTCAAATCAGAATTCAGATTCAGATCATATTATAGATGATGATGGGGAAGCAAGTGAATTATATTATCAAGTGATTGTAGATCCAACACCAAGACTAGTTTGGGCACAAAATACTCTACAAAAAACAAGAGATTTAGTGCGTGATCCAACAGATACACGAAGGACTAGATCTCAATTTTAGGGTTCTCCACAAATAGTCTCTTCTTCTGATCCTTTGACGCTTATTTCATTGCTACATGGTCTCCAAAATAGATCCTCAGTCTTATCTAGAGGCTATAGGAAACTCCTATTGGGAGGTTTGTATGGATGAGCATTATGATTCCCTCATCCAGAATCAAACTTGGGAGTTGGTTCCACTCCATCATGGTAGGAAGATTGTTCAATGTATATGGATATACTGGAATAAGATGGTAGAATATGAGATTGTTAGAAAGTACACATAGTTTCTTATATCTAATGGAATCTCACAGGTTCATGGGATTGACTACACAGAGACCTTTGCACCAAATGCAAATATGGACTCCATTAGACTAGTTCTATCCATTGTTGTAGCTAAACGTTGGGAGGTTCACAACATGGATGTAAAGAGTGCATTTATTCATTGAGACCTTGAGGAGAATATTTATATGGAGCAACCAAAGGGATATTTCCATGATTATTCACTTGTTTGCAGATTGAAGAAGTCTTTGTATGGCCTCAAGCAGGCACCCCAAGCTTGGTATGCCAAGATGGACTCTTTATTGTTGTCATAGGGATTCTTTTGATGCCATTTAGATCCAAATGTGTATATGCTGAGATAGGTGGAATCCTTGTTATTGATAGTGCTGTAAGTTGATGATTTACTTATCACATGGAGCTCAACATTATCCATTGCTTTGGCAAAGTTTGCATTGCATGAGAGGTTTTCTATGACAAATATGGGATTATTGCACTATTTTCTTGGACTTGAGATCAGCTAGTTTGATTTAGAGATCAATATAGAATTGTCCAATTATGCCTAGGATCTACTTATCAAGTTTCATATGACAGAGTGTAAACCGATAGAATCACTATTTATTTTTGGGGTGAAGCTTGAGGATGGGGGTACTACACCTTTGGTGGATAGTACTAGGTACATACCGTTGGTTGGGAGTCTACTCTACCTCACTCATACTCATCTTGACCTCTCTTATGTAGTTGGATTAGTTTCCACGTACATGCAAGAACCTCATGAGCTACACTAGAAAATTTCCAAGAGAATTCTTCGGTATGTGAAGGGTACTCCTAGTTTTGTTATTCACTATGCTCTAGGTTTCATACTAGATATTTTTGGTTATATAGATTCAGATTGGGTTGTAAATGGAATTGATCACAAATTCACATCTGGTTACGTTCTCATATTTGGCTCATAGATTATATGTTGGTCATGTAAAAAGAAATTAACCGTTTCTTTATCATTCACAGAGGTAGAGTACATGGGTGCAGTGAATGTAACTACACAAGCTATTTGGTTGCAGGGTATTCTTATAGATTTTGGTTTACAGTTCCACCATCTGATTGTGATATAATGTGACACTCTTAGTGCTATTCATATTTCAACAGATCCAATATAGAGGTAGAGGACCGACCATATAGAGATATACATGCATCACATTCGGGGCCTCATACATGATCGGGTTATTGCACTACAATATTGTCCATTAGTGGATCATGTTGCATACATCTTCACCAAGTTCTTCACATAGAAATGGTTCATATAGGACTTGTGGGGACACTTGGGAGTGGTGGAGACGTCGGTGGAAACTTCATAGTCTTCTTATCAACATCCTTTTTTGAGAGAGGGTTTTTTCCCATGAGGTTTTCCCTCTTTCCTCACTTCATGAGGATTTTTATTGTACTTGGGTACCTAAAATGGCATCATTTTGGCAGGGACCCAATTTTCTTTACATTATTTTCTCCCACTCAGGCTTATGGGAGGGTGTTAGAGAATATTTTCCATCTCCTTAGCATTAATATCTCACCTATGTACTTTAGAGATTGGTCTCATGATTCTAATGGTCAAATTTTGACAAATTTTGACTAAGTGAGCCATAGGAGTGCTCTATCCCTAGATTTAAGGGGGAATATGCTTTTATTAGCTAGTGAAAGCACTTTACTTTACTTTTCTTTTCTTTTAGGACTTTAGGAGGAAATTTACTCTCCTTTTTTAGCTTTTTTCTTAGTTTTGAGAGATTGCATGGCTAATTAGGGCATCTAAACTCCGAGTTAAGCCAAACTAGGTTCATGCATCACTCACATAATTAAACTTGCCTTATGTACTCTTTATTCATTTTGTAATTAATGAGAATTGAGTTGTGTACTCCAAAATGTTATCTTCTCATTCTCTCCTCTCTTTCTCTCTTGCAAAATTGCTAAGAGTATTTTTATTCATTAGATTTCTATATCTCTTTGATCTCTTGCAGGTAATCATCAAATTTTAAAATATCAACATTTTTAAATGTCTCTAATTACAATTTGGAGTATTCTTCCTTGTGCTTGTGCATTGTCTTAAGGTAACCTGTGAGCGGTCACTAATTACTAGTTAGCAACATGTGACCATCCTCATAATGGACTAAAAAATATAACATGTATGAAATGTATGGGCTTTGAGTGGAGAAAATGGAGGATGTACACATTCATAGCTCATATCTTGGCCCCTAATTACTTGAACCAATTTATGAGTATATAAATAGAATGTTCATGAATGGAGGGGGTTACCTTGAAAGCTTTTATGCTTAAAACCTTGAATATTAGGAATTTCCTTTGTCCTATTCCTCATTTTGAGAGAAACCCTTGTTTTTATACAAGTTTGACTAAGGATCTCTTAGGGTATTTTGAGCCACTCCTTAGATCCCCTATTGTTATGAGACGGTTGTCCTTGTTTTGAGAGTGCATTTTAAGGGTGACCAAGGTTGGAGGAACTTGGGCTTAGGTGATGAAGTTATTGCCCAAAATTTAGGTATATTCATATTTGTTGTTGACTTCTTGATTCTAATATATAGATCTTTCTAAGTTCTTTGTGTAAATGTGTTGAACCTGCACATAATAGATATGGCTAAAAAATAATACACACATTTGCAGAGAGAATCTGAGAAAGAAGAAGAAGGAGAGAAAGAATGAAAGAATTCTCATTAAAACTATTGTGAATAATGAATAATTTACACATGATATACTCTGTATAACTCAATGAGTGCGCACTGGAGGAGAACCAATGTGCCATAGTGGTGGTCTAGAGTGATCTGGACACACACCATCAGTTACGAGAGTGAACTGCCACCCGGTCTAGTCTCTCAGGCAGTTATGGGAGTGAACTACCGCCTAGTTGAGTTAACTAGTCAACTAGTCTTCAATTAACCGACTGAACATAGAGTAGTGAGGAGTTAACTTAGGGAATCAAGGGTAATGCCCCAATATGGTGATGATACCAAGGCAAAGTCAAATTAGCATGGTGATGATCCCAATGTTGCATGGTGACAAAACCAATGCAACATCTAAACTCAACTCAACTATTCAGACTGAAGTGTCAACTGAAAGAGAATATTCTCCCCTAAAATATAGGAGACTGGATAATGACTAATTATGAAAAATAAACAAGGAAAAACCTTAGAAAAAATAAATCCTAGGTGTGTGTGAAGTAACTCCAACACCCCCTTGAATATCACTATGGTGAAAATAAAGAATGGGTCTCGGCAATGAGGCCATGTTAGGTACCCAAATACAAAAGATACACTGAAATAAAGTGAGGAAAGAGGGAAAACCTCATAGGAACCCCCCCCACCCTCAAGGTACAATGCATGTAAAAAGAAGAAATAAAGTTGTTAGGAAACTATGTCCTTCACTCTAAGACAACTGCATAGAGAATGGAACTTCTGCTCAGTGAAGGTCTTGGTGAAGATGTCTGTAGTCTGTTTTGCTGAAGGACAGAACTATAAGTCGATGATCCCCTCGTGTACTACGTCCTAGATGTAGTGCATGTGGATCTCGATGTGATTCATCCGCTGCCTCTGAACTAGATCTCTGTAGAACTTCAGAGTGCTCTGGTTATCACACCAGATGATGATCAATCGATGAAACTGAATGCCCAACTTAGTGAGAAAATGTTGTAGCCACATAGCCTGAATGGTTATGTTAACTGCCCCTCTGTACTCTGCCTCGACTGAAGATAGAGCAATGACAACTTCCTTCTTGCTCGACCAATGGATAGGCTTGGAACCAAGACTGAGTGAGTAACCAGATGTGGACTTGCGATTAATGCTATCGCCATCCCATTCAAAATCAGTAAACCTGATGAGATATAATGTAGAGTCTACTGCATAATGAATCCCAAAGGTGATGGTGGCCTGTACGTATCGAAGGATATGCTTTGCAACTTTCAAATGTAGCTCATGTGGCTCCTGCATGAACCTGGAAACTGCACCAACTGCATATGAGAGGTATGGTTTGGAGTGTCTGAGATACAACAAGTTCCCCACTAGCTATCTGTACAGTGTGATGTCAACCGGTGGAGTCTCCTTGCCGTCCTCAAGTTTGACTCCTGATAGGAAAGGAGTTAGAGCATACTTGCAGTCTGTCATGTGAAATCTCTCAAGGAGATATCATGCATACTTGGCCTGAGACAGTTTGATGCCTGATGCATCTTGACTGATCTCGAGTCCAAGGAAGAAGTGTAGCGGACCCATGTCCATCATAAAAAACCTGTCATGTAGAATCCTCTTGACTGTAACAATGACTGAAACGACCACCCGGTGATCAACGAATCATCGACATACAAAACTAAAAGTAAAAGTGAATTAGCCGTCCTGAGCATGTAGACATTCAGGTCTGATTTACAACGTACAAATTTCTGTGACAACAGGTAGGAATCCATCTTGGCATACCATGCCCTCGGAGCCTGCTTAAGGCCATAAAGTGACTTCTTCAGTCGACAAACCAAAGATGAGTCCTGCATAAATCCCCTAGGCTACTCCATATATATCTCCTCAGAGAGATCACCATGAATAAATGCATTCTTCATGTCCATCTAATGGACTTCCCATGCCTTGGCTGCCACAATGGAAAGTGCCAATCATATGGAATCCATATTTTCTATTGGAGCGAAGGTATCATCATAGTCAATACCATGAACCTGCTGAAAGCCTTCGGCAACAAGCCTGGCTTTCTATATGCTAATCTGTCCATCCACTACGCTCTTGGTCCTATAGACCCATCTTCATCTGACAAGTTTCCTCCTAGAAGGAAGGGGAACCAGATCCCAAGTATGGTTCTCAAGGAGGGAGTTGTACTGCTCCTGCATGGTGGGTTCTCAAAATGTATTTCCAACAACCTCGCCATAAGACTGTGGATCTCAAGACCGAACCAAGAAAATATGCCTAGAGGGAAATGGTTCAGTGGAAGTGAGTGCAACATGAGTCTCTTCAAAATCAAATCGATTCCTCCTAGTATCGGCTGGATCACCGACAATATCCCCTGCATCCTGAAGAGTAGTCTGCACCCACTTGGGCCTCTGCTATGGCTCTGCAACTGCATCTGGATGCTCTGAATCTGCATCCAACTGTACTGACTTTGAATCTAAATCATCTGAGTCCTCTAAATCAGAATTATCATCCGAAGAAGAGTCGGTATGTGCATGCTCATCATCTCGGACAGGCGGAAGAATGAAGGTGTCTGCATGCGGCTGTTGAGGTACATGCAAGACACTTTCCTTGAATTGGACACTTCGCTCAATGATGAGACAGTCTGAGGAAAGATCAATCAGCCTATATCCATTCACACCGTTGGGGTATCCAAGAAAAATGCACTCAGTGCTATGTGGATCAAGTTCCTTCCTCTTTTCAGAGGGAATCCAGGCCCATGCACATGAACCAAAAATGTGAAAGTGGGTCACTTCCGGTTTGAGGCCGCTCCAATCCTCGTAGGGGGTCTTATCCTTGACAGATATATGGGAAGATCTGTTTTGGATGTATGTTGCATAATTAAGTGCTTCGGCCCATAGTCTCTGTGGTAGTGACTTTGCATGCAACATGCAAGATGCCATCTCCTTTAGAGATTTGTTTTTCCGCTCAACAACTCCCTTTTGCTACAGAGTATAGGGAACTGTGTGCTGCAACTGAATCCTTGCCTCATGGAAAATATTATGGATCTCATGATTTACATACTCTCCCCCATTATCAATTCGAAGGACTTTTATCTTCTTTCCAGACTGTGTCTCAACCAGGGCTTTGAAATCTTTGAGGTGTTGAAAGACCTCAGATTTTTGCTTGAGAAAGTAGATCCATGTAAAATGTGAGAAATCGTCAACAAAAATGAGAACAAGCCTCACTTTGCTGATCGACGGATGCGGAAAAGAACCCATGAGGTCACTATGGATCAGATCTAAAGGTGCGGAGGCTCTCTGAGACTTTCCCTTGTTGAATTTGCCTTGAGGGTGTTTCTCGAGAACACATCCCTCACACACTCCCTTGGAGAAATGGATGTCTGGTAGACCATCAACCAATATTTGCTTTCTAAGTTGTTTCATGTATCTGAAATTCAAATGTCCAAACCTTTCATGCCATATCCTACTATTTTCATCAACATGAGTAAGCAGTAAAGCAGAATCAGGTTAAATGAATTCAGAAAAAGTATACAATCTAGATTGATGATTTACCTCACCGGTAGCAACCCTGAAGTTGGTTTGCATGTCATAGATGTCCACAAAATTTGGTGTGAATATGAATTTCTTTCCAGTGCTGGAATTCATCATCTGATACACATAGAGAAGGTTGACAACAAGTTTGGGAATGTGCAGCACATTCTCGAATCTTTCATTGGTGAGTTCAATCCTTCTTTTGTCGATGACTTCAACATAAGAGTTGTCCCCCATCAGAATGGGAGGACCTTTGCATGCATCCAAAGAAGAATATACTACTTTTGAGGCATCCATGTGATGTGATTCTCCTGAATCAACGATCCAAGCATTGAGAGAGGAGTTGATGGCAACAAGGCATGGCTAGAATTGCCTTTCTTGGAATTCAGATCTTCTAGCTTCTTCTTCTTGGCACCCTGGAGGATGTGATATTCAAGGTTGTTTTGCTGAAGTATTTGAGACATCAAATTTATTTGTTTTTGCATGCATGCAGATTCTGAATGGAATCCTTTGTGACAGTACGTGCATTTCTCCCCTTTTCCCCTTTGGATCTGAAGGCATCACTGAGGGGTTTTGTGTACCCTTCCTTTTTCGGATGTGTATGAGATTTTCATTTATATTTATCTTTATATTTCTAATATTTTTGGCTGCCATCATGCACAATGAGTGCATGCACCCTTGGGCCTTTGATTGTGCCCATGTTGATGAGCTTGGTTTTCTCTTGTGTCAGGGATTCTATAAAGTCCTCAAGAGAAGGCATCTTCCAGGTGGCTCCAGAGGTGAATATGACAGTATGGAACGTGGATACGAATACAATAAATTTAGGACCAAGCTTGGAGAGAATGGTGAGAACCATTGGTTTCTCCTCCTTCGATTTATCAACCCCGCAAGCTTTGAGTTGTGACAGTAAATCCTTGAATTTTGTAAAGAAATCTTGGATATTATCGAAGCTTTTTGGATCCAATGTGAGAAGCTCCACCTCTAGCATGTGTCCCCTCATCTCATCCTGTTTGCAAAAGAGCCCTTCAAAGGTGGTCCAGGCTTCATTGGGAATCTTACAGGAAGATATATGAAAAAGGAGATCGGGAGAAATAAGACTGCAAATTGCTCTGAGTGCGTCATCCATGTGATTTAAATACTTGGATTTTTCTATGGTTGATGTCGGTTCTATATCTGTATTCAAGGTTAACCTATACAACCCTCTGGTTTAGAGATGTATGGCTATTTTCTCCTTCCATGCAAAATAGTTGTAAGATGTAACAATAAATTCTTTTTGGAAATCCATCTTTACGCTGTCTTCAATCTTTTGTACTTGCAAAAAATTTTGGTGTAGCTTTTTCTTAGCAGTCCGTCAGCTCTGATACCATGTAAATGTGTTGAACCTGCACATAACAGATCTAGATAAAAAATAATACACACATTTGCAGAGAGAATTTGAGAAAGAAGAAGAAGGAGAGAAAGAATGAAAGAATTCTCATTAACCGTTGTGAATAATGAATAATTTACACATGATATACCCTGTATAACTCAATGAGTGCACACTGGAGGAGAACCAATGAGCCATAATGGTGGTCTAGAGTGATCTGGACACACACCAACAGTTATGGGAGTGAACTGCCACCTGGTCTAGTCTCTCAGACAGTTACGGTAGTGAACTGCCACCTAGTTGAGTTAACCAATCAACTAGTCTTCAGTTAACCGACTGAACATAGAGTAGTGAGGAGTTAACTCAGGGAATCAAGGGTAATGCACCAATATGGTGATGATACCAAGGCAAGGCCAAATTATCATGGTGATGATCCCAATGTTGCATGGTGACAAAACCAATGCAACATCTAAACTCAACTCAACTAGTCAAACTAGAGTGTCAATTGAAAGAGAATATTCTCTAGGTGGAATATTCTCCCCTAAAATATAGGAGACTGGATAATGACTAATTATGACTAATAAAGAAGGAAAAAACTTAGGAAAAAGAAATCCTAGGTGTGTGTGAAGTAACTCCAACACTTCCACCCCTAATTTCAGTACAATTCATAATTGTTCATATTCTATTTATTTTATGGAATTGGATATGGAACTGCAAACCTAAAGTTAGCTTGGTTAATTCTTTTAAATAGATTTTATTCACTTAATTTTTTTTATGATGAAATGGAAAGGTATATTATTGTTTGAGTGTGTGTAGATGTTGGGAGGTGATTTTTGTTGTAGATCAAACTATCTTACCAGTGATCGAAATCAAGAAACAAGATTGTAACCACTAGGTATTCCCCTTTTCCTTCTCATCATTTCATTTATAGTGTTAACTAAGAAATACGATCTAATAGACTATTCTACTATATCAGTGAGACACCAACCTTTCATCAGGGAATGCAAATATTTCCCCTAACATTATTCCCTATAACAACTTGTAACTTTGACTATGGATCCTTAACACACTAGCCCCACAAACTCTTTTTGGCAATCCACACATGTAACTTTGGAATTTGAGCACTATGGCCCATGGACCTATAGAAATAATCACACATAATAGTAAATTGTGCCTAATGACAAGAGACACTCCAAGAATCACATATAGTGCTAATCCCAACATACATTGTTGCTACTTATTTATTGTAATTGTAATTGAATCTTTATGTGTAACCTTAATGCACTATATAAGACTCTAGGAGCTCACCACAAATTCAAATTTTTAGCGACTTTCAAAACTTAGAGTTCAAATAATTTAGTTTGATATGAGACTCATCCTTACATTCCTTTGCAGGTTTTGGTTCACAAAGTGCTTATCATGCTCATAGTCTCTTTTGTATGATGCATATTGTAATTTTTTAATGGTGCTAAAGAAAATATACAATTTAATGGTAATGCAAATATTATTTTATTAGTTGTTCTATTGGTGACAATTTAAAGTAGGCATACATTTGTTTGTTTTTCATATATCAATGAGAAATTTGATTATGTAAAATGCACTTGATACTAAAGCTTAATGTTATATGTTTGTTTTGTTTTCAAGAGGTAAGATCCAACGATGATGATGATGATGATGATCTTGTCTAAACCAAGGTAGGATCAAGGGGCGAGAATATGGATGGTGTTGCAAATGGCTAGTCCAATGTTTTTGATGATGATGAGGATTTGGACAATGATGATGAGGCTATTGGAGATGATGATGAGGATTTGGACAATGATGATGAGGCTATTGGAGATGATGATGGCAATGATGCAGATGCCAACAATTCATGATATTGATAGTCATATTTATTATGTCATTTGAATTTGTTGATCAAATGATGAAAAGGGCATCATATTGATTTGTTACATTGATAGTTGTTGACATATGATGATATGGGAACTGTTCTAATTTGTGTTGACACGATGATATGGACATTTCCTTGACCCATTAACAACCATTTCATTACATTTTGACTAATTTTAGTCTAAACCCCTTCAAAGAGAGGTCAAAATCAATGTTTTCAAATTGAGAAATTCACACTTTCAAAGACAAATATTTGCACTTTTAAAATCCAATTTTTCACTTTAGAAGCACTGACATTCATTCTTTCAAACACAAGATTCATATTTTTTAAAGTCTAGATTATTATTATTATTACAATTTTAATGAAATGGTTTTATTATTATTATTTATGGGAGTCATACTTAGTTGTTTTGTATGATAGTATTGACATCGTGTTCACCTAAATATGTTCCATTTTCTATGATGTTATCTATGACATGATGATGTTGACGAGTTCTTATTTTGACATATTTTTTTATTATTATCTTTTTTCTTACTATTCATAGTGATTTTTTCCTCTCTTTTAACCTTGTACTAATCCTTTTTGATGTCAGAAACTAGAATTTAGGCTTATGGTATTTTTCATCCACATTCCCTATTATTTCATGATTTTATGAATAAAATTAGGAGAAGTGTGTATTTGCATATATCTTTGGAATAACAATCTTATTAGGGGTGTTGCAGATCTATTTTTCTATAGATCCTCCTATTATGGGATACTATGGAACCAATTTCATATATAACAAAGTGACAGAGCTGAAGATGCAATGCCAAGAATGTAGGGGAACATATCTCCTTGGCTCTTTGCTATGGATTGTATGAGTATGCATGAACCATGGTTTAACCTCTTTTCAGTAAAATGGCTATGCAACTAAGATGCCATTGTATCTAAGTTTGGATCGCTTGTATTGTAAATCTATTTTGTCAACATGTTGTTATTTGCTATCTATTTTTAGTACTTTGTTATAAAAGCTTGAGAATATTTGATTCTCAAGCATGTTCGTAGTTATTTTTTTTTTCTAAATAAGCCAATTAAGAGATGATATAAAAGAAATCCTCATACCTCCATAAGAGGAGGTTGTATCGCTCAGGAAATAGAGATTAAGACTTTGTTCAACTCTTCTATTTAGTCATACCTCCATAAGATGAGGTTGTATCGCTCGGGAAATAGAGATTAAGACTTTGTTCAACACTTCTATTTAATCATACCTCCATAAGAGGAGGTTGTATCACTCGGGAAATAGAGATTAAGACTTTGTTCAACACTTATATTTAATCTAAGTTTCATTTTTCAAGTATATAGTATTGTGAATTTGATGAGTGAATGAATTAAGATTGTTTAGTCTACAATATCCAACCCAGTACTTTGTTCTATATAAGTAGGGACCACTCCATTAAAATCTAGGTGTTGTATTTATTTTATGTGATGTAGATATTATTTTCCTTTTTGTTTCTATATGCATCTTGAATTTCATAGTGAGGTTGTTATTCCTTCGCTGCCGTTTTGTATTCTGATTTATGAGAATGATGTAGCCTAGTTTTAAATTTATTAATATCTTCATTTCAATTTAGGAAGTGTGAATTAATTTCAGTATGTTCTAATGAATGAATGAGTGGCTTTCCAATTATCAGTTTCCTAGAATAATTTGCAAATAAAGTTCCTTGTTGCAACTTCATGATATAAATAAACTAGTGGGAGAAAGGAACCCACAACTTGCATAAACAATGCAAGGAAACTCATAAGTATTTCAAAACACCTGGTTGATAAATTAATGCACAATTGATTTAGCTACTATTACTATAATTGGTAAGGTAGTTAAAAAGATTGTCAGATGTGATGGTATTGACATCATATTTACTTGTTTTAGTTGATGGAGATTATGTATGGTGATGTTAATATTGTTTCCCCCCTTGATATATGACACTTTCTTAGTACTATTTTGATGGATGTTCAAATGATTTATTTTTGGAAATGGATGCCACTGTTAATTTCCCTTATTATGATTGCCATGCTACTTTGAATTGAGATATTTTATTATTATTACTATTAATTTTGAAGTTTTGAGATAACTTGTTATCATGTTTAAAATTATTAAAACAATTGTAATATCTTTAAAATTTTAATTTTTTTTAAAGAAATGATAAATTGGTATGTACAATTGACTTTAAACTCACAATTTGTAACCCTAAAATACGAATGTAGAAAGCTAAATATGTTGCAACTATAGAAAGTAAATATGATGTTAAAAAGGATGCTAAAGTGGAAGCTGATTTGGAAGCTATAAAGCAGGCAAAAGTAGACGCATAACCCAAGGCTAAAATGGAGGTGAAATTAGAAGCTAAACTCAAGGAAAAACTTGAGGTTAAAGTGGAGGTAAAACTAAAGGCTAATTCAAAGGAAAAACTTGAAGCTATGGAGGAGGATAAAGTGGAGGTAACATAAGATGTTATTGTGGATACTAAATTGGATGCTATATCCATCACCAAAACCATTGCAATGAAACTCTAATGCTAATGTTGACACTATAATCATTTCCATTATGATAGACCATATAAAAAATAACACAAATTTTGACACAAATTCCTTCACTAAGTTAAAATAGACACTAAATATTACATTAAATCCATTGTAACTACCTACTCGACACTAAATTTTGTGTTAAATATGACATAAAATATGAAATGCTTCTTTGTGTCGAGAAATCCCACTTAATGAGAAAAACACTAAAAATGGATATTAAAGTTGACACTAATCACTTGTTTTGTTGCAGTGAATCTGAGAGTGTGGCCTCCCCTCATACTTGTACTAAACTAGCTCCATCATGAAATGAAAAATAATATATATTCATTTTAGAGAGCATAGTCCTTCCAAGCCTTTTAGAGATTCATTTGTTTCCCCTTAAAAAATTAATTAGGTGAGCCATAAATTAGAAAACTCCTTCTAAATTAGTTAGGGTCATACAACCCTAGTCTAACCTTGAGGGGATTCCAAAATGTTCTTTTTACATAGGGAATTTTATTAAAAATGTACCTTTTTTTGGTCTTCCTAATAAGCCACCATGTCAAAATCTCCCCAAAAAACAAGCCGTTGGGATTTAGAGAGTTCATCTACCACCCATCTTCAAAAATGAGCTCTCTCTTTAGCATCATCGAAATCATATATATTATGAAAACCTAACATGGATGTGTTCAAGCTCATCAATATAATCCATACCAACCATTGAGAACAAGGATTAATTCTCTAGTCCACGAAAAAAGAAGCGATATGAGGTGACACAAGGGTCATAATCCCACTCTTACCTTATTCATGAAAATAGGTTACTAATGGTGTATTTGTCCAAATATGGCTTTAATAATTTTTTAACATAAAGCCAACAATTTCCAGTAGTTCCTAGAAACATAAGATTTTAGGATTTTGATTTATGGTCCTAATTTTACGAGTCATAACTTTTCCACATCCATGTTAAGCCAAGATTTTTCAGTTCCTAGAAACATAAGATCTTAGGATTTTGAAACATGGTCCTAATTTTACGAGTCATAACTTTTCCACATCCATGTTAATGAGTCTCTTCACATTTCATGAAATTATTTTCATTGAGAAAAGGGTAGTGATTATCTCCATGTTATTTATAGATCAACATTATTGACCAACTTAGTTGGGACATCAAACAGTTTGACACTGATGGAGTTTTTAGAGCATGCATATAATAATCCTCTAGGGTTTGAGTTTCAACTTTTCTCTCGTCACTTTAGTATTTAGGACTCCTAGGAGCTACAAAAGGTGGGGATAATTCTCTCTAATTACCACATCAAATTGAGGTGTTTTGGGAGGGGCCACCACCTCCTTCCTAGCGATTGAGGTCATAGGTTTATTTGGAACCAACAAACCAAAATTAGTTAGCTTAATTAAATGCAAATATTTTGGGCTACAAAAAACTTATTGCACTAGGATTTTTGAGAAATACATGAATGTACCATTCAACATTATTGGAGCCATGGTGGATTGAATAAGAAACTATGTTGGAGCTTGAGTAACCTAGTTAGTTGGGGCTTTGGGTAGATATTTGAAAATTAACATTGGACAGAAACAAATATTATTGATTGGTCTTTGGCATCCAAAGCAAGCATATGAAAATTGATATATTATATTGATTGCTTGATCTTCCTATCCCTATCCCTCCCCTGAACATATCAACTTTGGGATAGACTTTATTTTGGGGTTTAAGGTTAAAAATTATATTTGAGTCATGGAATATGAAGTCAACTAACAACTTAGAAAACACGTTTCAGAATGATAACAATTGCAAGGGAAGGCTAAGAAATTTCACCCACAAGGGGCAAAATATTTGAGTGTTATGTGAAACCAAAATTCCTTTAACTAGTTGGAGAAGACACCAAGAGTGTTTCAACACATCCAAGGATGATAAGAACATATAGAAACATAATGATACTCACCCAAGTGAAAACTCGAAAAAATCATTAGACAACTTAAGGGTATTCTAGAAATGCCATCCATGTGGCTCATATACCTTATCCAAGATTAAAGCATGGCCTTTAGAGGTATGCAATTGATAAAATACCTTAGCACTATGCGTATTTTATATGTTTCACATATAATTTGATATTTAGAAGTAGACATTTGAATAGAGAAAACCCTAGGATGATTGCCATTACTTGTGATGGAATTTTGGGACAAGTTTTTGAGGCCTCTTTAGGCAAACCATTGTTCTCCTTATTGCTAGCAACACCATTTTTGTGAATAACTAGGGTTGATTTTGGATCAAATGATTCATCCAAAGTACTAGACATAAAATCCATGCACTTCAAACTCAATCATTTTTAACTTTGTTTGTAGTTGTTGCTATTAGCTAAAAATATTCTAGATGTTAAGTGGTGTGGATACACTATTTGGTACTCTACTTTCAAGATGATTTGAGTTAAAATGAAATGTAGTGGACCTAAGTGGCATATATCTATACAACTAAGCGATTCAATCTAAGTGGTACTATGATACAACAATAACGATGTGCTAAACAATTATTTTCTATTAACATTTTTTATTCAATAATGATTGAATTCACAAGAACATCAAAATTGACTTGGTGCTAATGCCATAAACATGCACTAATTGTTTACATACATACAATTGTAAGAAAATCCCAAATACAAATTTTTGAAGTAAAATTATTTGTTCATGCATAGCATCGCCCATCACTCTAATACTAATACCCTTGCCAACACTTTTGGTATCATTAATGGAATATAAACCCTATTATGTGGATCCCTTGCCAACACTTTTGGTATCATTAATGGAAGATAAACCCTATTATGTGGATCAACCCGCATAACCCAAAAATATTTCCATTCTAGTTTGTTGAATTCCAAAAATAGTTCCTAGTATGAAACAAAAGGAAAAGGGACTACAACACGATACCCAATCTGAATAATTCCAATATAAGATGCCTCTCTTTGGGGATAATCCTTGTTCTTCCATCCCTAAACTTACCATTACTAATCTAGTACCTACAAAATTGTAGTTGAAAATTTCACCCAAGAACACCTTGCCAATATTTCTTTTCTCATAGTCTACAAACCATTTTCTA
Source organism: Picea engelmannii (assembly GCA_009831015.1). Taxonomy (NCBI): domain Eukaryota; kingdom Viridiplantae; phylum Streptophyta; class Pinopsida; order Pinales; family Pinaceae; genus Picea; species Picea engelmannii. The sequence continues at coordinate 46,350 of ML781632.1, read as the reverse complement.
TAAAATGTTGTATGGAAAGAGACACCTAAGTTTGTAAGCCAATATTCTTTCTTAATAATAAGATAATAACACAAGGAATCCAATTAAATATTTGCAACTTCTTCCTTACATTTCCAAAGCATGACAATAGGCTCTTTTAGTTCTTCTCTGCCAACTTTGTACAACTCGCATTCCTTTTTAGTGTGCCCCTTTTGATGGAATTTCTACCAAATGATTTTCTTCTTCTTCCTTCCTCTATTGGTAGACCTTCATGGTGTTTAATTAGATCTACCACCCTTACTCCACCATATAATCAAACTTGAATTGATTACCTTTTGCAATTTGGAGCCCCACTTACTACTCCTATGAGATTCTCCCATGAATCCATGAGACTACTCAACACAATCATACATCTCTCCTCCTCACTCCCTTTTCTTTGAATGTATTCAATTAATTTACAAGTAGATGTTTAATGATCTTATACCCTTCCTCCATTGTGACTTTGTAAATCTTCCTTAAAAATATCTTATTAACTATGGACTTTGCCTCATGCACGTTTGCAACTTGTTTTGAACATAACACTTTTGCTGAATTTGCATCTTGAACTTTATTAAGAATTTAAATAAAAAAGACACAATTTTATAACAACCCTAGCTTTTATCCATTTGATTCCAATAATATTGAGAGATATTTTGAGACTTAATATATAGAAAGTAGGAAAAACATCTTTCTCCTAAAGAACTAGCTCTATCTTAATCTTCCATATAAAATGTTGTTTTATAAATGTATAAAGTGCTTAACCTTGTAGATGCCATATTTTATGTTTAAAAAATTTATTCTCAACTACACTCCTAAGCCATGATTCTTCCTACAACTAAGTTCTATGGATATTCAACAAATCTATCTACAACAAAATAATAATTCTCAATCTCCCAAAATCCAAATGCAACAATGTCAAATGGAAAACCCCGTGACCCAAACCCTAGGACTTCATGCCATGCAACAAGAATATGCCACAAAGAGAAGCCCACTGTAATTGTGATACCAATTGTTATGTTAAATAGTAAAACCCCGTTGCCAAACCCTACGACTTCAATCCATACAATAAAAGCATGCCACAAGGCAAAGCCCGCTATAACTGTGATACTAATTTTTGATAGCGATGCCAATCCTGATGTGAACTCCAAGATATCTTCACCCAATAGCTTACTCATTGGAATCTCACATCTCATACACACATTATATATATATATAAACCATGAGCTACTTCTCGTGTAGCGAAAACCATGAACTAAACTTGTGTGCAGAAACCATATAAATACCATGCAGTTGGAAAAGTGATTGGCACGGTGCTTTCAGCACTGAATCATTCGTATGTAAATGGCATGAATGTTTTGCATTCAGTGTTGTTCAATGCCGCTCTGTCCTTATGGTCATATCTTGTGGTTGCTAGTCTCTGTTTCCCGTGTTTGTATACACTGATCCATCACGATCTACAAAATATAAATGTCTTTATAACTAGCGCAGCCATAAATTCGTGGCTGGTGAATGCCGAAAATAAGGCTTGTAAAACCTGAACTGTCAGGAAAGAGAAACCGTTCAGAGGTGGACGGAAGGAGTTGGCTGGAAGGAGGCAGTGTTTCCAGAACCTGGCTGGTGAAGGTCAAAGGTTTAGGTTGGCCTAGAAAATGAAACTCTAATCACTCATACTTGGCAATCAGCTAGCCACCATAGTAAATTTTAAATATGATTAAGTAAAAGTAAAAAAATAAACATGTAAACTGATGTCTTTATAATAGTGAGNAAGTTAGTGGTTGAAATCACAACCATTGATTTATTGGGACTACTAAGAATATTCCATCAATATTTATTCTTATCCATACAAAACTGATTAAGCACTAAAAACCTATTAAATGTACCCATGATCAATAGGTGTACGCCTTTCAGCATAAATATCATCTCATGGATTCTAATTTCATGAATGAAGAACATCATTCAAACATAAAATTTGTGCACATTTAGTTACGTCGAAAATTATTGCACTACAGTCGCGACCTTTTACATCTACATGGTGACATGTTTCTTAACATTGTTTTAAAGATTTATCAAGGGCAATGCCCAAAATTCCTAGTGTTTAAATGTGAGTGTATCTGTGCTTAGAGCAGTAATGCAGTAAACGCACCCTGAAAACTTTGGAAGCCACAATGAAATTTTGAGCTTTGCATTTTAATTTTTCTTCAGAAAAATGGTTGGATTAAGTTAAGTTTTCGTTATTTGTAGTTGCTCTGTGTATAGAAGAGGAGATACTGAGCAAATAAGCATATTGTCTTGCAATCAATTAACTTTATCAGACCTCTTGTATCATACACACTCACTCAAACAACACCTGCTACAAAAGAGGAAAAGCATACTCAGCCCTCCACCAATCAACTATAAGTTGTAAATGCAGCAGCCGTACTTATTGGTCGAAGCTCTGCAAGGACCTCAGCCATGGTGGGTCTTTGGTTTCTTGACAAAGCAAGACACTTCAAGGCCAGCTCTGCAACACTATTAACCGTCTGCCTGACCGCAGGATTCTTGTCGATTTCAAAAAACGGATCAACTATCTCATGAAAACTCTCGGACTGCATCTTGGACGCAGCAAGAGCACAGAGATTGGCCTCATCAACGCCCCTGCCGAGATCCACTGCCCTCCGCGAAGATATCAACTCCATCAATACAACCCCAAAGCTATACACATCGCTTTTGTCCGTAAGCCTGAAGGTCTGATGGTACTCGGGATCAAGATATCCGAGGGTCCCCTGTGGTGCTGTGGAGACGTGGGAGGCCTCCATGGGCACGAGCCTCGATAGCCCGAAGTCTGCGAGCTTGGCGCGGAAGGCGTTGTCGAGAAGAATGTTGCTCGACTTGACGTCCCTGTGGAAGATTGGAGGGCTCACGGTGCCGTGCAGGTATGCCAGAGCCTCCGCGACTTCGATGGCTATGGCCACGCGCGTGGCCCACGGCATCGGTGCGTGGCCCCTGGTTCCGAGCAGGTGTTCCTCCAGAGTCCCGTTGGGGAGAAGTTCGTAGACGAGAATGAGGTCGCGCCCTTCCAGGCAGAAGCCCAGGAGCTCCACCAGGTTCGGGTGGCGGGCCTTTGCCAGGATTCTGACTTCGTTGTAGAATTGCTCGAAGCGCCTGTTGTTTTGGTAGTTGAGAATCTTCGCCGCGGCCACGCGGCCGTCGCAGAACTTGGCTTCGTACACTGTGCCGTAGCCCCCGTCGCCCAGGAGCCTGCCCTCGGAGAAAGAGTCGGTGGCGCTTCTGAGCTCGTCATAGGAGAAGAGGGTCATCGGAGAGGAGGAGCGGGACCCCATGTGCTGCAGAACCATGGGGAGGAGGTGGTTATTGGTCTCTTCGTTTGTGAAGCTGTCGTTGCTGCCGATCTCCGCGGCTTCGATTCTAGCTTGCTTTTTCTTTCGGTTCAGGAAGATAAAGCAGAGTATGGCCAGTAGGAGAATGATCATGGCCGCCCCTATCAACGATCCTGCAAAAAATAATTCAACACATACATTTTTTTCTTATATTGATCTTATTTCTTGCACACTTCTTTCAGGCAAACAATAAGCAATTAGCCAAAGAGCATCAATGAAAGCGTACAATCATATCACATATACATTATATATGTATATATAAATGGTTTTGGTTAGCTGTTTTACGAAATGATTTTTTTCGTTTAAGACTATATAAATTTATAAATATAACTATTTTTTTTTGTTCAGAATCCATTTTTAAATGTAGAAATGGATTCAGTATGTTGAAAAACTCCCAGGACACTAGAATTCCTTGTTACCAGGAAAGGGGTATACCTATTGAAGATGAGCACAATTAATGATCTTTTAATTATAAAAACTAATCTTATGACTAGCAATTGAAGATGCTGCCATATTCTTAGTCGTCCTCCTAAATCAATGAATATCATTACATATTCATAACTTTCTTGCATTTTTTAATGCTTAAATTTTCTTTTTTACTTTTTTTCACATTTATTTAATATGATTAATATTTTACTACCATTAATAATGTTTGCCAAATTTACCTAATTAGCAAAGATTAATATATATAAAACACCTCATTACTAACATATTCCGTTACTTCAATAAATCTTTAGGAATTCATCAGCCACAATCATAGTATACATATACAACAATTAATACCCTCTGCTTGATGCTAGCCTCCCTTCCGAAATTTTCAAAATTTCTATTTCAAACTATACCTACTACTAAAGCTGTCTTAGCAGTTCGATGTTTCTCTGTGTGCTTTGCTTGTGCTGGTAAGGGTTTTTGTTGTGCATGGCTGCAGGGTCCGTCGAAACAATCTGCATATGAAAACGAAAACTCTTTAAAGTCAGTAATAAAAGGGAAATGTACATATTATAGTGTAATAAAAGGGAAATATACATATTATTGTGTGAAAAATTGTACAGTAACTTAACTTAATAAGTGGATAATTGAAATATTTTTAGATAATACTAATTTTATTTAAATAATAATAATAATTTTTTTTTTCATATTGAATATAGTTATTAAAAAATATAAAAAATAAAATAAAAATATAATAACAATTAAATTTGATAATATTTTTTTTCTAGTTTATTTTCATATGAATATGATTTAACTATTTGTCATTTTTAAATTTGTTATTATAAGAATATAATTTGCTAAGAAAATAGTGTGAAAAATTGAAGAAAGTAATATTGATATGAAATTCTATGAGGTTTCAATTGGTAAGTGTCTGATATAAAGTTTCTGGAAGTTTCTAGTTCAATTCCCCTAACTTATCTTGTTTATTAAAAAAATATTTATTTTATTTATAAGAAATAAGTAATTAAAAATAAAATAAAAAATTGAAATAACAAAGAAGCATTTAATAAAACATGAAAATTTAAGTGACTTACAAAAACTTCAAAACTACAATAACGCATATACATCCTACAGTGCATATACTCCTCCTGTACTGCATTAGATAGGCCTTAGGTCGGTGCATAAGGCTGGTCAATCCTACAGGGTTCTCGTTGAAAAATAATATTCTATTCTATGCTATAAATGTGCAGAAGTGTGAATAATTCAACACAATTCAAAAGAATTCAATGCATTATTTACAACCTGACCTTGGCATCGATCAGAGGTATTCCCGTATTTGCAGAGGCAAACAAAGCTGTTTTGAACGTCGGAGACGTTATACCCACAGACTCCATCGCTTCTTTCACAATCCACACAAGCATGGAAATCATTCATGGGATAATCCCATTCCAAAACCAGCCCATAAGACCACTTGGCTGCATCGAACACAGGCTTCCCGGGGCTGTAGGCACTGGTATAAGACTGGCACTGCAAGGGCTGTAGATCCAGATTCCCAGGCGATGTCAACTCACAGCAGGGGATCGGCGCGTCCAGGCACGACGTTATGAATGCGACGCAGGCTGGGCTTTTACAATTGTACTCGCTATTCAGTGGATTGACCTCTATCTCCCTCTGAAACGCCAAGCAATTGAGTAGCAACACAGTGCTTTCTGTCATTGCATAATTGGTCCCCGACCAATCTAAGCTAAAACCCGGATCTTCCTGCTTCAGCCCGCTGCAATCAGACATCCGGCTGTCTCTTACAATTATTTTTTTGTTGCTATAGTCCAGCCCATTCACTGCGAAGATCTTGGAGTTGAGCCTCAGCTCAGTAGTACTATTCATATTCTCGTTGCATTTCAGCTGAAACTCCGGGCGACCGCAACCTTCTTGCAAGCCAAAAGGGTATCGGATGGTCTGGTTACCGCACAAAACCCTACAGCGTTCTGTTGTATTTCTAGCCATGCCTGACGTTGCAAATGCAAACATGGCTGCAAATACAGCTAAAGCTAATGCTGGCATTTTGGGGTTTTGATATACCATTAGTCACTTCGTGGTCCTATAACACAAATATTCTGCTTGAACTGGTACTCAGCGACCATTAAAAACCTCAAAGGAGCTTTTGAAAGCAAGGAATTTTACGACCCAATCCAACTCTGGACATTTACATGAATGGGGACTGCAAAATATATCTCAACCAAATCCCGCAGCCAACAAAAAAATCCCAATTTCAACCTATAAATTGCGGACCATTCTGCTATTTATGCAAGGGACTCGACATATCCAATACTGTAGTCTGTATGGGCAGCCATTTGAAGGAAAATTATAAAACTCTGTAGAAAAATGACCAGACATGGATGAAATCCAAGCCACTGAATATTCAAATGGCAATGAAGATATGCGGTTACCCTTGAGAAAATGGAGAGGTTCCATTTACCGCGAAGGTTTTGCTGGAAACACTCTCACACAGAAGGCGTGTATTATCGTTCAATCTCACCCGTTTCTATGAAGGTAAACAGTCATCTCAATCTCATTCATATTTCCGAGTCAGTGGTCAGCAATGCAAGTTGTGGAGAGCACGATAGTAGGCTTTCCACCAACTTCTATTGTTTGAATTCAAAATTTAGTAGCAGGGTCATTGATTTCGTGACTCAATGGTCAATCCATAAACATAGGATGAGCACAAGTGGCCCCTTTCGCTGCATGCTATTTTTGTGACTTCAAATCCATACCCCAATTTTCTTTTATGTGATATCTCACGTCCTTCGCACCATTTTCCTTTATGAAATATATCACCCTGAAGCTCTTCAAGCTCTTAGGTACCCGTGAACATGAGATCTCCTTTGTTGAGAGATTTGTCTCTCTATTTTAGAGCCCCTAGTGCGATCCCTTTCTCCTCTACTTGGATTGCCTTCTTCCCTTGAGCTGTCCCATGCTACCCATTATTGACCTAGTACACAAATACATCAACATGCTATTCATGGGGCCACAAAAAAATTGACAACCACCCTCGATTGAACTTCTTTTTTTATTTTTTATTTTTCCTTATGCTCCAAACTTGGAACCATTTACTATTTTGCACATCCCACAAGGGTTCTTTTTCTTGCTTAGTAAGCTCTTCATTTGATCCAAATGAATGTTGGTGGCCTCCCACCTATTCCAAGTGGCTCATTTTGACAGTTTTCCAATTCAACAGTTTTTTCTTAGTTTTCGGGTCCCTGATTTTCGGGGCCGTTTTGAGGCCCTAAACAACGTTTTTAGGGCTCGCCACAGTGAACATGTGCAATTAACATGTGTAGGGCTCGCCACAAACAACATGTGTAGTCCTTGGATAGACCTTTCCAATGGGCTATCGTGTGCCTAAAACGAAGATCATATGCAAAAGTTACGACACCGAGAAGTTGATGTACTAACTTACCCAAACGGGGCCCACATGACTTTTGGCGCTTCATCTCCTAGGGTTAGGTTTTTGGATGTCTAGGGTTTTTGAAATTCATGTTTATTATAAAAAGGCCTTGAGAGCCTCATTGTAATGATCTTCTAGCGAATGAGCGCAACCGTCACATCTCTTCTAAGAGATAAGTCGCCACCATTCTAACAAGCTTGTTTTCCGTTGCATTTTACAGTTTCAGCTTATTTCCTTATTGAATAGAAACCAATTTTACTGTATATCTATTATTCTGTGGTAAACATCTTTTGATAATAATCTGTATTCATTTCGTTCTGCTCATAAAATCCGGATCAATGGTATTAGAGTGGTCTTCTCCTTGTCATTCTTAATGCATGCCCCCAACGAGGTCAGGGTACAAAGAATTGGGTCTCGAGTTTGTTTCTTTTGAGGAAAAAATCTCTCACACGCCCAAGCGACCTCTCATGGCAAGAGAAAAGAAAGATGACGAGACAGTAGATCCCTTCAAAATGTTGCTCGAGGAATCCTTCACGCAATAGAGGAACGAGATGATGGATAGTTTTGCGCAAATCCTTCGACGACTACCAACAAGCAACACATCTTCCTCAAACGGAGGCACCACCCCCTTCAAGGTACAAATCAAATTCGATATTCCTATATTTGAAGGTCAGATAGACGCAGATGCTGTAGACAAATGGTTGAATCTGCGAGAAGGGTAAATTCTCTGTCCATAACTTCTCGAATAGAGAAAAGATTACTTTTACGCTCCTCAAAGCCGTTCCCCATGTCAAAGATTGGTGGGAAACTTTCTGTGAGAAGAAGGAAACAAATGAACCCTCATTATTTACAGTCGCGGTCACCTGGGAGTCCTTCAGGGATGCTTTTAAGGAACAATACTACCCTGTTGGAAGTTATGACGACCTGTATACAAAATGGACCATACCGCGGCAGGAAAGAGACCAAGTAGTGCTCGAGTTCACAAATATCTTCCATACCTCGCGCACCAAGCTGGGTATCAAAGATTCTGAGCGACATCTGGTGCTCAAGTATTGTAGCGGTCTGCATAGATACATCCAGGCTAAAATGGATTTTATGGACATCTCATCCTTAGGTGCGACCTACCGATATGCCATCAAAATCGAGCAGAAGCTCAAACAAAAGATGCGACAATTTGGGCCTGGGAACCCCTCACAACAAAAGCCATGAAATGACAACCCAAACCCGGAGAACAAATGATAGAGCAAAGACGAACCACCTCAGGACAACTAGTCCAGGCCGCAAGTAAAGAAGGACACTGAAAAGATAAAGAAATATACCAGGAAGTGGTGCGACTTTCATAAGAGCTCCTGGCATAACACTCCTACTTTTCTTTCAAAGCAGTCATTGGTGGTTGAGGTGAAAGCCTCTAAATCAGATGCGGGTTTCGACTTTGAGTCAGAACCAGAAAGGGGGAGACAGATCATTGATGCAGAACCAGTGCTACTGTTGCTACCACTAAGTTCCAACCCGGTGAACCAGACAAGCCAGAGGAAGGCGAACACCTTTTTCATTCACAGATGTGGGTGAAGGATATCTTGCTGCACTTCATTGTTGATAGCGGTAGCCAGAAGAACCTCATCTCAACAGAGGTTGTCAAGTGACTCGCCCTGCTGACAACGCCCCACCCTTAGCCCTACACCATCATATGGCTCCGCCAAGGAAGTGACATCCGTGTCAACCAACAATGCTGATTGTCATACGACATCAAGCCCTTCAAAGATGAGGTATTGTGTGATGTTGCCCCTCTCAAAGTTTGTAATGTTCTTTTGGGCCAACCATATTTATGGAAACACCATGCTGTATATAATCTAGGCATGGCAGTGTTATTATTACTTTGAACAAGAAATTGTACAAGATGCCGGAGGCAGTCCCACCTAGTGATATTTCCTTGATCTTTGTCAAGCAATATAGGAAGGTCATCTCTAAGACGGGGAAGTTTGTTTTCTTCATGATTCGCTCTCAGAATGAGCAAAAGATCGCAACCACATCCAGGGTCTCCACGGTTGACCTCTCCAAACAGAAGAAGCAAGTGGATAAGATCGTGGAAGCATACTTGGATATCTTCTCCTCACCTATCGGGGTACCTCTGCACTGTTAGGTCAAGCATCCCATTGATCTGACCCCCGACACACCGTTTCCCAATGGGCCAGTCTACCGCCGCTCTCTGTTAAAGAATGAGGAGATCAAACGACAGATCCAAGAATTGCTCCGCAAGGGGCACATCCATCTCAGCTCATCACCTTGCGGGAGCCCAATCGTGCTCATATAGAAGAAAGATGGAACCTGACGACTCTACATTGATTACCGATCCCTGAATAAAATCACAGTCAGAAATTGGTGCCCGATTCCATGAATCGATGACCTCTTTGATCAACTCACGGGGGCCAAATACTTCAGTAAGATTGATCTGAAGTGTGGCTACCACCAGGTCACGATAGAATAGACAGATGTATGGAAGATCCCCTTCAAGTCAAATAAGGGTCTTTTCGAATGGTTGGTCATGCCCTTTGGTTTGACAAATGCTCCAACCACTTTCATGAGAATGATGGAAGATATCTTGTGACCATTCACCAATACTTTTTTAGTGGTGTATCTAGATGAAATTCTCATTTACAACAAGACTTGGGCAGAACACTTGCAACATATTCAACATGTTCTACACACCCTGCGACAACACAAGCTATACGCCAACTTGGAAAAATGCTCATTCGGCATGGATATGGTCCATTACCTAGGCTACATCATTGATTAACATGGTGTACATGTGGATCCAGCCAAGATCCAAGTCATCCATGACTGACCAGCCCCAAACACACTCATTGAGCTTTAGAGCTTCTTGGGCCTTGCCAATTTCTACCACAGGTTCGTGTTGGGATTCTCCCATATTGCATGGGCCTTCAACCAAGTAACCATCGGTGGTGGTAAGGCGAAATGTCTATGGGGCTAGTCCCAATAGCAAGCCTTTGATGATTTGAAACAACGCTTGTGCTCAACCCCAATACTTTCACTACTAGACCTGCAACAACCCTTTGAGATCGAGACAAATGCTTTAGACTATGTTGTGGGTGCCATTCTCACTCAGCACGACCATCTCGTGGCCTATCACAATGAGACACTATTAGATGTTGTCCATAAGTACCCCACTTACGAAAAATAAATGTACTCCATTGTGCAAGCCTGTCGCCAATGAAGACATTACATTGTTGGGAAGGAGAAAATCATCCACACTGATCATAAGCCACTGTAGTTCATGCAGACACAAAGCAAATTGCAGAATGACTGCGATCAGAAGTGGTCCACATACTTGTAGCAATTCCACCTCAACAATATCAACAAGCCTTAAGGTCTCATGTAGGGAACCTTGACATTTCTTTTTGGGGGTCCAGGGGCTCTCCCCTGTGCAAGAGATAAATAATATGAGGTCAGTATCAGAGAAAGAATCATAGTGAAGTTCCCCGATTTGTACCCTTCTACCCTTGAGAATTAGCCAATGACAATGATGTGATCAATGCTGTTTTTTTATATGATCAATCTTGGTGCCAAATTCAGAGGTGTAAAATCTTGGTAGAGCCTCTAGCCATTACTTCCTAGTCTTGGTAACATAGTAAATTGGACGAGTATCGGATATGGGGTGCTTATAGGGACAAATTGTTGTATCCCTAATAAAGAATATCAGGTAAGTAAGAGAAAGCTGCGCCACTTCATAAAGCATCTTTCTGGCATCCTCCTCTTGAGATATAAAGCGATAAAATAGGAAGCACCAACCACGTCGCTGATTGACTCAGCAGACCGCCAGTCACGACACTCACCACGGTGCTAGACTCTTGCATCCATGAGACCTTTGGATGCCCCCAACTCTATGAGAAAGACACGTACTTCGCCACCACCTACTAAATGTTGGGTGCAAACGCAATTGTTGCTAATTTCCATCTTTAGGATGGGATGTTATGCCGTCTGGGCCATATCTGCGTTCCATCAAGCGAGTGAGTGAAGTTGATCTTAGAAATATACTACAGTCGGGTGGTAGGACACTTCGGTGTTGAAAATACAGTGGCAATGCTGCAGAAACATTTCTATTAGTCGAAACTTTAACATGAGGTCAACAAGTATATTAGGTCCTGCATTGCCTGAGTTATTGCCAAACCGACCACTAAGAAACAGGGCCTGTACACCCCTCTGCCTATTCCTAACAGGAAATGGGAATCCATCTCCATGGACGACATGTCAGGCCTCCCATCCACCAAGTGGGGAAATGACTGTGTTTTTGTGGTTGTTGATTGCTTTTCTAAGATGGCGATTCTGGCCGCCTGTAAGAAGAGCATCACATCAGAGGCCACTTCCAATATCTTCTTTGAACTAGTCTGGGTACATTTTAGAATCCCACAAACCATTGTCTCATATTAGGACAATCGTTTTCTCAACACATTTTGGTCGAGCCTCTGGTCATTGCTGGACACCAAGCTCAACAAATCCACAACCTTCCATCCTTAGATAGATGGCCAAACCGAGGTCGTATATCGAATGATTGTGCATATCTTGCGCATGTATAATTCCAAGCACCCTCACACATGGGGTGAGAGTCTTCCCTATGTCCAACATAGCTACAACTGATCCTTGCATAGCTCAACTGAACACAACCCCTTTCAGGTGGGGTTGAGATTACAACTAGTGGGTCCCATAGATGTTGCACTACCCCTTGTGGTCACCTCGACCGATTTATCTCATGCTCCAACTGAAGCTGAAAAAGCCACCCAGTTCATTGAGTGGATCCAACACATCTTCCAACAGGTTTAGGATATCCTACAAAAGTCCAATGACAAGTACAAACAACGCCATGATCAACACCGAGTGCCACATAAGTTTCAGGTGGGCGACAAAGTCTGGTTGCATTTACAGAAAGAATGAATTACCGGACCCCATAGGAAGATTCACCCACTCCGTTATGGACCGTACACCATCACCAAGGCTATGGGTGATCAAGATTTTGAGCTCAACATTCCTCTTTTACTTGGCCTGCACCCAGTGTTCAATGTGGATCTCCTTCGACCTTATTTCCCACCATTATTGGACACCTTAGAGATAGCAGAACAACTAACACCAACATAGCTCAACCCCGATTGCATACAACAGGAATCCAGTGATCAGATTGTGGAAAAACAGGTCAAGGGCACTCTCCAACAAAGGATCCATCTTTATCAAGTTGTCAAAGAAGGGCAACTCCTGCACCAAGGCAAGTGGCTCACCCGGGGCCAAATTCAACAGAAATTTCCTCATCTAATGGGGGCACTCAACACAATGGAGACCATTTCTTCCTAATGGGGGAGGATTGATCTATATGGATGTTGTTGGCCTCCCACCTATTCCAACTGACTCATTTTGGCAGTTTTCTAGTTCGATAGTTTTTTCCTAGTTTTTGGGTCCCTGACTTTCGGGGATGTTTTGAGGCCCTAAACATCATTTTTAGGGCTCGCCACAACCAACATGTGCAAGGATCGCCACATAAAACATGTGTAGTCCTCGGATAGACCTTTCCAACAGGCTATCGTGCACCTAAAACAAAGATCGTCTTCAAAAATTACGACCCTGGGAAATTGATGTACTAAATTACCCAAACGGGGCCCACATGACTTTTGGTGCTTCATCTCCTAGGGTTAGGTTTTTGGATGTCTAGGATTTTTTACATTCTTGTTTATTGTAAAAAGGCTTTGAGAGCCTCATTGTAATGATCTTCTGATGAATGAGCGCAATCGTCACATCTCTTTTTAGAGATAAGCCACCACCATTCTAGCAAGCTTGTTTTCCGCTGCATTTTACAGTTTCATCTTATTTCCTTATTGAATAGAAACCAATTTTACTGTATATCTATTATTATGTGTTTAACATCTTTTGATAATAATCTGTATTCATATCGTTCTTCTCATAAAATCTGGATCATCATTGCTGCAATAATCGTCATGTCCCTCTTTGTAATTCGTCGTCATTAAACCTCATCATTGTTCTACAATTTGTTGTAAAACATGCTTACTATTCTCTATGCCTTCTTGTACTATTTTCAATTATTGTTGCATTGGTTGTACACCATTTTTCTCTACTACAATATCTTGGATACCATCTTTGTTAATGGAATCCTCTTGAAAGTGTTGAATGTCCTCAACCATTTCCTTGTTCCTTGGTAATGACACCTCATCACAATGTCCTACTATATTCATCCAAAACAATTATTCTATTTTTTCATGCACACATGTCACAATTTCATCATTAACTATCCATTGCTATACCAAACTATGGCACTCTCTTGCCACATCTGATTATTTAGGCATCTTGATCATTTATTGAACACAATTGATTTTTGTATAGTCACAAACTTCGTGGCCATCTCATCCTTTCCATGGAAAAATTCAATTTCTTCACGATTATTGGTTTCCATGAACATTTCCTTTTCATGGTCATATTAAAAAACATTCACATTCTTTTCCACTACTATACCTACACACATATCAACAAAAAATACACTATGGGAGTAAAAAATTCCCACATAAACCTCCTATAATGGCACTTCCTTTTCTACTCCACTTCGATGCAACTTCCCACACACATCTTGATGCAATATGCTCATTCATGTCCTTTGACATGCACTCAATCGCATGTTTTACATGTTCATACTTGGCTTCATCCACATCCTCTTAGGGACATTTCTTTGCATATTTTATTTCTTGATGTTACTCTCAACATCCTACATTTTATATAATTGTTCTTCAACTTAATATGCCCTTCTTCATGTTCCCCTACGCTCTTAAAAAATTCCTTTCAACCTTTAGGACTAGACTATAAGCCTCATTCATTGAGTGCATCTCCATAATGCTCACTACTTTTTTATTGTATCTAGTTTTAGGTCATATACATACCTACAAACATTATCTTCATTGTCCTTTATAAGACCAACTCTAACGATTAATCCACAAAACTCTACAATGTATTCTTTCACATATTATATTTTCTACTCCAACCTTTATAATATTCTACACATATTTAAAATGTAATCTAAAGTCATATATTTACCTCTCAATTTGGCAACCATTTTGTCCCACATATTGATATTGCGAATCTTCCCACCATCTTGATGCATGTCCACTTAGTATTATGCATGAAAACTTCACTCATTTGGGGTCCTAAACATGGTTGTTGTCAAATTACATATGCATATCCCTAATCTAGTCCATCAACTCATGTGGAGTAAAACTCCCAAAATTCATAGGATTATTCAATTAACGTCTTCCGGCCCATGTCATCATGGCTTTGATCATCCTCTCTTATTTTGACCTTTTTTCAGGAGCCTCTTGTTCCCATTTATCTTTACCCTCTACATAATGTTTTTTAGATATTTCACTTTGTTGTACCAACTCTAGGGCCTCAAACCACATCAACATCACTCTCAAATTTTGTATATTTTTACTATCCTTTATTTGAGGTTTGTCCTTATCTCTTACCCTACATAAGCTTCTTTTATGTGCCATATTCTTCTCACTTTCCTACAATTATCTTTATAGATATAGACAACGTCTTCCCAACCACCATGATTTAGGGACAATGTTGGAGTTGTCTCTTCCTCATACAACTCTATCTAAAAAAATCCTTGGTTGGAGTTGCGTCTTCCTTTGGCGACCCTACCTAACACTCTTTTTTTGGTAGAGTTCTCCTCACAATAGGTTCTTCCTGCTATTATACCATATGATGTAGATACATACTACCTATATCATAATACACAACAATAAACCATGGAAGGAACAAAAATATCAAGGACGCATACATAACATAGTTCTTTGTTATTAAAACTAAACAAATCATAAACCAAAGTAAATCTATTATGCTCATTACATCACAACCTCATAAATTCCATTCTTTGGCATGCAAGATCAACTTCATAAGATAAATTTTTTTCTTGAAATATATATCCTGGGGAAACCCATTGAGCACTTCCCCTCATTCTAAGGATGGTACCTATGGTAAACAATATTCTATAGAAACTTGAGGATGTGTCAACAATCTCAAGATAAAATTCAACAAATGGCTCACAAAGAGCATCATGTCACAATGTGGGATTTGAATTTGGGTGGGGGGAAAATAATTTTCCTCGCAACCACTCGGGATAGACCCACTTGACTAACTTCATCGGATCTACTCTCATGAACTTCACATTATAGATTCTTTGGACTTCTACTCTTCTTCCAAAGTTGATCTTGATCTCCACAATCAAACCCATGATTCCTAAGAGCTCCTTGAACTATTGGCTACACATAAACCCAAGATCTCCTTGTTGAGATATCTATCTATCTATTTCAGATCCCCTTGCAATCCCTTTCTCATGTACTTGGATCACTTTCCTCCCATGAGTTATCCAATATTCCCATTGTTGAGCTATTGAAATATTCTCATAAATGAATTCAAATTCTTCTTTTATAAGCATTGGATCACCTAGAAATCTACTAATCAAAGTGGACCATATTAACTGGGTCAACATCATCACCAATTGATCATATTTAACCATTTCAAATATGTTCACGTCATTGCTAACACCATATATTTATGTTTAGGTATATGTGTTGTGCTCCATTTTCCTTTCGTTACGAACTATATTTGGAATTCAATAAACTAGAAAACCAAAATGGAAATATTTTTGCATGATGCTGGATGGCCAATACACAAGGGATGCTCCTACATAAATGATACCATTTTAAATTGTTATAAATGGTGTTAGTACCAAAGTGACAAAGGATGTTATGTGCCATGAATAAATAATTGGATGCCAAACATTTGTGTTTATGGTTGTATGTAAATAAACAATTAGTGCATGTTTATGGCCTTATGACTCAAATAACAACCAAGTCACCTTTGATGTTCCTGTGAAGTTAACTATCATTAAATTAAAAATGCTAGAAAAAATGGTCGTTGACTGCAATCTGATGGTTGCATCATAGCACCATGTAGACTAAGTAGATTAGTCATAGAGATATATGCCACTTAGTTCCACTACATTGCATTTTAACACAAATAATCTTGAAAGCATATTATAAAATATTTTGTACACACCAAATGACATCTAAAACATTTATATTAGAGGAAATTTGGGGTTGAAATGGGTCAAATAAGAAAAAATGTGCTTGTTGAGTTGGAAATTCAATAACCAATAGAATTTCAAAGAATTGAGTCAACAATAATTGTTGAGGTGGACATATAAAAGTTAATTATGATTATGTGTCATGTTTCTATTTGGAAATATTTAATTGTATATACACCTCTCATACATCTGAAAATATGCACCATTAGTTGGTTAAGATCTTGGTAAGATCACCTCGATATGATAAATATCTTTGACATACTGAATATGGAATATTTTTTATTATTAATACTTCCATTATTTATTTTACGATATCTATTATAATTTATTTATTGTACTTCTATTATTAATAAACATTAATGATAATTTCTACTTACATTATATATTATATAATAACACATTATTCCCTGGATTGGGTGTCTGTAGAGCATGATGATGACATTTCACACACACTAGGCCTCCAGGACATGTCGTTGATCACGTGCACGACATATCATAACTTGGGAGGGCAACATGGGGGTGCCATCTAGTTGCATCAGGAAGGCTCCTCAAAGGATACCCCCATCTAGATTCACTCAACCATGGGAGTTGGTGAGGGGAACTCCCAATCTCATGCCCAGGTTCCTCTATCTCAATGTATGTAGTTGCCATCTTCATTTCTTGTTCCTATTTCTATTTCATTTTCCCTCAAGTTTTTTGTTCTCTCTATCTAGACATGTCTAATATCAGTCTTTGTTGGAGGTTGTTTTAGGTTTCTTTTTAAACATCATAAGAAATCTAAATGCTCAAATTTGTAGTTTGGCATGGTTTCCCAATGGGTAAGCCAACAAACTCTATGGAACTCTGCACTCATGGAAACGAGTAGACCGACAACAACCTCTCTACTCATGATATTCTCTTTGTACATTTTGTCAATATTTAAATATGATAGATCTACTTACTTTCAAAAAAATAAAATAATAACATGTTATTATAATATCAAGAAAACCCTTGCGAAAAACCCTCAGAGTACTTCCCCATGATCCATGGATGATAAACATGGTAAGCCATCGACCTTGATTATGGAGTATAAACCTGGGTGGATGAAGAGGGTTGAACCCGTGACCTCCCCAACTTTGAGGGAGAGATAAGATTTGACGTCTAGCTCATGACCACTTGAGCTAACCCTTGGGGATTTTATACGATTATATTATATAGTTATTAAGGCTACTTTAATTATTGTGACATTATATATTATATTTAACTATTATAATTATATAGTTAAAGGAAACGACCATTATATTATTATTATTATATATTTAAAGGAGGTCAATCACATATTATTATATTATTATATGATATATTATAATTATTAAGATATTCTATTATTATTATATATAATTATATTATAATGTAATTGTATATTATATTGTAATTCCATTAAATATTATATATTAATAATATATTATTTATTGTACTTCCATTATTATTATATATTAATAATGTATTATTTATTGTATGATATCTATTATCATTTATTGTGTGTGCACACAAATATAAACATATCGTTATTTTCTTTAAGTCTCACCTCAGAATTTAATTTTAGATTAACCTAACTTACATGGAAGCGTGAGTGGCATACATGACTTATTATTTTACAATTAACCTAACTTACATGGAAGCGTGATGTGGCATACATGACTTATTATTTTACAATTTCCTTTGTTTTTAATTAATGCCTCAAAATCATAGTGTAATAATTTTATTGTAGCCTGAAATGTTTAACCCATCAAGAAAATTGCTTCTAGTGCATCGTCTCCAATTAAACAAAAGACCTCAACTACTAGGAAGGAGGTGGCATGCCTCTCCCAAAATACCTCAATTTGTGTAATGTCCCCAAATAGGTTCTATGGGTTTATTATGTTTTCTGTCCAAAAATTGTTAATTATCCTTGTGTAAAATGTCAAACACCTGGTATTAATGYTRTTGTTAACCCCTTACAAACATTTTTCTCATACAAGAATATCGATAAACACATTGCATGCATCCATTACACATAAAATAGAGCAAATAACCATGGAACCTTATTATGGATGGAAATAACAATAYAATGATATCTAATGAATGTAATAATAGTTGCAGAATACTCCTGAACACAYAAGTCTAATGGMTGCAAGGAAACTGCAAAAACATACTAACAAAAACCATACAAGGAAACCTAGAATGATGCCAATCTATGATGCTCTGCTCTAGTGATGTCCTCTCTTCTARCTGYCCTCCTGTAACCCTATGAACTTGATCCAAATGGCMTGCTGCAATCTTAATTGCAAAGGTCCTCGCAGGACAACYGTTGGACATCTAATGGGGCCTCACAGGACGTCTGTAGTCAACCCGCGGGGATGCCCTAAACCCTAGTTTCTCTRAAACCCTCCTRATACCTGTAAATGTCTGGGCTCAACCTCGTTTGAAAAGTTTYGTAAAYMTTATGCGTACCATAGTAACTCTCCAACTGAATGAAAAACTCCCAAGTGAATCTCCAATGGTAGTCCTAGATGGACTCCCCTCTTGTCCGACTAGGGTGGGTATTGCACCGCCAAAACTAGACTGCAGTAGTGGAAGGGTTTCAGTAAGCCCTAATGAAACAATGACTTCAAGAGAACTCCAAAATGATAGATCAAATCATAATGCCAAAGAGAAGGGTTACCCCTCTATTTATCTTTCCTCCAAGACTTCTATATCTTTCCCCTTTTTTGACCAAGTCAAACCCTCACTTTATCTTCCCTCCAATTTCATTTAAATATATTTATTTATTTTATTTAATCTGACTTTAAGATTTGTCATTATTTTAACCTAGTGGCACTAATTAAACCTCCTTGACTCCCTTTTCCCTTGTTTACTATAGCCTATGGGATTCATATAGGCTATTGATTCATCCTATGTCATGATCAATTGGAAGGGGACATTACATTCCTCCCTTACCAAGATTTCTTGTCCTCAAGAAACTCCAGATTAGGGTGTTGTAAGATCTGCTCTCCTTCCCAAGTAACATCTTATGTGGGAAATCCTCTCCATACAAGAAAGTACTCTCTAATGACTATGCTCCTTAGCCTCCATTCCCCAATGTCAACAATCCTCTCGAGATATAGAACCAAATGCCCTTCCTCATCTAGTGGAGGAAGATCTGCCGAAGTAGTGACCTGCTGTCCCAATGCCTTATTAAGGCAGGATACATGAAAGGTATTATGGATCCTACTATCCTCTGGTAGCTCCATCTCCTATGATACCTCCGCAAATATCCTTATCATTCTGTAGGGTCCATAAAAGCAAGGATTCAACTTCTTTGCACCACTCTTCTTCAATGACGATTTTCTGTGTTGGATTTATGGGCTGACCTAGGTTATAACTACATGATTACCAACAACCCTTCGACCAATGGCCCTTTTGGATACCAGAAGGAAACATAGCGCACAGAGTGCACTATTTAGTCTCACCCGAGATGGATTCAATGGGTGGCCGCAAGACTTAGGTGTCTGCAACCATGGGATGGGATGTGTTTCTCTCTAAGGGGTATTATATATACTCAACTGCTATCCCTCGAATACCCATTTATTATGCTAACCCTAGATGGAACTTAGTTATAACCAATGACACAACTTGTCACATACCCACTACCTAAATCGAATTTTTCTGGTCTTCTGCCGAATCATAACCCTTAAATATCCATGGAGGCCCAACGTAAGATGGCTCTTTCTCTCTCTCTCTCTCTCTGTTCCCATGTGATCGCGGGTCACAATCATAGTTCAAATGAACGCAATGTCTTTTGTATTTTGCGTGTCGGTGCTGCGGTAATGTCAAACCATTCGGCTTTGCAACCGCCGAACCCCGACAGGGCTAGCGACTGGCCAATAGGGACGAACCCCAACAGGGATAGAGAACAACCAATGAGAACAAGCCCCATCGCACGGTTAAGTGGAGTACAGGTGGCAGAGGGGGAAGTGCGACACGATAGTCGACATGACAGGAGGGGGTCCCACTTCACACGCCACACTATTCCGGACCCCCCCCCCCCACATTAAAGGCATAATGACAAGGGGGATCCAGAATCCACCTGAGTGCCGTTGATCATG
>ML781632.1:0-25769 GCA_009831015.1 Picea engelmannii | reverse complement strand
CCCCCCCCCCCCCCCCACCGCTAAAGGCAGAACGACAAGGGAGCTTCGAAATGAAGCCTCGACCGTAGATCTGGGTGGGTGGACTCTGGCCGTCCAGATCTGCTCACTACTTACCTTAATGCACATTCACGCCCTGACTTAAAGCCAACATCTCTTCCTCACATCGTATGGTCATTACAGACCCTGAGATTCCCCGAAGGAATCTCATCCATTCATCGGGACTTAGCCACCTGTTATCGTCCCGTCATTATGGGTCGAGATTTATCAAAGCGAAGGCCCGAGTTCTTGTCAACGGAACTCCCGAATCCCCAATCCCCGATTTCCAAAAATGGGTAATCTCTCAACACGTCACGTCCTTAAATCAGACAGTCCACAACTGCCCCAGGGTTTCCACCCAGGAAAGTCCCGATCCCTTGTCGCCAGGACTCCCGATCTCACGATTTCTGATTTCCCAAAATGGGAGATCTTATGACACGTGGCCTCCGTCAATCGAACGACTCAGATCTTTCCGGGGTTTTCACCATGGAAAATCCCGAACTCTTGTCAACAGGAATCCCGATTCCGCAATTTCCGATTTCCCGAAATGGGAGATCTTACGACACGTGGCCTCCATAAGTCGGACGGCCCAGATCCATCCAGGGATTTCCACAATGGAAAGTCCCGATATCTTGTCAACAAGACTCCTACTTTCCTGACTCCTGGTTTCTCGAAATGGGTGATCTCTTGACACGTGGCCTCCGTTAATCGAGCGACTTAGATCTATTCCAGGGTTTTTCTCCCCTATACATTGGAGTCTTAACCCTCGGGTAACTCCTGACAGATCCAACGTCAGTCAGGTTTTTCAGCCGAGATCTGACGACTCAGAAAACTTCCTAACTTGCAGGCTCTCCCACGACTTCCTAAACGTGGAGAGATCCATGGTCCGGATATTCTCATGGACCTTGGGGATCTACGGTCCCGATCTCTTCGCTATCCATGAATTCACAAAGAAACTAAGTAGTAGGGAGTTTAACACCCTACTTTCTCCTACCAATCTAACAGTCGTGTGTGACCACAGACCTCCCAACGGGATCTCATCCGTCGATTCGATACCTATCAGGGATTTCTTAGGGCCTTGCGCCCTCATGTCCTCCTTCCAGGTTCTTGATGGGCTTTTTGAGAAGGGTATACCTATGGGAAGGTTTACCCAGAGTACTATCTGAAGCAGATAAGGGTATCGGTCTCCCGAGAACCAGACATGAAGTCTGAATTAGATCAATACACATGTAATTAATGATTCATGAGGACATAAGCCATACGTAGTCTTTCCATACAAATATACAACTACTAGTACTGATCAAAACACCATACAATCATTCTTATAATGAAATCATTCACAGTTTCACAGCTTATGAGAATAATTATCAGAATACATATATTTCAAGATGCCAAAGGAAAAACACTTATCAGAAATAACACCAGGGGTTATGCAACTGCTGAGAGGGGTGCCCGTTTCCACCCAACCGTAGGCTTAGCGACTCCCAATGGATTTACCACTAGCCACCCCCGAGCTGAGACCACGATGATGTGAGACTACGTCTCTGTTTTCCAGTGACTAGGAGTGAAGGTTGCAATCCTTCCTCTCTGCTATCACTCACTCTGCATATTTCCAGAGTTCTCCCCTCGCGTCTTCCCCCAATCGCTTCCACTCCACACCTTATCCTCTTGCGAGGTTGCGTGTGGCGCAATTTCCCTCGCGCTGGTCAGTCATGATGGCTCTATGGATAGGTGGTTCACCTCCCCATCCCTCATTAATTCCTAAGGATCTATCAACCTGCTAGCCTGCAAGACATTTAATTCGGGGCCAGCGAGCCTTTTTTGGTTCTCTGGGCCAGTGGAGTCCAAATACGGTATTAATTCTCGGTGGAAGTTAACGCCACCTTTCTAGGTGCTTTCCACTGCCATCGTGGTCTCTTTTTTTTCACATCCCCTCTCAGCAGTCCTGCAATAAAATTCATAATGTTATTCACATTCATTGACCTTTTCCTCAAGGTCCATTTACATCACATATTCACATTTATGAGTTTTCCATAGTTCTTGGCCAGTCCAGTTATTTTTACAAACTGGGGGAAACAGGGTGTTACACAACTATTCCAATAGAACTTCATTAAAAATTATAACAACATATACCAATGACATATATTCATTTACTGCAACATAAGATTCGGATCTGAATACTAACTATGCATTCGTCTATTTAGTGTTGTTCTACAGATTTCATCAGTTTATCCTTAGTGCGTAGTATTATTTCCTTTATTATTCTAACATATTCATCCTAAAAGTCATTAAAGAAAATATAACCATAAGTACTGCAAAAATTCACACATAACCCAGAGGTACCGTGGTTCAAACCCTCCTGGGGCCACGCCCACAAAAATGAGTCGGTTCAACTCTTTATTAATCTTCCTGCAAAATCCAATGCTGCGCACTGTACATTTGTTCCTCCATTACAATTGATCTCCACATATCATGACAGTCTTCACAAAACTTAGAAAAAATATCCGAACATGCATAGACTAACAAAATCTAGAACTTAGAACAAAACTGAGAACTTCCCTCCCTTCCACAGTCCTAATACATTCTACTTATACCAAAAATTTGACAAAGCCCTTACAAAAACCTTAACCCTAAGTGGATTAGGTTTGTCCACTTTTCGACTTACTCAATCTCGGCTAGTCCACAATCCAACCATTCTCCAAGTTGATGCTTGTCCACTTTCCAACTGCTCTGTAAGAGTTTTTCCACTTTGTAACTACTTTTCCTTTGCGCTGCTTTTCCTCTGTTTCCGACGCGCTCCCCATTTTCCGGCGCTGCCTTATATTTTTTGATTTTTGCCTTAATTTCTTCAAAACTTCCTTGATTTTCTCCCAAAATTGGCCTGCACCAACACGCCCCCAACAATGAAATCATGACTCATCCTGGGTCACTCACTGACTCTTGCATCTTTCACTTCCTTTGCCAGTGCTTCATACATCTCTGCTGCTTGCTAGCATTAACCTTGGGCCTGGTTTCTCTTTTTTGCCATGGCTTCTACCATCTACGCGGTGACTGGAGGTTTCAATATTTCTCCCCCTTCTCCCCCATCCAACCCTATCTATTCCACTTTTGATTTTTCTACGTCGATCTCCATGACCAACTGCTCAGCCTTTTCCTGCAGAGGCTCCAACTGAGCTTGCCTTGCAATCTTCTCTGCATGCACTGCCTTTTCTTCTGACAGTAGAATCTTCATTTTTGCAGCTGTCTTAATGTTTTCAGGTAGTGACATTGTCTTCTGTCTCTACTTCAAGTCTTCCATTGCTACATGGACCCTATCCTCCTTTCCTTATAGCTCATGCAAGCTTCTATATTCTTGTAATTGTATCCACAATTGGGCACTTTTCTCCAACAACTCTGTCATCTTTTGTATAGATTGCACTATATTTTCCGCATATGCTGTTGTGTCTTGATCTCATTGCACACTTAATTCTGGAGGAGTAGTGGGTACTGTGCGCTCCTCCATCTCCTTTATTTGGTTCTTATACTGCTCCAAAGCCTGAGCTATTTTCATCTTTTCCTCTTATGATACTTCCTCTGATCCTGTGTTGTCTGGGACGGTGTGAAAAACTGCGCCAATGTGTTTCTCCATCTCTTCTATATTCTGTTGTGCTAACTTCTTATCCTACCCTTCCTGGATAATTTGTTCCTTAATTGTTATGTTATCCTTCCGTGCTATCTGTAAATTTGTCGCATCCGACCTTGCCTTGGATTGGATTTCTTGTGCGACATTGATTTGTAATTTGTACAACACCTTTGTTGGGATCTTGGGAAACGCCAAGTCCAATGTCTCTATCTCCTTTAGAGGCTTCTGTGCCACCTCCTCATCAATGTACAACATATTAGGTGTTATAATGAAATTTGCGCTCCCCTGCGCTGTGATCTGTACTGTTTCCCATGCTGGCATTCCTTCCATAGTATTTACTGATGTGTCTTTCTATCATTGCTCTGCACTGATATTTAACTGTTCTAGCACAATTTTTACCTCGTACACCTGCTCAATAATTGAATCCCTCTACTTCTCGACATTCTCCCAAGCCTATGATAACCGATCTTCAATGGTTGTAGCTACTAATTCAACATCATCTGCTATCAGTGATGTGTGAGGTGGTGTCCTATGGGCCTTCACCTTCTTCCTTGAGCCACTTGCTTGCTCCCCCGTTCTCTTCTTTTGGGTATCTACTGGTTCATATGTATCTGGCATGTGTGTGTCCACCCCTGTTTCTTGTCTAAATTCCTCTTTCATAGGTATATCCTATGTCTCTATCCTCACTTCTGTTGCGCACGCCTATTCTCTTATAACTCTTGGTGTCTACCCTATGCACGATGGATCCTGTGTGGAACCACCCCGTGGTTTCTTCTAATCCATTCATTTCTTTTGAGGTGAGTTTTTCCCCCCCACTTGGCCTTGTGTTGTATTCTTCTTTCTGCTCGAACCATTTCTTCCTGTCTGTTTGCATAGGGACTGTTCTGTCCCGTGTCTGGGTCTGTACTGTTGGCACTCTCCTTGGAATTACTGGAACCTTCCATGCATTAGGCCACCCCTGGACCTGCATTTGAATATCCCGCATCGTCACACAATAGCTCAGTGGTAACCATGCCTTCGCTGGATCCCTCTTCACCCACAACCACATATTGTGCCGCGTGGCAACAAAATTATCAATCTGTCCAAAATCTTGGACTGTCTCAGGTGAATTAATCCTCCATGTGTTGGCTAAGTGATCTTGGATCTCTGAAAGGTATAGCACAAATGTATCACTATTCGTCCTCTTCTTCTTCAGGTTTGCTGTGCTCCTTGAGGAAGTGTACCAGGCTATGCCACACTTTCCTAATATCTGAATAAACACACTATACACTGGTTCTTGCCAACCTACAAGTGAAATAAGGATGAGTAGCCACGAGTACTGGAACTCAAAGCCCCAGTCTTGTGTATCCTTATAGTCCTCCAGTAAGGAATTGAGAAAAAAAGGGCCCAACTCATCGATCTCCCCTTCGCGCACTATTCTGTAGCTGCTACCACCCATACTGGTACTTATTCCTTCCTGCATTTCTGCATTAACTTACACCCTAACAACCTTGTAGAGAATATTGTTGCTGGATCATTTATGTCGCTGATATTGATCCCCCTATTCCCTCTATCTGTGCCATATTTTCCCTTAATTTCATCATAAATGGCCTTTTCCTTAGTCTTGTCATCCAGATACTGTTCTGGCTTCTCCCCATCTGTGGGTAGCCTAGTAATTGCTGCTATTAAGTCCACATTGATAGGCACTAGCCTGTCCATCCATAAGACACCTCCATGCACCCTTTCCAGGAGCTGTTTCACACATCCATTGATGTATTTACCACACCCAAAGTGTGGTATATCCAATAAGTTCACAATCCATGTGTTATAGAGCCCCAGGATCCACTACACAGGCTCCAACAACGACGCACTTGATGGGCCCTCTCCTCTACATTCCATGTAGTTGTGTTGCACCAAATCTAGGAATTTGATGGTATCTGCTACATTGTGGTCGAAATACCTTTTAATTCTCACACCTCCTATCATTTCATCATCCAATTTTACTCCATCTGGGATCTTTGGCATTACAATTATCAACTCTGCCTGTGTGCGTGATATTCCTTGCGCATTTCTTTCATCCTAAACATTATTTTTCCCTCAGAAGGATGACACCCCGACCTCAGGTACACCCTCTTTCTCTGTTTCTTGTTCTTCTTCTGACTCTAGGATCTGCTGCTCTGAACCCATGGCATGTTCTTCTTTCTGTGGCCCTTTCCCTCTCAATGCGTCAGACTCTATTCTTTCTGCATCTTCCTCAGGCTTCCCGACCTCCTGCGATGGGTTTTCTTCCTCCTCCACTTACGTGCTATGTGGCTCATACTATGGCGTATGTATTTAATCCACATCAATTACTGTTGACATGCCCTGTGTCCTTGTTTGTGCCACTTGAGCAATGATTCTTGTGTTTCAACTGACCCTATTTGGCGCTCCAACTCGCGGTGGTGACATCTTCCTAGAATTCGAAATACTGTGCTACAAATATCAACCTGCTGTAAATAATTCTCACTCTCTTGTGCTTAGGGTTTGATCTTCGTTCTTCTCCTTATATAAAAAAACAAATGACTGCATTTCCCCCCTTTTTTTTGACTTTACAGCGGGATGACGTACTGACCTCTGTTCCACACCGATATTTTTTGCTTTTTCACTTTTTTTCTACATGCTTCACTTTTGTACCTTTCAACTACTTTCCAGCGTGTAGTGTCTGTTAGCGTCGCCATTTTTATTTCCAGATAAAGTC
Source organism: Picea engelmannii (assembly GCA_009831015.1). Taxonomy (NCBI): domain Eukaryota; kingdom Viridiplantae; phylum Streptophyta; class Pinopsida; order Pinales; family Pinaceae; genus Picea; species Picea engelmannii. Next base: position 19,395 of record ML781632.1, on the reverse strand, counting down.
ATTTTTAAGTCACGTTGTGACCCATGCATCCAAACATGTGAAGTTAGGTACATAGCACCATGAGACCAGAGTCAACAAGTGGTTGGTTGGCCCTTGGAAGAGGGAAGGGATGTCAGATTCGAACTTGCATAAGTGGTACGGGTATGTCTTTTCCAAAGAGTTGAGTCCTGTTAAGAAACTAGTCTCTACTTTCCCTAGGTCCAGTCAAGTAGTTAATGGAATTCACATCGAAAAGTACAAAAAATATTATCAGTTCATCATGAAGGTTGAAGGAATGAAAAATCACGACATTCATATCATGCATGCCCAACAAACCTTGTTTCCTATATCCTACACACGTGGATTTTCCATGGAAAACATACAACTTGCCTCGAAACATCTAGTCACCATGAATTCATTGTCCTCCAACATGATTCCTTCTTCTCCCCGACTCGTTATAAAGATCATATGCTCGACACTCTTTTCAGTCGTAGAACCAGGCCCATAATCTGTTTGCAATTTTCCTTGCTAGTCCAGTTGTCTCAGATTCCCCTCCCCCTTTGTGCGCCTGTTGGATATACTGTGCGTGGAATATACACTGGTCGCGCCATGGAAACCTCTCAGAGCATAAGGAAAGGTGCGCGGAGAAACATATTTGCAAGGTGAAATCCCAAAAACAACTGGGAGTCATTCTCACCAACAACAGGCATTCCCAAGGATGTGAAAGGAGTTATTCCTTTACCTGTAGAGAAGACTAGATCAAACCACTCAAAACCTGAAGTGAAAGGATTTGGCCAGGAAGGGAATATGATAGAATCCCTGTCTCCTCAACAGCAAATGCCTTGGAGGAGGGGCAGGACGAGGAAGAACAAGGAAGCTGTGGAAGCTCGATTTCCAGAAAATACGCTTGCTAGATCGAAGGCTGAAGAACTACTCATGCGAGCCATCTGGCTAGAGCCTACTGGAGGATCGAGCCGCAAAGACATGAGAAGAACAAGGAAAGAAGATATCACAAGAGTGAATGATCAAGAGCCATCTCAGCAATTGAAGCAGGCAAAGACGACTATCACTGAACTCTATCAGGAAAACATGGAGTTGAGGCGACAACTAGTGACAAAGACCATGAAAGCGTCAACAACGCAGGGTCGCGAGGGAAACATGGCATGGCTAAAAAGACAACTCAAAGAGGCGCAAGACAACATTGTACAACTGCGAGAAGCACAAAGACTGATGGAAGAAAGGCATACATATTATTCTAGAGAATATGAAGCGGCCGGGAAGGAGGCTTGCTGGCTCTCACCAGCGCGCAAAAAAAATGAGCCTAGTTGACGCTTGTCTCTGCATTTGTAAACATAAGAAAAATATTGGTAGTTTTGAAGGACATGTTTCCTCAAACAGATCTACCTTTTTGATAATGACCACGACAATCAAACAACCACTCGTCGCACACATTTTCCAACAAATGAACACGAAACAGAAAACAAAGTCGTTATAGCAAATAACAAGTTCTTAACAAACACCTGTTCACTCGAACACCTGATGAAAGGGACACACTAACACATCTTTTCTTCATATCGAGACCTGAACGATGATCAAATCCTCGTGGAAGATTTGTGGATGGTCATGGGTAAACATACATGATTATTATCTATTTTGGGCAGTGCCATGCAGAGAGTCTCCAACACATGCTACTCAGTTTTCCTAGTTTTAGGGTTAGCAGTTAGAAAACAGGGTAGCCCAAGAGACGCCCTCGTTTATATATTTCATCTTTTCGATGTAAGCCAGGTTGGTTGACAAATTTTGTAGATGACAACTATTGTATGTAATTTGAGTTTTTTGACCGAAATTCAATGCAAAGGTCCTGTAACTTGATTAAAAGATTCTAGTTGTAGCAGTTGGATGTATTATGCTTCTTCCTTTGCATATGTGCTTCCTGTCATATTTATTCATATCCTTTTCTTTCTATTTTGGAACGAATTTTTGAACCTGTGGATTCGCTGCGCAACGCCCCTTGTTCGCGCCACTTAGACAAAACATTTTCCTCTAAAAAATTTAACTCTGAATTCATCCGCAACGATGCTCTGAGTTACTTCCTGTGTTTTTCTCCCACCTCACATTACAGTTTTACACTGAAGACTGTTACTCACCTAACCTTATCCTCTCAAGTTCAGTCACTGAGTCATTTGTCTCTGTCATTTCCTCAGATCGACTCCATAGCCCAAGTCTTACTTTCTTGCGCCAATATAACCACAACCCATTATATCAAAGGTGTTAAATCTATCTATTGCTTTCAAAGCCATATCCTACGCGGAGACTGTGCCTCCCGAGAGAGCCCTCTCCAGATTCGAAAGGCTAGTTTCGGGTCTCAAAGTTGGTTGAAAAAGTTACCTTCGTCGTCTGTCTATCAACCGAACATATTTACAGAGTGCTAACATTCTGGCGCTGTTTCCGGGGATGAAATTGAATAGATTTTCCCTGGGAGAATGACTAACATTTCAATTTGACCCATGAGGGTAACAGAGGAAAAAACATCCGTACTGGCTGGAACCTTTACCCTGGCGACTCTAGTCCAAACAAACCAGTAGCTCCAAGTATCACAGTTCAGGAACCCTAGCTCCAAAGACGATTTATACCAGAGAAAATCCTGAACCAAACCCCACAGAGCCTGTATACGACCTCGAGAAGATTCTGTTCAGGACTAGAGAGCAAGCACCAGACCCATTATACTACCTAGACAAAATCCTATCCTTGCCCAAAGATGACACGCAGAGCATTGACGACCTTGAGTTTGATGCATTCTTCGAGCAAACTCTATTCAGGTCTAAGTCAGAAACCAATTTGGACGAGACTGTTTTCGACCCAAAGAAATTCCAAGCCCTAGTATCAAATAATATCCCTTAAAATCTAAATCCTCCTAGGGATATGGCCGCCAGATTCACTCCCCTCATCCTGCCAACCCAATTACATGACATACCTCCGAATTATAGCCAGAGAATCAGGGTCTACGACACTGGGGGAAATGTTTCATCTTAGAGGCACCTGGACTGGTTTAATGATTTAGTAGACCTGGAAGAGGTGGACTACGCAGATGAAAAAATGAGGCTGTTTGCACAAAGCCTTTCGGGAGATGTAATAAAATGGTTCAAAGCCCTCCCGCTCGCGAGCATTCAGGACTTCGTCGCATTCGAGACTTTGTTCCTAAATAAATGGGGGGAAAAGAAAAACCCTTTGCAGTTGCTAACACAATACAATAATATGAAGAAAGCACCAGAAGAGACAGTGCAAGAATTCTTAGCCCATTTTTAAAGGTGTACAACTCAATCCCTGCGGAATTCAAGCCACCCCCCGATGTTGCGTAGTTGCGGTACGCTGATTCCTTCGACAATGATTTCACCCTATTGTTGAGAGAAAGAAGATCAATGAGTCTAGATGCTATAATGAGTAACGCTGTTGAAGTCGAAGTAAAAATGATGGCATCGGGAAAAATAAAACTGAGGTTCAACCGAGCCGACAAGAGACCCCAGGGAGATGCACAACCATCGACGTTTCTTTCCTCCGACGACAAGCTAGACATGATGATGAAGACCATGGAGAAGTTGATGGAGATAATGTCCATGGGAAATTGAATTGCTGCCCGAGAACAGAACGACCCACAACCCATGAATCAAAACCTCAGAAAGGGTCAAATCCCTCAGATCAGACAGAGGGAACATAAAGAGCAAAGGGATCAAGGTGACCAGCAAATGAGACCTCCTTTACAGAACAACTACGTGGATGGGTATTTCGACCAAATGTTCGACGACCAGATGCATTGTTGCGATGAAAAAAATCTGCGCGTGTTCTTGAAAAAGAGCGAGCATGATCGATATATGAGCAGAAATGAAGACTTCATGCCAGAGACCGATGATGATATGATACTTGACACAAATGATGCGTCATCTTGGGAGACATAAGAGTCCAGGAAAGGCTATCAAAACACCATCATGCAGTTACAAAAGAAGTACAACCTCCGGAGCAAAGACATGCCTACCGAGTCGCAACAAATGAACCCCATAAGGAAGCCTCTGGTGGACACCCATTCCACAAGCCTACCAAGTTTGGACAACGTGACCAAGGATGCGACAGAGAAGGCTAAGTTGAAGGAGGAGGTCCCCAAGAAATCTCCAGAGACAGGCCGGGAGGCGAGTGGAAAAGAGGTAGAGAAAACCTATCCCCCTTTCAGTTTTGAACATGAGAAGGCCAAAATAAAAATCTCTGTCCCGTTCAATGAACTTATTAGAAAGGGAAAGTATTAGGAAAAAAACATTAAAATGATGAAAATGGGGGGGACACCCGATACTCTGAATATTCAAGATGATCAGCCCACTATCATTTTTTGTCTGCGCGTTGAAGAGACGAGTGATACCGAAGACACCCTCCGTTCTATGTCAGTTTGAAAGTCCATGAAATGACCCTGCATAATGCCATGATGGATTTCGACACGTCGCACAACCTCATGCCAAAGGTGATCGTGGATGAACTGGGTTTGGATGTCACCAGGCCATACAAAGACCTTTTCTCCTTTGATTTGAGGAAATTCAAGTGTTTGGGCCTTATCAAAGACCTAGTTGTGTCGTTGGCTCAAATCCTCGCTAGGAACATGATCATGGACATAGTTGTCGCAGACATACCCCCAAAGTTCGACATGCTATTGTCAAGGTCATGGGATGCAAAGTTGAAGGGCACTTTGCAGATGGATATGCCATACACCACCATCCCTGTTTTTGGCCATGACAGAAGGCTATACAGAGAAGTGTTGCTTAAATACATGGTAAGCAACAAGACACATCCAAAGAATCATCCTATATACGCCATAGACACCGAGGTGGGTTATTCTATATTCTACAATGACCTGAGTTTCAAAGAGGAAGAACCGAAAACCATCATAAAAACTGACAAGAAAACTGCGTGGGAAACAATAGAGTGTGCCGACCCGAAAAACCGCATGAAAAACAAAGTGTGGAACATGAGTTTTGACGGTGCAGTCAATAGAGAAGGAGCTGGGGCCGGTGTATGGGTAAGCCCCCCTGAAGCAAACAAAAAGCTGTGCTCATACAAGCTCACATTTGAATGCACTAACAACATGTCCGAGTATGAAGCACTAATCTTGGGCTTGCAAGTTTTGAAAGAATTGGGCGTGCAAAAGATAGCAGTGTGCAGAGATTCTGAGCTGATCATAAATTAGGTAAAGGGTGTATATCAGACCAAACACCCCAGGATGAGAGTGTACAAAAATATGGCTTTGGACCTCCTCGAAGGTTTTTCAGAGTATGACCTATCTACTATCCCTAGAGAGAAAAATCATATCGCCGATGCGTTGGCCACCTCGACCTCAGTTTTTAAGATCCCCATCTTCCCAAACAAAAGATATGAAATCGAGGTCAAGCATAGGCCGACAATGCCTAATAATATCAAACACTGGCAAGTGTTTGATGACGACAAATAGGTGGAAAGGTTCCTCCTTATGGGCGACGAGTTCGCTAATACAAACATTGACGAGGAATGCTGCAGTGACGAAGATGAGAGCGCGGATGCGTGTAGTAACGACAACCCTTTCCAAAACCATATTGCGGGAAGGGACATAATACAATTGAAAAATAATATTATTCCAAAGGGGTTGGTGCCGCTGGAAAAGCTATTTGACGAAAAAAATTTGGTTAAGAGCCCCAAGATCACTGTGAGTGAAGAAGACGTGGAAGACTGCAACATCGAGACTGAGGAGAATCCAAAGATGAAAAAATTATCAAAGACACTCAATCGAAAGGTCAAGCAGGACTACTTAAAGCTCATGAAATATTTCCCGGATGTCTTTACATGGAGCTACGATGACCTGCAAGTATATTACACGAAAGTGATCCAACATGTTATCCCTCTCAAGGAAGATCACAATCCTTTAAAAAAAAAGTTGAGACAGATAAATCCCCTGTTGCTGCCACTGATCGAGAAGGAGGTAAAAAAGATTTTTGATGCTAAAATTATTGTTTCTTTGAGATTCTCGAAATGGGTAGCTAGTCTGGTACCTGTAAGAAAGAAAAGTGGCGAGATAAGACTGTGTGTAGACTTCTGAAATTTAAAAAAAGTGTCTCTCAAGGACCACTACCCCCTCCCTAGAATCGAATACATCCTGCAAAAAGTGGTGGGGTCCCAGAAGATGTCTATGTGGGATGGGTTCTCAAGATATAATCAGATCATGGTCCACCTGGACGACAACGAGAAAACGACTTTCACAACTCCATGGGGAATGTTCAGGTATGACAAGATGTTGTTCGGCCTGATGAACATTGGAGCCACTTTTCAGAGGGAAATGGACATCATGTTTGCTGATGAAAAGGATAAGTTCATCATGATTTATCTGGACGACATCGCAGTGTACACTTCCTCCAACAAACAACGTCTCGAGCACCTGGAGAAGGTTTTCCAGAAGTGCAGGAAATTCGACATATCACTAAATCCAAAGAAATCACATTTTGCGGTGGAAGAAGGAAAGTTGTTGGGGCACATCATTTCCAAGGAAGGAATTAAGATAGACCCCAACATGGTTGAAGGAATCCTGAAGATTGGCACCCCGCGCAGTAAAAAGGACTTGTGCAATATTTCCTGGGAAATGTGAACTTCTTGAGGAGATTCATCCCAAACCTGGCGGAAATCATAAAACACATAACTTGTATGCTCAGGAAGGGAAAAGAGATTAAGTGGAATTCATAGGCCAAGAATTATTTTGAATATATCAAAGTGGCACTGACTAAATCTTTTGTGCTATCCAGCCCAGATTTTACAAAATATTTCCTCCTGTTTTCATTCACCTCAGAACACACTATTGCTGACGTGCTGCTACAGAAAGACGACCAAAATTTTGAAAAACCTATAGCCTATTTCATCCGGATGCTGCGCAATGCTCCACTAAGGTATGACATTATGGAAAAACAGGTGTATGCCTTAGTGAAATCCTTGAAATAGTTCAGGACATACATATTTCAGTCCCATGTCATTGCTTGTGTGCCCAACAGTTCAGTAAAGGATATCCTGGCTCAACCTGACCCAGAAGGAAGGAGAGGCAAACAGATAGCGGCCATGCTGGAATATGATCTTGAGATCAAGCCTACAAAGATGATCAAGGGTCAGGGTCTTGCAAAGTTAATGGCGTAGTCGGACTGCGACGCTGTAGGAATGAATTTCATCGTTGATATGTCAGAATTCCCTCAAGAAGAAAAATCTGCACAGGTGCCTCAACATTTCATTGATTCACCATGGATGCTGACATCTTCTATGTGTTGGAGAATCTCTAGGCTCCTCTGGGCGTGACTAAGACCAAAGCTAGGTTTCTCAAGATTAAAGCGGCTAAGTTCTGCATCCTGGACAATTCACTTTACTGGAAAGACCTCGGGGGAATATTGTTGAGCTGTTTGCTGGAGGATGACGCGAAGCAGGCTATACAAGAATTTCACAAAGGTGACTGCGGAGGACACCACTATTGGAAGACCACCGTGCACAAAATCCTGAGAGCAGGTTATTACTGGCCTACAATTTTCGCTGATGTGTATAAAGAGGTGTCCAACTGCAACGAATGCCATATTTTTGACGTAAGAAGAAAGATGCAACCCCTGCCACTAAAGCCGATCTCAGTGGAAGCACCTTTGATGTAGTGGGGTCTAAATTTCATAGGTGATATAAATCCGCCATCCTCCATGCAGCACATATGGATACTCATGACCACCGACTATTTCATGAAATGGATAAAGGTGATCCCCACAAAGCAAGCTACCGACACAATCATCATCCAATTCCTAGAGACAAACATCTTGTCGAGGTTTGAGTGTCCCATTAAGATCATAACAGACAATGCAACCGCATTCAAGTCTAAGAGGATGGAGAAATTTTGTCAGGATTATAACATAACCTTGGGGCATTCCAGGACGTACTATCCACAAGGAAACAAGTTAGAAGAATCCTCAAATAAGAGCCTGACCAGGATCAATAAAAGACTCTTGAAGACAACAAGAGAGCATGGAATAAAAATCTTATCTACGCGCCGTGGGAAGATTGGGTGACCACCAAGAAGTCTATATCAATGTCGCCTTTCCAGATCATTTATGGCATGAACACAATCTTCCCTACTTAACTGGGACTGTCCGTCAGGATGCTATTGCAAGAACAGGAGGCCGAGCCAAATGACGTGCAAAGGAGAATAAACTAGCTAATTCACACACAACAGGTGAGGGAACAGGTGTATAATCGGTCGTAGCTCTATCAGGAGAATATAAAGAAATATTTTGATAAGTGTTCGAAGCTAGAGGATTTCCGTTTGGGTGATCTAGTCTTGATATGGGACGCGAGAAATGAGGACAAAGGAAAGCACAAAAAGTTTGACCATCTTTGGACAGGTCTGTTCAGAATCAACAATCATTGCGGGAGAAATGATTATGTTCTAGAAGGATTATATGAAGAATGTTTTGGTTGGGGGCCTGTAAACGATAGGTTCCTCAAACACCACCTGATGAAATAAAATCTGTTGAAGTCATTCATCATTGTAAATAGTTTTTTTAGTTTTTTGTGTCAAGTCAATAGGTCAACAAAAAATTGAAGCCCGAAGTGAAGGCCTTAAGTTTATGCTGAATTTTTAGAAGCTATGTCGATAGGTTTAGTTTTTTTCTGTCCATCATTTACTTCTTTCATTTTCTGAAGGTCGAATAAATCCCAATGGTTAGGCACTTGGTCTACTATTCTTTGCTACCTTGCGGGGAGGATAACATCCCCATTGGAGCCAGCTATTAGCGCTGCCATTTTTCTTTCTAGATAGAGTCATTTTTAAGTCACATTGTGACCCATGCGTCCAAACATGTGAATTCAGGTACGTAGCACCATGAGGCTGGAGTCAGCAAGTGGTCGGTTGGCCCTTGGAAGCGGGAAGGGATGTGAGAGTTGAACTTGCATAAGTGGTACGAGTATGTCTTTTCCAAAGAGTCGAGTCCTGTTAAGATACCAGTCTCTACGTGCCCTAGGTCGAGTCGGGTAGTTAATGGAAGTCACATCGGCAAGTACAACAATTATTATCAGTTCATCATGAAGTCCTAAGGAATGAAAAATCGTGGCATTCGTATCAGACATGCCTAACAAACCTTATTGCCTGTATCCTACACGCGGGGATTTTCCATGGAAAACCTGCAACTCGACTCGAAAAATCTCATTGCCATGAATTCACTGTCCTCCATCATGATTCCTTCTTCTAACCAACTCATTATAAAGATTGGATGCTCGACACTCTTTTCAGTCGTAGAACCAGGCCCACAATCTGTTTGCAATTTTCCTTGCCAGTCCAGTTGGTTCAGATCCCCCCCCCCTTTGTGCGCCCGCTGTATATACTGTGCATGGAATATACACTGTTAGTGCCATGACGACCTATCAGAGTGTAAGAAAAGGCGCGTAGAGTAGTATAATTGCAAGGTCCAAGCCCCAAAACGACTGGGAGTTTTTCTCACTCGCAACATGCATTCCCAAGGATGTGAAAGGACTTATTCCTTTACCCGCAGAGAATACCAGATCAAACCGTGCAGAACTTGAAGAGGAGGGATTTGCAAAGGAAGGGAAGACAATAGAATCCCATTCTCCTCAACAACAAATGCCTCGGAGGAGGGGTAAACCGAGGAAGAAAAAGGAAGTTGTGGAAGCTCGATTTCCAGAAAAGCCGCTTGCCATATCGAAGGTTGAAGAACTACTCATGCTCGCCATCCGGCTAGAGCCTGCTGGAGGATCGAGCCACGAAGACAGGAGTAGAACAAGGAAAGAGGATATCATAGGAGCGAATGATAAAGAGCCATCTCAGCAATTGAAGCAGGCAAAGCTGGCTATCATTGAACTCTATCAGGAAAACATGGAGTTGAGGCAGTAGCTAGCGACAAAGACCATGGAAGCGTCAACAACATAGGGTCGTGAGGGAAATGTGGCATGGCTAAAAAGACATTTCAAAGAGGCGCAAGACACCATTGTACAACTGTGAGAAGCACAAAGACTGACGAAATAAAGGCATACAGAGTATTCCAGAGAATACGAAGCGGACAAGAAGGAGGCTCACGTGGCTCTCGCCAGTGTGCAGAAAAAACATGCCTAGCTAACGCTCATCTCTGCATCTGCAAACACGAGATGAATCTTGGAATTTTTTCAGGACACGTTTCCCCAAATCGCTCTACCTTTTTGATAATGACCACGACAATCAAACAACCACTCGCCGTACACATTTTCCAGCAAATGAACGCGAAACAAAAATGAAAGCTGTTATAGCAGATAACAAGTTTCTGACAGACACCTGTTTGCTCAGACACCTGATCAAAGGGATACATTGACACATCTTTTCTTCATATCGAGACCTGACTGATGATTAGATCCTTGTGGCATATTTGCGGACGATCATTGGTAAACATACGTGATTATTGTCTATTTTTGGGCAGCACCATGCAAAGAGTCTCCAACGCATGCTACTCAGTTTTCCTAGTTTTAGGGTTAGCAGTTAGAAAGAACAGTAGCCCAAGCGACACCCTCATTTATATATTTCATATTTACGATGTAAGCCAGGTTGGTTGGCAAATTTGGTAGATGACAACTATTGTATGTAATTTGAGTTTTTTGACCGAAATTTAATGCAAAGGTCCTGTAACTTGATGAAAAGATTCTAGTTGTAGCAGTTGGATGTATTGTGCCTCTTCCTTTGCATATGTGCTTCCTGTAATCTTTATTCATATCTTTTTCTATCTATTTTGAAACAAAATTTCAAACCTGTGGATTCGCTACGCAACGCCCCTTGTTTGCACCACTTAGAAAAAATGTTTTCCTCTAAAAAAGTTAACTCCGAATTTATCCACATCGGTGCTTCGAATTACTTCCTGTGTTTTTGTCCCGCCTCACATTACAGTTTTACACTGAAGACTGTTACTTGCCTAGCCTTATCCTCTCAATTTTAGTCACCGAGTCATTTGTCTCTGTCATTTCCTCAGATCGACTCCATATCCCAAGTCTTACTTTCTTGCGCCAATATAACCACAACCCATTATATCAAAGGTGTTAAATCTAGCTACTGCTTTCAAAGCCATATCTTGCGCGGAGATTGCGCCTCCCAAGAGAGCCCTCTCCAGATCCGAAAGGCTAGTTTTGTGTCTCAAAGTTGGTTGAAAAAGTTACCTTCGTCGTCTGTCTATCATCTGAACAGATTTACAGAGTGCTAACAGTTTCTTCAACACTGGTATTTCTGCGGTGCACTGTTAATGATATAAATTCTATTACATCAAAACCTTCTAGTATTCTCCTATCTTTTTGTATTTTTATTACATTTCTTCTTTTTATGGATTTTTGTCTTTTTCTTCTAATATCTACTATATACAATATGTACAATCATACCTCCTTTTTCTATTTTTACCTCAGGTTGTTAGGTCAACTATCTTGATACAACTTCATTCGACTGCCATTCACCAGTCCTCTAAAATTCTTCCTTGCAAGATATTTCAGTTGCAAAACACCTCCATTTGTGATGGCCTCTACCTGATAAGGCCCTAATTAGTGCATCTTGAATTTCCTAGGGTGCTGTAGATACCTGTTGTCATAGAGGAGAACTAGATCTCCTTCCTTAAATATTTTCCTCTTTATGTGCATACCATGCCAAGATTTGTCCTTCGCTTTCTGTACTTCCTAGTGAAATCCTGCTAGAATTTTGTCTTCTTCCAGCTCCATCAGCTGATCCAATATTTCCTGTGCAACACCTTCTCCTGTCATGTTGGTGATCGCTGCAATGCGCAGACTAGGTACTAAATAATCCAGTGGAACCACTGCTTCCTACCCATACACCAGTCTGAATAGTGTCTATCCTGTAAGCTTCTTGCATGTAATCCTGTAAGCCCATAACACTGTTGATACCTTCAAATCCCAATCATCCCTATTCACATTGAAAATCTTTGTCAATGCATTTTCTATAATCTTGTTAAAAGATTCTACTGTATCATTTTCCTGGGGATGGTAAGGTGTGCTCTTTTGAGGATGTATCTCGAATTATTATGTCATAGCTCTGATTTTACTGTTAATAAAATGAGTTCCCTGATCACTCAAAATTTTTTTGAGACATCCAAGTCTGGTCACCATGTTCGCAAAGAGAAACTGTGCTGCAATACTTCATTGGGGCTGCTTCTGCCTATCTGGTTAAGTATTCTATTGCAATGATGATGTATCTGGCTCCTGACCTCCTTGTTGGTGGGTTAATGGGTCCAATGAAATCCAAAACCCATTTATCAAATACCTGTAAAGTTACTTGGGGCATAAGTGTAATTTCATCCCTTCTGGATGGTTTTCCCACCCTCTGATAGACAATAGGTCTGACAGTATTCCTTTGCGTCCCTATGTACTATAGGCCACCATAATTCTACACGCAACACCTTCTGTGTTGTAGTATTTCCTGCATAGTGCCCTGCAACTATACCTTCATGTGCTTCTGCTAACACCATGGAGCATTCATGCTCCATCACACATCTTCTCAGAATTCCATCTGCACCTAACTTGTATAAATGACCTGCAATCAACTGATAGTCTACAATGTGCACTACCAACTATTTTTCTGTGTGACAACAAATTCTCTGGGAGCCATTCTTGTGCTAAAAAATCCAACACTATCAACAAAATAATCATGAAAAATAGGAACATAAAATAAGTTAGCATCAAGAAAATTCTCCTCCAAGTTCTTTGGATCCTCTCCATTAGTAATTCTTGACAGATGGTCTGGTCCTGCATTCAACTTCCCTGGTTTTACTATAATTTCAAAATCAAATTCTTGAAGTAATAACAACCATCTACAAATCCTCCCCCCAACACTGGCTTGTTAACTAGGTACTTCAAAGCACAATGATCTGTAAACATCTTAAAATGTTGACGAAATAAATAATGTTTGAACTTCTGTAAGGAATATACAATATTTTAGACCTTACCTTTCTGTAGTATTATAGTTCTGCTCAGAATCATACAATTTTCTACTAGAAAAAGATATTGGGTGATCAATGTCTCCTTCACCTGGTTGAGCCAAAAATGATCCAAGTGCAATGGATGAAGCATCCACATGCACATGGAATTCTTTTGTCAAATCTGGAAAGCTCATAATTGGTGTTGTCACCATCTTCTCTTTTAGTATGTCCAATCTCTCTTAGCATTCATCATTCCATTAAAACCTGATGTCTTTCTTCAATAACTTCTCCACGGGTGCAGTAATATTTGCTAGACTTTTATGAATTTCCTGTAGTACCCTATGTGGCCCAATGTTTCTCTCAACTGATGCACTGACTTTGGTGGTGGTAAATTGAAAATGACAACAATCTTCGCAAGGTCTACTATCAAGCCATGTTTGCATACAATGTGCCCAAGTAGGATGCCAAATGATATGTTGAATATACATTTCTTGATGTTCAATGAGATCTGATATTGCCTACATATTTCTAACATTAACCTCAGAATTTCTACATGGTCCTTCAATAAACTAAAAACTGTCCAATCATCCAGATAAACCTCTAAAAATTTATGTATAAAATACTTGAATGCATCTACTACTACTCTAGAAAATATTATTGGTGCATTCTTTAAACCAAATGGCATTACTATGTATTGATATGACCCCCACTCTATTGCAAATGTAGTTTTGTACCTGTCCTCTGGAGAAATTCTGATCTTCATTTCCCCAAGTTCTCCTACTACCCCTTTCATCTATGAAAATGTGGCTGGGAATAAGTCACTATAATCAAGCAGTAATTCAATTATCTTTTCCATTGTCTCACTATCCCAGTAATCTCCAATGCTGGCTATCTTGGGCTTCTCTTCAGTCCCAATATTGACCTTTTTAATATTCATAGGTGCAGTAAACTCTTCTGATTGTAACAGGGGTCCTTCTGATCCTCTTTCTCCTTCCCCTTCCAATATATGTATGTCATGCGGGTTTTCCTTTGCTTCTTCATCCTCTACGATCTGATAACAATAAACTAATTGTTCAAGTGTTTCTTTTCTGTAATATCTGTCTACTGTCACTGTATCCACCCCATACTCTTCAAATATATTCCCTTTGATCCTATGTAATGTTATATCCACTCATGGATTCTCACTTTCAAATGCAAAGGTCCTAATAAATTTCTGCTGCATTGCGCCCCAATTTACAGTTTCTCTGCACAATTCCTGCTCCTTTTACCAATTACTAGCCACTCCTTCTAATGTATGAATAAAATAATGCGTCCATTCCCCTGGTGGTACCAATCTCCAATTAGTGGCACAATAATCTATGTGTTGTCTTGGGTTCCCTCTTCCATCATACTTCTGTAAGAGTCTATCCTGCTAACTCCTACCAAATATTATGCGCATTAGTCGCTTACACTGATACCGGTCCTGAATTACCTTCTTATGTGCACCCTACCATCATGATTTATTAAAGTTGAGCTATTACACTAGTTGCGTTAATATGATAATATTATGTCCATTTTATTGGTTGTATTAACATAATATGGGGATTACATGGTATGTATTACTAATAGAGAGCTAATGCCATTAAGCTAGGTTAGTATTGAGGTTGATTACTATGATTAAATTGATGCTTATGATGTTTGTATATTACTTAGATATGATAGGTATAACAAGCTAATAAATTCTATACCCAATGTACTCTCTTCTTAAACAAGATGGTACCATTCCAAGTACTATACTGATTAAGATATGGTAAACAATATCTTACCACTACGTCGATATCATTTTTTATGGTATTGCAATATTTGTAATATATGGAGAATGATAGATCTAACAGGTATGTAATCTATTACCATTCATTCTTATGTATCTACTACTTCATTATGACTCTAATATCTATTCTTGGAACAAAGTTTTACTAAGTAATCAATATGACCTTACTGTAGAATATAAGATAGCTTACATATATGGAATAGAGTGAAATATATCCATATCATACTATAAGGTTTACATACTGTATTTCCACCATTCTAACTAACATACATATTATGGTTATACTTGTATTAGATTGGTTCCACTATGAACATGATGCGTACTATTAATTATAGCTAGTATTGACATGATAGGATCACATTCTTCTTTAGATTAAGGTAATCACATAACGAACACCATATGCTTACTTACAATTGTTGGAACCATTACATGATGGGTAACTATGAAGTAATCTCTACTTTAAGCTCGATATATACATGTTACTACTTATACCATATGTAATAGCACATAATAAGCAATACTAGTAATATAATTAACACAAATCTAGTGTTCATTAAACTATTAGTAATACATGATTACTGCTACTATTCTGGTCACCTATCCATCACATAGATCTAGTGTATTAGTACTACTTATGAGTGATTAACTTATTACACACATTGTACAGGCTGGGCTCCATTGATTTCCATTACTTGGATATGGAATAGTACAAAAATAACTATGAGTACAACTTATTGATATGAGTCTAATGTATCTGATTATGAACTACTGATTACACTAGTTTGAATATCTCATAGTGTAATAGACAATGATATTGTTTCCATTAATTCCATAACATTCCAAACTGTGAATATCATCCTGGTACTATAACAATGATCACTATAAGGAAGTAAGTCCATTGAATAGGGATACTATAACCTTTTCCCTATTTGTCTAGTTATAGTTAAAGGTTGTTGTATGAGCTATAACATAAAGATCAGAAGAAAACGACATGACTTATAACTACAAAGGGAAATATATAATAAGATTTAAATGAGATATAATATTTCCACATGAATTTCCTTCAAAATCCCTTGTATATATGTAGGTTTGATGTTTAGGATGCTCGACTTGATCTTGTAGGGATACATTGTTGTTCCACTTTTCACAGTGTCATGTGTCACATGCCACATGCCATTTGGAATTTTCCTCTTAACTCCTCTCTTCCTCTACATGAGTGTCTTGCATATAAATCTAACATTAACAATGTTATATATATAACCATCACAACAATATTTAATATAACTAAGCATGCACATTAGGCTTGTGATGCAACCAAGTGGTTGTTCTCACCATATGGGTGGTGTTACCACTTGAAAATGTAAAATCCTATTTGCATTTTCAGAAGCATTATTGACATAAACATTGCAAAACGTTTTTTGAATTTTCATTTTCTATTTTTGGTTTAAGAGCACATTCTTGGAGATTTCCCTACATCGAATAAGGACACATGGCACATAGATTTCTCCTTCAAAAGTCAAATGTACAACACCTTCATTTTAAGTTGTTGAGTCCACCTTGTACATTTATCAACAAGACTTAACCATATTTGGGGGAATGCTCATCCTTTCAAGGTTTGATTGGTATTTTATGGATAAATACATGGTCAAAATGGTCCACACGGTACACCCTATTAAATGCACATAATCCTAGAGTTCTTCATGTGAAGGGTTCATGTTAGTTATTGGGCACATATATTGAGGAGTTTGACCTTCCATTTTCTCTCCTTCTGACCCAAAAGAAAGGGGGTAGAAGGAGTGATTTCAATACAATGGTGGATTCTAAATGAGAACTGAGAGACATGATAGCATGTATTTTAGAAAACACATTGAAATCTTGGAGAACATGGGGGGAGTATAACTATGTTTTCTCAAGTCCTCCAAAAAAAAATTGATGAAGATAACAAAACATTGGACCTCATTTTCTTCATGATGAAAGCATCAGACTCAAGTAGAAGGCCTATGGCATTGACTGTTAGAATTTCAACCACCAGGGAACCAAGCATGTAGAACTAATGACAAATCTCCATTTAATTAAAGACGTGTCGGTTAATCAATAAACTGGGATCCAAAGTCAAATTCATACCCATTTTTTTTCGTGATATACATGAAATTTATGTAACATAACACATTCATAATGAAAATTGTTAGAACTAAATTCTAATGAGAGTTGGGATAGATTGAATTACAAAGAAAGAAATAATGGAGCCACAATGATTAGAAGTGGTCATTTGTTGTCAAAAGTATGCAGTTTGTGAGAAGAGTGATGGACCTTTTCACATATGACCTCACATTTTCTGATGATGATCTTAAAACAATTTAAAGCAAACAATGTTTCCAATGTCTTATTACTAAATGGTTCAGTGAATAGCAAGTCATATTGCATGTGAAATTCTAAAATCTATGGTTTGTATTGATATCCAATCTTTGATATAATATCACCATGGAAGGAAACATTTACAATGTGTATAATGTGGGTGGGACTTGGTGAGTATTGACATGTAGGCTCCTTCGATAATTCTTATTGCCCAATGTAAAACCATACTCAATCAATTTCTTAAAAAAAAAAAGACCTATAGAAATACTGGAGAAATCTTGTCGACTTTACTTGACGTGGGTGGTGTCAAGATCAGTAGAGATAGTAAATTTTCTTACTTCAGAATTTGTTTTGGTATATTTATATAATTAATAACAATTTCCATTTGATGTCTAAAATTAAAACATTAGTGAAAATCCTTGAAAAATGGAACCCTTGACATCTAGTTATGTTAGACCAAACCCCACTTTCGTTGTGCTTGAAGAAGCTAACTACTCTATAGCTCGGGTGGGGGTAAATGTAAATTATTTGATGTGTATCTTAGTGAAATGGTCATACCCACATTTAAAAATGAAAACAAAGCACTCACTTTTGTTATGGATGAACAGGAAGATGATGTATGTTTCTTGGTATAAAGGGAATTATTTGATTCAACTGGTATGTTTCCTTACATTCCTATGTCATTAATGAATGGTTGGTTAATTCCTTGCACACAATTTATAGGAAGTTCCCATATTCATTTTAATTTTTTTTTAAGAAAGAATGAAGTAGTAGTCCTAATCTTCTATACATGCATTGTCTCTATCCATATTGGATTGACTACATGCTATATTATATTGTGATGTACATATAGCATCGTACACAAATTAGTCAAACATGGAGAGCCTTGATTTTCAGTTATGTTGTATTTGAATATGTTTTTTTACTTTTGGATCACAAGACTTTGGTTTTCCACACATTCTACCACTTGTTTCCTTTAAGTGGACCTCAAACAACAAAAATCATTTTCCTGAACATAAAAAAAAATGATCAACAATGAGTGTTGTAAATCATTTGGCATATGTCAACTTCAACATCTAAAGTTAGGGAGCGTGATGCATCTTAATGTATTGTTAATTAGATAAATAAGTTGGAATATTAAGAAAAGAAAGCAAGTACTATTGGATGTGGTAGCTCATGTAAGAAGAAATTACATTTGTGTAATCTATATCACTATATTGGCACGACCTATTAACAAATGAAACAAATTTAACCTATGTCTATGGGGAGTACAAGCTCTGGTTGAAATATGGGAAGCACAATTGGAAGTATGCTTAGAAAATTTTTGGTAAAAATGCATAAGGATTCAAAGATATGGGCGTTTATAACCATTGTATGGATTGCAACGGTGTATGTTGAATCAATCATTTTAACTTCTACAGAGTCAATGAAAGAAAACTCAAGTTTGCAGTTTTCATATCTTCAACATTTATTCTGGGACTTGGACATGTTCAAAATAAATCCTATCTCAGTATTTATTTCCGAAAGGCCATATTTAACTCAAGGGTTTTGATGGTGAGGTTGTAGATGAAGGGGAAAAATCAATTCCTTCATATGAGACCTACTTACATCACATGGAAAGGTTTTATCGTAAAATTCCCTTGACGAAAGATCAAACCAAGGAAAAAACTAAGAGAATTCATAGTTCAAACTATATCTTTGTAGGGAATGATGGTATTTGTCATGATCACACTCTTGGTCAAGAATTTCATGTGTTCTATAATAAAAAAACTAGGATCCAAAGTCAAATCCATACGCATTGTTTTCATGAACCAACAATAAGTGGGGGATGATCATGAAAATTTGTATGGAAAACTCTAAAGGAAGAAGTGATTCATACCAATTTAGGGGGGATTTTTTATCCTCTGATCCATTCCCTCATTGGATCTATCTATTCGGCATGTCATTGTCTCCAAGCAGCGTAGGGTCAAGCTCTCCACACAGAGGGGGTTGGGCTCTCTGAGCAGAGGGTTTTGTGAGCATAGGTTCAAGATCTCCAAGTGGCACAAGGTCAGGTTCTGAGAGTTTTGTGCATGTAGAGCACGGTCGAGCCACTCTCCACTAGTTTTTTTGTTTGGAAGAGTAGGGTTGGGCCACTCTCCATGAGGTTTTTTGTTTGGCAGAGTAGGGTTGGGCCACTCTCCACGAGGGTGTTTTTTGGAGTAAAATGTTTTTGTTGTTGTTTGTATTTTTTGTTATATATAATATTTATATTATATATAACAAAAAATATATTATATATAA
>ML781631.1:752547-762967 GCA_009831015.1 Picea engelmannii | reverse complement strand
AGAAAGAAATATAAAAGAACAACTAAGAATTAAACTAAGAAATAAAATAACAACTAAACTATTTGAGCATAAGGACATAAGAACAAAAACAACAAGACTCATGTCACCAATGGCAAGGTTTATATTAGTGAAAGAAAACACCAAGAAGAAAGAGGACTATGAGTCCCTTCTTCCTCCAAGGGAGGGCTCTTGGACCCCCATAAATAAGCTCTTCTTACAACTTTGAATGAAAATGGTGAAAGAATTCCAAGCTAATCCACTCAAGGGGTGAGATGGATTGCCCAATGTAATGGTGCTAGTATACTCTTGATGAGAATAGAGGATTCCTCAAGAGAATAGCAGTAACATAACTTTGTTATTAAATTTCTTAAAAATGAAGTGCACCCATGGCCTTGTTTTATAACACCTCTTTGAGGTATTGTGCAACCAACTTGTAGTGTGAAAAGAGGCTAATTAGGGCATTTTTAGGTCTTTGACCAGCCACCCAGTCAGATCCAGTCCATATTTGAGTGTCAAATCAACTTGGAAGTTGAACCAGAAGTGGGTGGGAGGCCGACCAATCTCATAAATGCGTCGTTCTCAGATGTGCGCGGCTTTTAGCGACCATAGTCGTGCATCGGGCGCATGTGCACTTTTCCTGCGTTTATGTTTTGCGCATGTGTGCACGCGCCCTGTGTAGTCATAGCGCACTTTAATTTTGTCACTGGTTGTATAGTTTTTGACTCTCTTTGGAAATGATTTTGTGGTAATTTTGGTCCATGGGTGACCTCATAACTGTTTGATGATGCTGGATTCTTGTAACCATTTGCGGACTAAATTTAAGTGATAACAACCATCATCACTCCCAAGGGCACTCCAAGAGGTGGGAACATAGTAGTTAAATCCCATCTCTTACCAAAAAGCATAGGAGATTTGGAGTGGATGAACTGAAGGGTGAAATGAAGAAGATTAAACCTCCTACGTTTGATGGAGAGCACAAGAAGGAGGAAGATGCTGAGACATGGTTGCTTGGCATGAGGAAATATTTCCAACTACAAAATTACTCCTCTCATGCAGAAGGGAGAATTGCAATGTATCAACTGAAAGGAAAGGAATCCATGTTGTGGGATCAACTTGTGCAGGTGCAACACATTAAAGAGAAAATTGTTACTTGGAAGGAATTCAAGAAGTATTTTGAAAATAAATACTTGACTAAGAGATACTATGACAGAAAGATGAAAGAGTTCTTTGAAAGCTGGGTAGCATGACCATTGATGAATATAAGCGAAGGTTTTTGGAATTATTGAAGTATGTTCCTTTCATCAAAGATGAGATTGTCAAAATCCAAAGATATTTGAGTGGTTTTCCATCTTCCATTCGTGACAAGATCCAGTATGGTGATCCTAAAACTATGAAAGAAACTATAAGAAAAGAAAAATGATTATATGAGAAGCAAAGAGAAAAACCCACTTTTCGGAAAGCTTGGGAAGACAAGAAGAAATTCAAGATGGATCATAGGAAGAAGGGAGCTAAGCCATCCTTTTTCAAAAATAACCCTCAAGGACAGCCAGGTTTTAGAGAGCCCAGAATGGCTGAAGTAGGTGGGAAAATTCCCAGAAAACCACCTATGGAATGTTGGGGTTGTAAAGGAAATCATAGGTATAGATATTTCCCTCATAGAAATGAAAAAATGAGAGTTGTCCACAATGTTCAACAAGAAGAAACAGTGGAGGAAATGGGAAGTATAATACCAAGGATGTATGCATCCCTGGAAAACAAATAAGCTGATTTTCAATCACACATGATTGAAGTTTAAGGTATGATCAATAACCATGCCTTTACTATTTTAATTGATTCATGGGCTAGTCATATTTATATAGATCCCAAGATGGTGGAAAGTTTTCATTTGCCAAGAAACAAGCATGGAAGATCATGGTTAGTGCAGCTCGCTACATGAGCCAAAAGAAAAGTTATTGAAATGATTAAGTCATGTCTCATGGACATGAATGGACTTTGCACAAGGGGAGATTTGAACATATTAAATTTAGGTTCCTATGACTGACTAATTGGTATGGACTGGTTGGACCAACACCATGCCATTTTAGACTGCCATAACAAGGCATTCACTTGCTTGGATGAGGAAGGAAATTAGAGAGCAGCACAAGGAATTCCCAGAGTACTTGCTATCAGAGAAATCTCAGCAATGCATCTGAAGAAGTGCTACAAGAAGGGATGTCAAATATTTGTAGCCCATATGGAGGAAGAATCTAAGGATAAAGTACAAAATCATGAGGATCATGCATTCCTGGAAGATTTTGAACATGTGTTCAAGGAGGTACCAGGACTACCCCTAAAGAGAGATATTGATTTCTCTATAAACCTGATGCCTGGAGAGACTCCAGTGTCAAAAAATCCTTACAGAATGAGTACACTAGATCTGAAGGAGTTGCAAATGCAACTTGAAGAACTTCTGAAGAAGGGGTATATACGCCCAAGTGTGTCAGCTTGGGGTGCCCCGATCTTGTTCGTGAAGAAGAAATATGGGACATTGAGATTGTTCATCGATTTCAAACAGTGGAATAAAGTTACTATAAAGAACAAGTATCCTTTGCCAAGGATCAATGATCTCTTTGATCAGTTGAAGGATGCCAAGATATTTTCAAAAATAGATCTCAGTTTAGGGTACCATCAGGTAACGATAAAGGATGAAGACATCAGAAAGACCTCCTTCAGAACAAGGTATGGCCATTATGAATTCATAGTGGTTCCATTTGGGTTATCAAATGCACCCGTTGTTTTCATGTGCCTAATGAATGGTGTATTCAGAAAATATCTAGACAAGTTTGTCATAGTATTTTTGGATGACATCCTAGTGTATTCCAAGTCAGAGGAAGATAATGAACATCATCTGAAGATGGTGTTGCAGGTGCTAAGAGAGCACCAACTGTATGCCAAATTGAGCAAGTGCTCATTTTATCAAAAACACATCCATTACTTGGGGCATATCATTTCAAAGGATGGGATAGTTGTGGATCCTGAGAAGATAGAAGCCATTAGAGAATGTTTAGAGCTGAAGAATGTGACATAAGTTAGATCATTCATGGGTCTAGCTAGCTGTTATAGAAGGTTCATTGCAGGTTTCTCAAGAATAGCTCACCCCATCACTTCCTTGCAAAGGAAGGGGAAGAAATTTCATTGGACAGAAGAATGTGAAAAGAGCTTCCAGGAATTGAAAAAACTATTAACCAGTGCTCCAATTCTGAAAATTGCAGATCCAAATGAGGATTCTGTGGTTTTCACAGATGCATGTAAGGAAGGACTGGGAGGAGTCCTTAGCCAAAATGTATTTGTAATATGTTATGAGTCCAGAAAATTGAAAGAGCATGAAATTCTATATGCAACTCATGATTTGGAGTTGGTGCCCATTGTACACGCCCTGAAGAAATGGAGGCATTAACTCATAGGAAAGAGGTTTGAACTGAGGACATACCATAATGGTCTGAAGTATTTGTTTGATCAACCAACCTTGAATGCTAGGTAGAGTAGATGGTTGGAATTCCTTTGTGAGTATGACTTTGATATCAAGCATATCAAAGGAAAGGAGAACAAAGTGGTGGATACACTCAAGAGAAGAGTGCATGAACTACATGCTACGACCATTAGAATGTATCAAATTGATATTAAAGGCATAATTTTGGAAGCTGCAAATGCATATTTGCTGTACATGGAATTGGTGGAAAATCTACAACAAGGTAAGATTCTACCGAAAGTGGAAGATTATAAATTGGAAGATGTTGGAACACTCCTGTACAAAAATAGAATTTATGTACCTAATTTCCAGGAATTGAGAATTATGATCTTGAAATAAATGCATAATTTTCCTTATGTTGGGCACCCTAGATATTAGAAAATAGTGGCAGCAGTCAAGGGCCATTTCTTTTGGCCAGGTATGAAGAAGGAAGTTGAAGAGTACATAGCTAAATGCTTAGAATGTCAAAGGGTAAAGGTTGAGCATAGGCACGCAATTGGGTTGCTACAACCATTACCTATTTCTGAGTGGAAGTGGGAAGTGGTGACAATGGATTTCATCATAGGATTACCCAAAAAAAATAAGCAACATGATTCCATCATGGTGGTGGTGGATAAGCTTATGAAAACTACCCATTTTATTCCATTGAAAACTACTCACAAGGAAACTAATGTTGTTGATATCTATATGAAGGAAGTAGTATGATTGCACGATATTCCCAAGACAATTGTGTCTGAAAAAGACCCAAAATTTACCTCAAATTTCTATACAGGGTTATTCAAAGGGTTCATAACGAATCTAAACTTCAGCACAACCTATCATCCTGAGTCTGATGGGAAAACAGAAAGGGTGAACCAAGTTATAGAGGACATGTTAAGGATGTATGTGATGGACAAACCATCTAAATGGGAAGACTACCTACACTTGGTAGAATTTTATTACAACAATGGGTATCAAGCATCACTGCACATGAGCCCATTTGAATCACTTTATTGAAGAAAGTGCAACACTCCAGTAAGCTAGGACAACCCAACTGATAGAGAAATAATTGGGCTAGAGTTCCTCAAGGAAATGGAAGAGAAAATGTTGAATATTAAGCAGAATTTGAAGGCTGCCCAAGATAGGCAGAAAATTTATACTGATAAGAACAAAATCCACAGGGAGTTTAAAGTGGGTGATCATGTTTTCTTGAAAGTGAAAGCCAACAAAAGTTCCTTGAAGATGGAAACTGTTCCAAGTTGTCAGCCATATATTGTGGGCCATTTGAAATCCTAGAAAGGATTGGACTAGTTGCATATATACTTCCATTGCCTGCACCCATGACTATACATAATGTGTTTCATGTTTCATTGCTTAAGAAATATATACCTGATGCTAATCATGTTATTGATTGGACTGTGATTCAGGTGGAGAAAGAAGGCATCTTGCAATTTCATTTGGTGCACATATTGGATTGGAAGAGAAAACGGCTCCAAAATCGAGCCATAGGGCTTACAAAGGTCCAGTGGACCCGGTACCATCCTGAGGACGTGACATGGGAGCATGAGGATGCTATGCGAGCATAATACCCACATCTTTTTGAAGATTTTGAAAATCTTATTGATGTTGTGTAAATAGGTTGCACTGAGGACAGTGAAAAAATAAGGGAAGGGGATTGTAATACCCCCTAGGACGAGCCCCGATTGTATTATGAATTGTAAAAATGTTCTATAGGTTGGTGAGCTAAGAAATTATAAGTTGGTATGCTTATGTGTTATTAGGCCGGAGAGCCTAGGTGTTAAAGGCCAGGAGCATGTTTTGTACATGTAAATATTCATATCATTAATATAAAAACATCATTGAGTGTAGACCAACCACAATAAAAGAGAATGGGGGACTAATCTCCACTAGGCTGAGTAAGGGATAGGGAGATGAGAGGTTGGAAAGATGGGCTAAGCCTAAGGGATTAAGTCCAAGAGAATAATAATTTTTTATTATTCCAAAAACAGTTTAGAAGGATATTATTTTATCCTAAGATCCATAGGAAGGACAGGTGACTTCCAAAGGGAAAGGAACGTGCTTCATCAGTAAAAGGTGTTAGTTCAGGCACATGTAGTCTTAAGGGGGAAATTATTGTTGTTGGGGGGTCTCTCATGCACTCACTCACGCAGGGAGTTTCACACACGAACAATTTTCGCTCTCACGCTCTTACCATCTTCGCTATGCTAGACCAGTCTTCCCCATCTATCCTCACACGTTCACTCATGAAATGAGAAAGCATGAATCCATCCAATTTCTCTATTGTTCAACATGTGGCCATTGTGAGCCTCTATAATTTACTGATTCGTACCTTTCCTTACCCTAGTTTTCTATTGTGGTTTGAAGAGGCAGGTTTTCAAGCTCATGGTTGAAGAGGCAAGTTGTCAGTACTGTGAGAAACTCTCTCTCTCCACATGAGAGAGGTTGTTGTAGATTTAAGAAACATGTTATCAGTCCTGCGAGAAACTCTCTCCAGGTGAGAGAGTGTGCTGAGGAAGTGAATTCTCTTGGAGGTAGTCCCATATCTACTACAAAGCTCTGAGAATTCTAGTTCGGCCTATTGTTGAAACCCCAGAAGGGAGGTAGAGCAGACGATGGACTGTGTGACAGTGAAGGTGTATACTCCTAGGGTGGGATACGCATGTGGGGAATGAGAGTCTGTGAGCAGTGGGCGTAAGTGGCTCCTGGGAGAGAATCCTTCCTCTTAAATTGTGTGACATTCCTATTGACCTTGCCTAGCATAGGAATCCCTTTCCCGGTGGAGTTTAGTCCCATCTCGGGGGTGATCCATTGCTGAGAGTGATGATAAGTGTGGTTTAAGGCTAGGAGGTTCATGGAAGCTCTACACGCAATTGGTGGTTTTTCCCCAGTTAAAACATAATTATCATTTCTATGCTTAACTATGTATGTTGTGCATGTCTGAAATTCCTACAATGTTATCATGTGTTATGTTGCATGTATGAATTACTTTCAATTGCATAAGAGTTTGTATGGTAGTAGTAATTCTATGTTATTTGTTTTAAATTCCTTATGAATGCATGTTATATATATGTATGTTCCCATGTGGCATTGCCCAATGTGTTTGATGGCCGGGTACATCACAAATTGGTATTAGAGCAGGAAAGGAAAAGTTAAGTTTTCTTTGGTCGAGTTACCCGAAAGAGGTTGATGGTTGGGGACATCACATATTTCCTTTATAGGTGCCCATTTGTCGCGTCTCTTTTCCCATGTGTGAGATGACTCATGGCTTCACCAAGTTGTGCCCCTTCACAAGGTTGTGTTGACTCCTCATGTGGGCACGTTCGAGCGACTTGCTGAGCCTACCCAAAAAATGATTTTTATGTCATTTGGTTGACCTACCAATCCATCTAGCCGAATCGTCATCTTGGATGAAAGTATGCCTTAGGTGAGTCGAGTTGACTTTCCTAAGTGTGCCTCTCATGCCTTAGTCAATTTTCCTTCATTGGTGGAGCACCCAAGTGATTCCCTCAACCATTCATCAAACCATCCATCATTTGACTTGTGTCACAAGGCACCTTTGGTGGCATTTCCCCATGGCACATCATGCTCCTAATGAACCCCAAATCTCGATTATATGAATACTTTTGTCTCATCATTCACATCGAGCATCATGCTTGTCTGATTACCTATGTTTTAGTTTGTGGTGGAAGTGTGTTCTCCCGCTCGATGCTCTAGATCTTACAACCCCCCCCCCATATCAAGTCATTTTATTCCTCGACAACATCCACAAAATATGTGTTCTCCATTTTTTTTTCCGAAACTCATGCCTCCATTGCAACTAAGTCTATTGGAAACCCCAAGTTTTTCTCCAATGAGAAATGAGAGATTATGTCAGAGTGGAAACTCAAAGTTTCCTTGCAAAGTAGAAACCCCAAGTTTCCAACTCGCACAAAAATCATCTGGAACCTATGTAGCCATCCACACTCCCCTCCTCAAAGTCCTGTGTGACCAACTTGTCTACTGCAATGGAAATACATCTCTTCACCAACTTTGTTTGTAATATATATGCTGTAATTGTCTCGTTGCAATGATCACTCTCTATTTCGTTGTTCCTGTTGTTGCTTTCTCAACTGGTGCTACAACCTTAAGTAAAAAATAAAAAATGTTTAACTATTTCACTTTTGTGAACTTGCTACTATGTCAATACTTCAACCAAATTTTCCATGTCTCCCCACAATGCTAGCCTCAAGTTATACATTGGTTGGGTAGCTAGTCCAACCATTGCATCTAGTTCTTGAAATGTGTATCTCCATTGTCGAACTTAACTGTTTGTGTCTACATCTTTTTCACTCTATCCAAATCCAAATACTAAGTCAAGTATCCAACGCTGCCTCACCACTGCTTCCATCGTTCGATCTTTGTCAAGGAGATCCTCTATAATGTCTAAGTGTTTCACTTCAAACCTACTTGTGCATGCATACTCTAACTTCCTTATGCAATTCGTTCCATCCACACATCAATCCCAGAACAATACAAGGTCAGCCCACTCACCTTGATGCACTATGATGTCACTCTAAAACAAATTTGTTTATGGAAACATGACTCCATTATCCACCTCATGGCACACTTATCCAATATGCACGAAGAACTACACATATAGACTACATGTTGGCACAATCCTCCAAATGAAAGGAAGTATTCAACTCATCTCCCTTTGTCAAGTCACCTCTATGTAACTCAACATACGTGACAAGTGTGGCCAACACGCCTGCACTCCTCAAACATCCCAATGAATTGTCCAAAGTGCTCCAAGTAGAATGAATCACCTAAAAAATATTCCATTCCTCAAGCACCCTCACACCAATACTTTTTTGAGCTCCAACCAACCACGTCATATGGATCTATGAGTCATCACACAATCATCCATGAGTCACCAAGATGAGCATTATCTAATCCAATGTCCCATACAAAAGTAAACCAAACATCACCAAATCACTTCATTTAGGTTTTTCCCATTCAAGGTGACTGCCAACAATTATTGGTCGAATTTCTAACTGAATCCATATGTCTCTTGGAATTAAACTGCATTACACCTCTTGTAAGTTTCCAAACTCTAGCACTATCGTTGCAACAATCAAGTTATTGTATGCCTCAACAATTCTGGCTAAGTCACTAACCACCAAGGAACCTCATCCATCCTCTCAAACTGGACACGTATAGACTTCACATCATACCTCACCACAATGACATGTCCATTTCACCTCGTCAAATAGTTTGCAAGATTCCTCAACCCACCTCCATGGTTACATCCAAATTTTCTTAAGTCCACCATAGGACTTGTCCAAGTCGGTCATCCTCAACTCTATACATGTTCTTCCAACCAAGGCATCCCAAAGTTTTGCAAGGCTTCTTCAGATCTACACCACTTGATTCACCCTCAAGTATAACGGTTTTCACCAAAGAAACATAATGCACCTGAACCACCAATTCATCCATCTTCCCTTCAAAGAACTCATTGCAACACTTGGAAAATGTAAGAACTCAATCCAACCATAAGTTTATCAATGACATGCTTCATTGCAACCATGTTCTAAGTCTATTATCTTGGACCTTCTCTTTCCCAAGAAATCGACTATTTGCATGAACTCACCTCAACCATCGTTCATAGCTCCACAAGCCTGCAAGACCTTCACTGTGAAACAAGGTTGAGTCCATTCATCCACTTGAAAAATCCATCTAAGTATGAAACTTCATATGAAACCAACTGAAATCATCTCCAATGTCTTGCCATCTCCACACCTTGAATTATTCCACTTCAAGGCACCATGCATACACCACCTAACTTTCAAGTCATATTGTTGCTAGCCAACTATTCTTACTTGACAAAGAGTCACCTTGTCTGATGCTTACAATCAATCCACTCATCCAACAACTAATCTCAACTCAACTAATGTTCTCAGTGATGTATGATGCAAAGACATCATGATGGAAAAATGCACAATCAATTGCCTATTGCGGAGATACTCTAAGTCACCCTAGGTCATCCAACACACCCAAGTGCCTTTGATTACTACAACCCATAACTTCTCCCCTTCACAATCACCTATGCGATCACCATCTATGTTTCTCTTCTATGATCACTACTATGGTTAGATTTGCGACAAGCTGTGTGGAAAATCCCCCATCCAACTACATTTCCCAAGTGCTCGATTCACCTAACGAACTTTGTGCTTGGTCTCTAAAGGTGTGCATAATAGGTCTGGCACTGAATTTCATCACACATCAACCCAACCAATTCTATACCCAAACTATCTATGTGATCGAGTCTATGACAAGTTCTCTGATGAGTTCTATGATCACAGACCCTGTCAAACTGCTTTGTCTCGCAAGGTGTGTGCCTAGATGAATCTATCCACTAAACCATAAATCAAACCTCTGTCCTAAATTTGATGCAAAGTCTAAGATGAGCTAGTTCACTCGACTGAATAGGTCACAAAGTTTGCAAACATTTCCACCAAACTTACTTCACACCAAACTATCTTCAAATTTTTCTCTGATACCATCTATAGTTGAGATAGTGGTAAGGAGTTCCCAAACCCTTCTACAAAATATGCAATGAATCTACTTTTCTACCATCTATTACATCTCCCTAGTCTCTCTTACGATTGTACACCTATTGAGGGCATGTTTCACCATGATGTTTCTCTCTTGGCTACTTGGAAACACCAAGGATACTTCATCTAGACTATGCCTCTTCACCTAGAAAATACCCATACTTCATTCTAGGCTACCCATGATTCACACTCCTACTCTAGTGAAACTCTTTGTTAAGAACCAAACATCAATATAGCATGGAAAAACCTCAGGAAAAGTACTCAATGCCTTGAAACTGAGATAATTTCAGATAATAAGCCTCTTCGAGGGGGCAACCTC
>ML781631.1:723575-738482 GCA_009831015.1 Picea engelmannii | reverse complement strand
GTTTGCATGAAAGGAAAACAATGGACCTTCCATTGAGGAAGGAGGACCTTTCAAAAAATTTACTTACATTGTATGAATGTAAAAGGAAAGAAAATTTGAGTGGCCATGAGTGTGGGCACACCTTGGTTACTAAGGAGGAAAGAATGCTTGGGTGCATTCAAGACAAACTTATAGTTTCATATGTGCCAACTTGGGATCATGATCAACCTATAACAGGAAGCACAGTCCGACTGCAATAATGAACAAGAATGAATAAGTCATGTGGTGAAGAGCTTGTCTAAGCTCCAATGCACCAGGTAAGAGTGCTCATTGTAATGTGTGGCAAACCTAAAATAAATGTAAGGGTGCATTGGGTATGAATTTGGCCACAAATGTTTCCACATTCATTAAATTCAATTGATATCTGAATTACATTTGAAAAGTTTGGTAGGCTGAAATGATGCATAGGTAAGGGGTGATTTTCCTTCCATGTTTATATAGATGTTGTGCAGTTGTTAGAATGCATATATATATATATATATGAGAAACTAACTGTTTGTTTGGCTGTGTAAATAATGACTTGCAGGAAGAAAGATTCTTGGATATGGAAATGATGTAAGCCCATAAGAAAGACCGATTTTCTGTTGAGCTAAAATTATATGGGGAGGAAAGTCCCATGCTTATGAATCTGGTTCCGTGTGGAATAGATATGAAAATAAATGAAGAAATTGGAAAATATGTGGGTGACAGATTTGCAATAAAATTCTGAGATTTAGAATTGTGATGATGTCTCATGAATTCTGTATATTTTTGATACAGGTGAGAAGAAAGTATTTGAAAAAGGGGACAGATGAAGGCTATCTAGCTGAAAATCATGAAGGAGGAAACTGTTGAGCCATGAGAACCCCTTGGTAAGCCATGATCGTCGGGAATATGTTGTTTTGAGGTAACACAAGCCTAAGGGACGCCTCGGATGCATGGCTCGATAAAGTATCTAGGATTATTCATGTGTGAGAAAACCTTGGAAAGGAAATATGGATCACTCAAGGAACTGTATAGCAGAGAAGGGGATGCCTAAGCTTGGGCTAGGAGGGTGAGTGACCACAAGGAAGAGGAGACTTTGATAGTTCTTGTAAAATATTGATTGGGAGCATGCACATAATGGGTATGGCAAGGAAAAATAGTGAGCCTAGATAATTAGACAACCATGTGGATACAAATCCACAAACTACGTATATAAGTATTGTGTTAGATTATGAAATTTTCATAGAAATTTTATGCAACAGTAAAATGTTTTCGTATGAGACTATGATTAATGTGCTTGTTGTCCAAGAATTATTGAAGATAGGTGATGAAGATTAAGGGTCTGAAAAAGGACCTGACCAAGAAAGAAATTCAAGACTTTTGAAGTGGCTGAATGAGAAAGGAATGACATGTGTTACTGAGGAAGAACACCGAGGATGGTGTTCCTTTTAAAGGGGGAGGGGATTGTAACACATCTCCTCCCCCCCCAACTTGTAATTAATCATTAATTAGGATTACCGTACTATGGCATGGGAACAATGTAAACGTATTATTGTTTAATTGCCAATAAATGATTGTGGGGGTGAAGCCTTGAAATTACTAGCCATGATATCACTAGAGGAAAGAATGTGAAAACGATAAGAGGACAGTTAATAATAAAAAGGAACGGTGGTTGAAACCTCAACCACCCCCATGAATGGATGCATGGTTTAGCTGCAGAAGGTCAGACCAATGTACCACAAGTTCTGGCAGACCCAGACTGACCTAAGTTTCCTTATGATAGGAGGAAACATGATAGGAGGGATGTGTGTGCAAGGCACACAAGAGAATATAAAGAGAATAATGGAGAATGCAAAGAGGAATTTAGCAGACAATGAGTCGAAGGCCATGAGATTGATGTTGAGGAAGCACCTAATAAACTTCGTAGAGGATGTGAATAAGAAAGGATCGTTGAGAATTGGCATAAATTCCCTTGTGATATCATGGCTTTGCACGAGGGTGGATAGAGCGCTAAGAATGATTGCCTCTGAGCCTATGGTTGGGTGGAAGGACGAACACCCACAGTCAGTTAGATGGCTACAACCTATAATAGATAAGTATTCTCATATCTTGTGTATTTAAGTGGTAACTGTGAATTAAAGTTGGATATCCTTTGAATGTTGCATGAATGTGCATGTTTTCTTAATGGTTATACTGTATCGATTCAATTCTGCCTAATTGTGTATTTAATAAAATAAGAAATTCTCTGGCTTGTACACATAAATTATTGAGCCATGTCATGGCTCAAGTTAAAATAAAAGAATTTTGAATTTGTTGACCTTGGACATAGTCCCACATGTGCATGTTGACACTTCCAGTCATTCTGAAGGAAGGAATTTGTTAAGCTCAGGAGAGGTATTTCATTTATGCATAGAG
This sequence comes from Picea engelmannii, assembly GCA_009831015.1. Classification (NCBI taxonomy): domain Eukaryota; kingdom Viridiplantae; phylum Streptophyta; class Pinopsida; order Pinales; family Pinaceae; genus Picea; species Picea engelmannii. The sequence continues at coordinate 736,064 of ML781631.1, read as the reverse complement.
TCTCTACAAGGTGGGCAGAGACCGAGAACCCCCTTTAGTTCTAGAGTTGATAAATGAGTGCACGGGTTGGGCAGAAGGTTTCTCTAAGTGTTAATTTCAAGAGAAATAGTGAAAAATACCTAAGTACTTAAGGAAATGACAAAGCTCAGGAAGGATTGCAAGGTTTAAGCCCCGAAAGGAGAAATCCTTTCGTTTGGAAGACAAATGGATGATATTAGTTTGGGAGAAGCCGAAGTTCTTCACTATCGTCAGATCTAGAGAAGGAACATAGGCATTAACCCTTAGAGCCCTTCGGACTTCGCGGGTCTGACAAATTGAGAATATTCGTCGTACGAGAGTTGAATTCTCTGAATTCCTGAAGTTAATTTGGGTCATAGATCTAAGGATGCCCCAAGAAATATCCCAACCATCAGATCTATGATATAATCAGCTTGACATTGACCACTTCGGCAGGACAGAGGGTTGGTAACACCAAAACACCCAAATTCTTGAAGTCTCGAAGTTAATGTGGACCATGGATCTAAGGATCATTCGAGATCCCTCACAATCGTTCGATCGTGGGGACACATGTAATTACATCAAGATCAGTTGGGGGGCCATGTTTCAAGTCATGACGTTTCCAGGTGTCCCTCTTGGAGTGGCACACATTGGGACCCAAGGGACCCTTGAACATAAGTTACAAGCTGTAGATATCTGGGGTCACGTAGACACCCTCAAACTATTATATTGAGGTTGTGATCATCTCGACGATGACCGACATCGAGATAAAAAAGGAGTGCATTGAACAATAAATCCTAAATGTCAAAGAATCGAAGTTCATATGAGCCTTCTGTCAGCTGAGGACAAGTTCCAGTAGATCTTCTACTTTAGAAGATAGCCACTTTAGAGGAAAGTGGGATCGTGCGAGTTAAGAACTCCCGAAGCCCGAATTATCGAAGTAAATGATGACCGTTGATTTGAGAGAGGCACACGTCAACAAATCATGGATTTTGAAAGTGCGAACTCTAGAGGAAAGGAAGTGGAGCATTGAAGAGAAGTCGTCCGAAGCTCCAAGGATAAGGAATCATCTTAATCATCTGTTGTTAGAATACGTGGGGGTTGGAGATTTACTCCAAGTGAAAGTCACTCCGGAGGAATTAAAGAATAAAGGTATGAGAACTCATGAAGTTTGGAGAGCCATAGTTCATCATAACTGTTCATTGGAATAGGAAATGTGGCATGATATCTATTACTTTGGAGGATTGGTACCTTGGAAGAAAGAACGTGGAGGAGCATTGACTGCAAGTTGCCTGAAGCGGAGCAAAGTATGAATGTCAACCGTTGATCAAAAATACACGTGGCGCTCGATCTGTACTTTGGAGGAAAAAGGCTTGAGAGTGTTCAAAACTCCCGAAGTATATCACAATTGTTGATCATGAGGGATGTGTGGCACTCGATCTATAACTCCGGGTACGAAGTACTTTGGAGGAAAAAGGGTTGAGACTTTTTGAAACTCTCGAACGTTGAAGTACCAAAGTAGATCACAACCATCGATCAAGAGGGATGCGTGGCACTCGATCTGTAACTTCGGGTACAAAGTAATTCAGAGGAAAAATGCTTGAGAGTGCTCAAAACTCCCAAACGTTGAAGTTCCAAAGTATATCATAGTCGTCGATCACAAGGATACCTGGTGCTCGATCTGTAACTCTGGGTACAGATTAATTCAGGGAGAAAATACTTTGGAGTGTTAGAAACTCCTGAACGTCGAAGTCCCGAAGTGAATGAGGGTCGTCAAAATATCTGAGGACACATGGCGTCAGATTGTGAACTTCATAGATTTGCATCTCCGAAATATTCGTGCGGTAGTTGTTTTGGCGCCTATTGTCTTGGCGTTGGGTCATAGCCTGGGGTCATATGCTACTATAGATGGATGGAAGAACTCGAGGACATCGAGAGAGGATATCTTCTAGATTTGAGATCGCTTCAGAGCATGGAGACCATGACTGGAGAATTATGGAAGAGAAGAATGGAATAGAGATCCCGAATTGGGTTTTGATTCTCTTAAGAAGAACAAATTTTTTATGCCCTAGCATGGGTGTGTTACAATTACATATAAAGGAATATTATAGAGACATCGAACTCATAATGAGATGCCATGTGATTGGTTTTAACACTTGCACATTTATCAATGTCTTGTATAAGATCAACATTCATAATTTTATCAAGCATATAAACCAACATTTTTTTTCAGTTTCAACTTTAACTTTGAGATTGACCTGTTCGACATCAGTTTTGATATTTGGTTGTAGCCTTCAACTTGTTTATTTGAACTTCCATTTCGACAAATGGTTGCACATGAAGTTTTAATTTTCAACTTGGTCATTCTATTTGAACTTACATTTCGACAAATGGTTGCACATGACGTTTTAAGTTTCAACTTCGTTATTTGATTTAGAATTTGAATTATCATCGGATTTTAATGAACGGTAATGGATATTATAACTAGTCTATGAAAATGTAATGATATTTAGATGTATACATATTTATGTATAATGATTATTTGACAAAAAGAGAAAATAAATCAATCTTCTTTATTAATATAGTCCCCTTAAGGCTCAGAGGTAGTTATTAGTCCCTGTCGTGGGCATAGAGGGACTATAGCGATCGATAATTTGTTGACTTGGTATTAGTTTGTCCTTTGACCACAAATATTTGCATAATATCTATTTTTGGAACTAGGAAACTAAAAGCATTTATTTTTATATAATAAAAAGTACCATAAATGTCATGATCTTATTGGATAACAGATTGGAAGTCTTATTTCTAGCTTCGCTATTCCCAATGTTTTATATGTTAGAATATCCATTTTTTTTTATCATATACAGTCTTTTTGAATCATATATTTTCTTATGCATTGCTTGAAGGTGGATTAATGCTAGCATTAGTTCGAATGTTTGTCTTAGCATTTTCTGCTAGCTAAATTTATCCCAATGTTTGATATGCTATCATATCTAAAGTTTGTCCTTTGAATACATTCTCTATTGTTCGAAGTGATCTAATTTGAGGTATTATTTTTATTTTTATTTTTATTATTATTGGTCCCTGCACATAGATAGTATATTATTATTATTATTTTATTACTATTACTATGTGTGATTTTTTCTATATTGTTGTGTGCTTCAAGAGTCTTTGTCATTGTTGCGTACATAAACAAGCCTGCCACACTACATTCTTTCTTAAATGTTTGCATAGGGTGATGCCCTTTGATGGTTCTGACAGTCTTAAGTGTTTACCTAACAGGTCTCGCAGCCTTAAATGTTTATTGTACAAATGTGTTGCAATACAATTTCGTTCCATTTTTTTGATGGTGTTGTTTGCATTGAAATTGTGCAAAATTGTTCTCCACTGGCATCACTGGTTCAGTGGTTGATGCTTGTTCATTGGTTTGTTCCATGCTTCTTGTTCTTGTTTGATTCAACTTTGCAAAGTTGAGGTCCTGCAGTTGCAGTTGGACCTCTTTGTGGTTGTTCACTAGTTTGTTGTTCTTCAACCTTGCAAGTTGTTGGACTTGTTGTTGTGGTTTACAATTTTTGGGGCTGAGATATTGTCATCCCTCATTGATGGGTAAGTTTCCATGCCATCGTTTCATTGCTATTCCTTTTTTTCTACTTGGTGTTTTGCACCTTGCAGACAAGGTTTTTCAATGGTAGGAGTCCCTGCCTTGAAATTATGTTGCAGAACATCTTTTTATGTGGTCTTGTTTTATGTTCCTGGAAACATGCGTCTTCATATGCCAGCTGCCACATCCTAGATATTGTGCCATAGCTATTTCAAAAATTGTAATGCAAAGAGGTTTAGAAAAAAAATTCGGAGGTGTCACAAGGGGGAACCATCCACCGGGGTGTAGAGGCAGGGAATGCTTTTATTCTCTGGGTCAAACAAATGCGTCCACCTGTTGCCTTTGTCCTATCCTTTATATTTTGCAGAAATTTTTCTGCCTCTGAGAAGCTTGTAGGATGCACACCATGAATAGGTTCAAATCGATCTTTTTGCTCAACAAATTTATAGCGTTATTTATTTGCATTGTTTCTTCTGTTTGGTTCACTTTTCACTGTAGGTTTGTTTTCTTGTCATTTGTTGTGGCAACTAGGGGCAATTGAATTTGAAAATAAGAAGGTTGAAGGATACATACTGGGATTGGTACGCAGTTCTGCACTTGTAGTTTTCTATTTTAATTTTTTTTCTTCGTTTTATTCTTTTTTCCCCCTTTTCTTTGTTTTCATACAAACTGAAAGTAGCTAAGAAACAACTTGAAAATCATAGTTCGTAATATATGTTGAGTAGTATGAAATATATAAACACTCCATTATACATGATAACATTGACGAGGTGTTGCATAGCAATGGGCTTTTTATATTGGATGCATTCTCGTATACTGTAGGATATTTCCTTTTCGATGCATTTCTAGTTCTACTGCATTTATTTTATTCCTTGAACGACCTGTGCAATGGATTGATAGATTATTTCTTTGGTTGTTTAAAAAATGGTGACGTTGAGGCATTGGAGTCGTATGAATACAAAATGGAATCTGATTTTATTCGACAGTTGCATGGAATACATGATGTCTCTACGCATTTTTCAAAGATGCGGTTGTCTACATCTCCAATTCTGCCTACACAAGAGAGGGGACTTTGGGGAGATACATTTTGTATATGGTGGCTTTCTAATTGGCTCAATATATCAATTGGAATATGGTCATTGACAAGAAAACCAGGATATCTACTATTCAACAAAACTACCTCTAACAATCCATATTGCATCTTGTTCCATGATGACAATGTTGTTAGTGGTCATTATGAACCACTGATGTACATAAAAATTTCCATATGCAATCTTGGAGGAAATCATATTTACTTGTCCCTCATTTTCAAATACCTTGACTTGCAGTGGAAATGAATTATGCATCGCATAGATTGCCATGGTTTTTAGATAGAAACAACTATTGTATCTAGCTGTGGAGATACTCTGGTCAATGCAATTTGTTTTTTGGTAGTAGCAGAGTTCGATGTGCAGTCATTGTGAATTTACACTGTACAATCCTTTTGAAATTCAATTATAGGCAGCAACCAACAGGCTTTTAGCTGCTTGCATCAACACCTTTCGCCATATCTCCTAGAAAATATGTCGACAATTGCAAGTTGGAAATAATACCTTGTAAACATGGTGCTTCCATATGAAAAAGGAAATGTGGAGGGTTGCAGATTCTGTTTGCAATGGCTATCTATCATATTCAGATTAAATATCCAGGTATGGTTGACCCTGCCAAATGGCACTATTCATTCATGGTCTATTGATTCAAATTATGATTGAAAAATTGACATCCTCTCGTTGAAAAAAGATATGACACGTATCCATTATCAATCTTTGCTTGGACATATCATTGTTTCAGGGTTCAATGTCCATGCCACCCAAATTGCATCGAATATGAATACACATGGCATTATTTTTAATGAGAATGAAACTCCTCCTAGTTGAGATAAGGCCATACAAGGCTTAAACAAAAAATGTATGCTAAGTTATCACAACTTGAAAAAAATCATGCATGGAATTCTTCCTAGTTGTGATGAGGCCATACAGAGCTTAAACAAAAAATGTAGACTAAGTTATCACAACCTGAAAAAGTTCATACATAAGGGAGAAACAAACATTGGTGGTATAGGAAATACTGTCATTCCAGTGTCCATTGTCAATGCCAGCCAAACCACATTGAATGTGCATAAGCATTGCATGTTATTTAATCAGAGTGAAATTCATCCGAGCTACCATCAAGCCATTCTTCCCTTGAACAAGAAAGATAGACTAAGTTAGAACAACTTGAAAAAGGTCATGCATGAGAGAAAAAAATACATTGCTACGCTTCCTTTTAGAGAGAAATTGACATATCACAATCTAAAAAAAAAAATTCGTGCACAACACAAAAGAAACAGGTACAATCGCATATCCCACAATGGTTATGAAACTGTTTGAGAGGAAAAAATCACATTTCATGGGCTAGAAGCAACACCATGCACTACTACCAATGAAAACCAACAAACATTTTCTACCCATACTTCCCTACGAAAGAAAGATGCAAGAAAGACCTACATGAAACAAATCAAAGACACTCCTTCCATTGCATGTGCAATTTGTGATCAACTAAATTTCACAAAAAAAAGTAAGTCTTTCACACTTGATTTGGAAGTAGAATACCTCCACTTGACAACACATGATAAAACATTTTCTGGTGGAAAAATTTGTCTTCCATGCAAACGATCGCTTGAAAATGGAAAATTGCCACAATTTGCAACCTGTGACCAAATAAGATGTAATACACCACTACTAGATGTAAGTGCACTTACGAAACATGAAGAGAGACTTGTGTCTCTGTGAATTTCATTTGCACAAATCATGCCCTGGGGCTATAAATGACCCTAGATGGGCTTAACATGATCAATTATTAATGTGCCTGGTCATCTAGATGTTGTGCAAAAAGCCTTGCCACAATTCATTAGCTATACAATGACAATTGTTGTGGCTCTCAAAAGACACTTGTGATACAAAAATGCGTATTAGAGAGGCAAAGTGCGTGTGCATGATGTTATGAAATAATTAAAGGAATTATGTTCCAGGGCCCTATACAAAGCACAAAACATTTGTATAAATGAGAACTGGAACAACGTTCTTGGAGAAGAGGATGACAACTCTGCAAAGACTCTCGAAAATTCTAGTGAATTTGATACAAGTGAGGAATCAGATAATGAAACACCTACTGAGACATTGGTGCATGGATTCACGGATTCATAGTGCATTTGTGACTTGCACGACAATATTGTCGAAATTGCACCTGCTGAGGGGCAACGTCCACTTGGAATATTCAAGGACAGATTCATTGAGGAAATGAACTTCCCAACACTCTTCTATGGATATCCACATCCCACTGACATTATAGAACAATTCATTTATCATAAAATAGTTCGATGGGAGCTACTACATTCAAGCGGTGACATCTCCTGCCACATAACAAATTTGTTTTTCAAAAACATGCGCATAATAATAGAGCAAGTGTTGTCTTTCATGTGGGTCTGAATAAGAAAAGGACAGTTACAAGGAATAAATTTGTTGGCCAAGGATGTCAAGTACAAAGTAAACCTAGAAAAAATTCTAAAATCTGATATTGGATACATAGATTTCAAAAACATTCGCATTTCTTTTGACTATTTGCAAAAAAACAAGAAAAATATTTTTGAAATGATCTAGAAATTGGGCCCGCCAACATTTTTCATCACATTTACAAGTGCATATCATTGCTAGGATCCATTGGTGGTTGTTGTATCTGAATTGCATAGGAACAGGAAACGTAAAAAACAAATCGATACACTGGAAAATAATGACATTGACTACCTCATATGAAAACACCCAGTGACATGTACTTGCTATTATAGACATAGAATAAATGCTTTGAGACAATTGATATGCCATGATGAAACATTTTTCGAAAAAATATCAGACTACTTTTTTGTGAATGAATTCTAGAATAGGGGGAATCAACATGACCACACACTCTTGTGGATAGAGGGTGCACTAGTCTATGGAGCTGGCAACAATTCACAGATCAAGCAATTTGTGGACAAATACATAACATGAAACACAGATCATTTGGATCGAGAACTTTCCAAAGTTCATAGACATTATCATACAATAAGTTGTAGAAAACAAAAAAACTCACATTGCAGATACAACTTTCCTGTGCCACCAATGAGAGCAACAAGAATCATAGAGCCACTTAGTTTAGAGGACAATGTTGTTGTTGAGAAATCTAAATCCTTGTTCTCATTTCTAGAACAAGGAGAGTTTGATGAGTTGATGATCTTTGATGACTTCTTGAAAGAGCTAAATCTATCAGAAGATGAGTACATCCAAGCCATACAATGTATGCTTAAACAACCAATAGTTTTCCTTAAATGAAAACTTTCCCATATTTAGAACAATAGTTTCTCAAAGGACATGCCAGTTATGTGGAATGCAAATATAGATGTGCAGTACGTCCTTAATGCATATGCTGCAACATTGTACTGTACCTCATATATGACAAAGGTTGAAAAATCTATGACAAGAGCATTCAGAAGAATACGCAAAGAACATGAAAGAAGTCATATTGATGCCATACAAATGATACATATGCTTGGCAATACATTTCTTAATATTTAACAGATGTTTGCTCAACAAGCAGTCCACATTGCACTTTCCCTTTCCCTCAATTGTAGTTCAAGAAAATGTGTCTTCATAAACACATCTCCACTTGAGAAACACACATTTGTGCTTAAACCATCGTTTTTGCTAGAACAAGATCCTAAAAATTTAGAAGACATACTATGTCTTTCTATTATTGATTATTACATCTAGTGTCCATCTCCTATTAGGAATATCTACTTTAGCAGAATTCGTATCACATTACCAAAAAAATGGTGCGCCCATATCAAAAAGAAAAAAATCCTCTGTGATATGGTTTGTCAAATACAATAAACATTCTGACTATGAAAACTATTGTAGAGAAAAACTGTTGCTATATGTTCCGTTCAATGAAAAAGAAGAGACATTAAAACATAACTTCTCTACATGGGAAGTTGAATATGTTGGCTCTGAGACTATAGTGCGAATAAATGAAGCTAGATTTACTTACAATGTTAATCCAACATGGGGTGATCTAGAAATTGCAGTTAATGAGCTAGAAAACCTTGATAATCTTGATGAGACATTCACAAATTGAAAAACAACTAGAACTCCTTGTGAGTCCTATGACTTGCAAGTGGATTTGCCTCGTCCTCAAGCATGTGGAAATGAAAAACGTATCAATCTTGGTTTTCAAGTCACAAAACATCCTTTCCTTATTGAAAATAATGAATACCACAAAATAATGCATTTGTTGAATTGAGAACAACAAACAATTCTAAAGGACATTGTGCTTAAAAAACACTTGAAGATGGACACTCCTGTGCACTTGTTCCTTACAGGCAGAGTAGGAACAAGCAAGACATTCACAATGAAAGTATTGTTCCAAATTCTTATATGAATCTATGATTCAAACAATTCCTTTGATCCTATGAAACCAAAGGGCCTAATAGTTTCATACACATGAAAATATGCATATAATGCAGGTGGAACAATAGTCCACTCTGCATTTTTAATGCCTTTTAACAAGTCACAATTTCTTCCACTTAGCAAGGAAATGTTAGATACGTTGTCTAAGATTTATGAAGAACTCCAACTTGTCTTTATTGATGAAGAATATTTGATTGGAAGTCTCTTCTTGTATTCCATTGACAACCGACTAAGAAGAATAAAACATGTACAGATGAAATACTTTGGAAACATTGACATGATATTCTGTGGGGATCTTTACCAGGCACAACCGATCCAAGATTCTTTGATATTTGAAAAACCTATGGTTAACATGCAAACAGTGATGCATGACTTTTGGAGAGACAATATTAAATGCTTTTAATTTCATACTACAGTGCGCCAAACATATGAAACATTTATTGCAATTCTGAATAGAATGCGGAAAAATAGCCAAATATATGATGACTTGTACATATATCAATTCGAGGTGCTTGTGACCTGCACCAACAGACCCAATGTTCCCTTACATGTTCTACAAAAATAAGGATGTTGCAATCCATAACAGGTACATGCTATCGCTCCTACCTGGCGATGATATCATCATCAATTCAATTGACCTGGAAGAAGACAACCATGGAAATGTGCCACGTCATCAACATACAACCACTTTACCTTTGTAGCTTGTCTGAAAATTAGAAATGTTGGTTGAAATATATGTGTGCAACTATGATTCACATGATGTCTTGGTCAATGGTGTAGATGGAATACTCAAAGGCTATACCAAAACAAAAAAACTTGATGTCCTTTGGATTAAGTTCCATGAACCGCATATAGGAAAGAGACAAGCAAGCAAGTTGGCTTATTTATATAATTCAAACACTGCAAGCGATTGGACACCTATTTTTTAAATATCAAAGCCAATATTGACATTATGTTGGCAACCAACTCACTTTTTCCTATCGTCTATTAAGCTGCCTACACTAATGTTTTACAAACATCATTTTTTCGTCGCAATTTTCAATAAACGACATTTTTATTTTTTGCGACATTTGCACATTTGTCTTCGTTAATTTTTCACGAATGTAAGCGTGAAAAATTCTCCCTTCGAAGTCGTATTTCGATCATTATATGAACTGTCAATATCTCTTTTGTCATCATGCCTATTGCGCTTACCTTTTTTTGATCACTATACGACTGGCAAGATCCTTTGATTGGTACTTATACTTCGGTTGATTGTGTAACTCGGTTTTATTAAGTTTGCAATGCATTAATACTTGGACTTGCACATTATATGACTTGCCTGATCATTGATTCTATGAAAATGCATAGGGGTTATGATCAAATTTTTTATGTATATGTCCTTTGATATAATCCTTATGTTAATCTTTTGGCTTGTCAACTATATGAATATCGTTTGGCAACTTGGTTAAACTTTTGATTATATGAACTGATACATTGGCACATAGTTGATTTTGGCTTTGATTTATAAGTCGGATGTTTAAACATTATGGCATAACATTTGCGCGCTTACACATTTGATTTTATTAGTTGTACACATGACTCGATGGTTGAATTACTATTATGGAGTGAACAACTATGTAAATCGGCAGTTGTACTTGGATAATGAATATTTTGCATGGCAGACTCCACCACCTTCGCATGCTCACATTTATGCTTATCCCTTTTTGCTCGTTCATTGTTGTTAACTCGGGTAGCTCTGCTCCTGTGTGTGTTGGTGAATCCAAACCCTTCCCTTACCATGTGTTCGGCTCCATGGTACCAGTCATGCGAGTCGAGCCCAATGGCAATCAAGCCCTGTTAATGTTTGACAATACCCGCCAAGATTTGGAAGACAGTGGATGGCTTACCTTCGTGAAATGATTTGAGGGTTTTAACCTTTGTGTAGCATGACAGTTTGCCATGACTTTCGATGGCTATCGAGCCAAGGTCGGCGATATACAGTTGGAGATCGATGAACAGTTTATCAGCTCAGCTATGGGGTTACCTACCTTGGGACAGCATTGGTTTAAGAATTGCAAGGTCGAGGAAGTGCCATGGACATTTTTGTTTCAATCGCGCAAAGTCACCTCTTGTGACAGAGGTATGCCCATATCTATGCTCAAAAACACGATGGCACGATTTATTAATGCTAGTCAAGCAGTTAGTGACCTATGAAGGTCGATACAGACTTGTGTTCCTCTACCACCTGCATCTGCTGATGATTTTTATAGGGTATCCTCTAAACATGCCCTTCTACTTTCATCGTTCCCTGTATAAAATGTCGAAAAAGTTTAAGAGTCAGAAGGCTGACAGTAGCCTGTTCCACCATGGGCTTATTAAGCTCATCGTTGTTTATCATTTGAGTTTGCATGGTGATAGTTGGAGGGCTATCATCGCCCATAATGGATTTGAAGACACCGACCCTGTACAGGTTGATAAACCTGTGGTATTTGAAACAAAGGCTGAACCACCTATACCCTTACATTTACTACTGCCTAAACCCTCGGCCAACCCTCCTATTGACTTACCCAACACTGTAACTAATAGTGCAGAATCCATTAAGAAGCCTATGAGTAAAAAACCCAAGGAAAACCTTACTGCTAATGCCAAAGGGAAAAGGAATGCCTGACTCATTTTGAGAATGGCCAGAAACAAACCAAAACCCTCTGTCGAATCTAACCCTGTCATCCTAAGTGAGGACTCCGATTCTGATATTGAGCGTTTTCTGGCCAGCGAGTACCCCTACTCGCAAGGTTTATGTTCCAAGCCCCCTTACGATTTTGTATCAAACCTTTCCCCCTGCCTAAAGAATGACCCTGACTACCCGGGCATTAAATTGCCTCGTGAAACCCTCGGTCATTTTCCCAAACCCTCGAAACCCACACAGTCACCCTGTGACCAATGAAATTCTTGGTTAGAACGATATTATATTGATGTTCCGATACTCCAATCGAAGATTCAATCATTGGAAGACCAGATTGCAGTGCTAACCAGTCAAAAAGCCAAGCTCCAAGCGACAGATAAAAAACAAAAGACAATCGGCTCCATCCTATTCAAAAACATGGAATCAGCCATGGCTGTTGTAAATTTCAAGCTAGTATAATCAAGCAGCCTTGTCGCTACACAGGTATGGTTTTGACATCGTTTTGCTTTTGTAAATAATCTAGGTTGATATAATGATTTGAATTCAGTTCTTAAATAGTTTTGTTTACATCTTGAATGACTCTGTTATAATTATGTACATTCTATATATAGTTTTGTTTTGAATAAAAATAAATTTCGATTCGATATACGATCTCATCATTCTTCGTATAGAAATCAATAGATTTTGATTGGATTTGAGTGGTCTGC
>ML781631.1:651155-671139 GCA_009831015.1 Picea engelmannii | reverse complement strand
TGGTGCATCCTCTATCCACAATAGTGTGTGGTCATGTTCATTTCCCCTATTCTGGAATTTAGTGACAAAAAAGTATTTTGATATTTTTTTGAAAAATGTTTCATCATGGCATATCAATTGTCTCAAAGCATTTATTCTATGTCTATAGTAGCGAGTACATGTCACCGGGTCTTTTCTTATGAGGTAGTCAATGTCGCTATTTTCCAGTGTATCCGTTTCTTTTTTACGTTTCCTGTTCTTATGCAGGTTAGATACCGCAACCACTAATGGATCCCAGCAGTGCTTTGCACTTGTAAATGTGACGAAAAATGTTGGTGGGCCTAATTTCCAGATCATTGAAAAAATATTGTTTTTGTTTTGTTGCAAATAGTCACGAGACGTGTAGATGTTTTTGAAATCTATGTATCCAATATCAGATTTCAGAATTTTTTCTAGGTTAACTTTGTACTTCACATCCTTCACGAACAACTTTCTTCCTTGTAACTGACCTTTTCTTATTCAGACCCACATGCAAGACATAACTTGCTCTATTATTATGCGCATTGTCTTGAAAAACAAATTTGTTATGTGACAGGAGAAACAACCGCTTGAATGTAGCATCTCCCATCAGACTATTTTATGATAACTGAATTGTTCTGTAATATCAGTGCCATGTGGATCTCCATAGAAGAGTGTTGGAAAGTTCATTTCCTCAGCGAATTTGTCCTTGAATATTCCAAATGGACACTGCCCCTCGGCAGGTGCAATTTCGACAATTTTGTCTTGCAAGTCACGAATGCACTATGAATCAGTGAATCCATGCACCAATGTTTCAGCAACTGTTTCATTATCTGATTCATCACTTGCATAAAAATCACTAGGATTCTCAAGAGTATCTGCAGAGTTGCCATGTTCTTCTACGATAACACTGTTCCAATTGGCATTTATACAAATGTTCTCTGCTTTGTACAGGGCTCTGGAACATAATTCCTTTAATGATTTCATAACATCATGCACACACACTTTGCCTATCTGATAGGCATTTTTGTATCACAAGCGTCTTTTCAGAGCCACATCGATTGTAATTGTATTGTTAATAGATTGTGGCAACACTTTTTGCACAACATATAGCTGAACAAGCACATTAATAATTGATCCTGTTAAGCCCATCTGGGGTTGTTTATAGCCCCAAGGTCTGATTTGGGAAAATGAAATTCGCAGAGACACAAGTCTCTCTTCAATTTCCGTAAGTTCACTTACATATTCTAGTGTTGTATTACATCTTATTCGGCCAGGGGTTGCAAACTGTGGCAGTTTTCCATTTTCAAGCGATCGTTTGCATGGAAGACAAACTTTCTCACTGGAAAATGGTTTGTCCTGGGCTTTCAAGCAGAGGTATTCTTCTTGCAAATCAAGCGTGAAAGACTTACTGTTTTTTGAAAATTTCAATTGTTCACAAATTGCACATGCAATGGAAGGAGTGTCTTTCATTTGTTTCATGTAGTTTTGTCTTGCATTTTTCTTTCGCATGGAAGTATTCGTAGAAATTGTTTCCGAGTTTTCATTGTTACTACTGCATGGTGTTTCTTGTAGATCACAAAGTCATATAGTTGCATCACCATTATGGGATATGCAATCACACTTGTTTATGCTTTGTTCTGCATGAACAAATTTCTTTACATTGTGATATGCGAGTTTCTCTCTAAAAGGAAGTGTAGCAATGTATTTTTTTCTCTCGTGCATGACCTTTTTCAAGTTATGGTAACTTAGTCTACGTTTCTTTCCCAAGGGCAGGATGAGCTGGTTGCAACTGGGATGAATTTCACTTTCACCCAGTTTCTGAGAAACTACTTTATGTTTTTTGTTCAAGGCCTCTATGACCTTATCAGAAGTTGGGAGAATTTGATGAATAATTTTTTTCAAATTGTGATAACTTACTCTACGTTTTTTGTCTAAGCGGTCTATGGCCTCATCATAACTATCATGAATTTTACACATGTTTTTTTGTTCAAGACCTATCTGCCCATATCGCAACTGGGAGGACTTTCATTTTCACAAAAAAACATTCCACGTGTATGGAAATTCGATTTCGTTTCGGTGGCATGGACAGTCAACCCTGAACTACCGATATGTGCAAGAAAAGGTTCATAATGGATATTTGTTGTATCTATTTTCAATGAAAGGAAGTCAATTGTTCGATCACAATTTGAATAAATAACCCAGGAATGGACAGTGGCATCTGGCAAGGGCAACCACACCTGGATATTAACCCTGAATATGACAGAAAACCATTGCAAAAAGAATCTGTAACCCTCCATACGCCCTTTTTCATATGGAAGCGCCATGTTCACAAGGTATCCCTGCCAACTTCCAACTGTCGGCATATTTTCTACGAGATATGGGCAAAGGTGTTGATGCAAGCACCTAAAAGCCTGTTGGCTTCCGCCTATAATTGCATTGCAAAAGGATTGTACAGTGTAAATTCGCAGTGACTGAACATCGAATTCTGCTGGTACCAAACAACAAATTGCACTGAACAGACTATCTCCACAGCTAGACACAACGTTTGTTGCCAGTTGTAAACCATGGCAATCTATGCCATGCAAAATCCCTTTGCATTGTGATTGAAGGTCTTTGCAAATAACGGACAAGTAGATACGAGGACCTTCTATATTTCATATGGGCATTTTTCTGT
The DNA here is from genome assembly GCA_009831015.1 of Picea engelmannii. Lineage (NCBI taxonomy): Eukaryota > Viridiplantae > Streptophyta > Pinopsida > Pinales > Pinaceae > Picea > Picea engelmannii. The sequence continues at coordinate 668,465 of ML781631.1, read as the reverse complement.
ACACCAGTGGTTCATAAGGGCCACTGAGGGCATTGGCATCATGGAACAAGATGTAATATGGATTGTCAGATGCAGTTTTATTGAATAGTAGATATCTTGTTTTTCTTGTCAATGACCAAATGGAAACTGATATATTCAGCTAGTTAGACATCCATCGTATACAAAATGTATCTCCCCAAAGTCCCCTCTCATGCAGAGGCAGAACTGGAGATGCAAATAACCACATTTTTGAAAAATACATAGTGACATCTTGTATTCCATGCAACTACCGAAGAAAATCAAATTCCGGTTCGTATTCATAGGACTGCAAAGCCTCGACATCGCCATTTTTAAAACAGGTCAAGAAATAATATATCAATTCATTGCGCAGCTCGGTCGACGAATAGCGGAAATGCAATAGAACCCGGAATGTATCAAAAAGGCAATCCCCAACAGTATACGAGAATACATCCAATCTATAAAGTGCATTGCTATGCAAAACCACATCAATGGTGTCATGTACAATGGACTGTGCAGCTATTTCGTACGACTCAACATCTATTACCTCGTTCATCTCTTCAATTGTCACTTTGAAGCTATTTGCTACATAATTTCACTTTCTATGAAAACAGAGAAGAGCAGGAAAAAAAAATAAAAGGTAGAAAAATAGAAAAAAAAAACAAAGTAGGGCAACAATTCCCATATGTATCTTTGAACCTTCTTCTTCTCAACTTCAATCCCCCCTAGTCCCCATAGCAGATGAGAAGAAAACAAAGAAATAAATAAAACAATAACTTTACTCAGCAAAAATAGAACAAGTAGACGCATTGTTCCCACCCACAGAATGAAAGCATACCTTGTGTATAGACCCCGCCCGATGGCTCCCTCTTCTGATGGATCCCAACTACTTTTCGTAAAGCCCTCTGCATTGCAAGACGCATGATTTCCAGGAACAAAAACTAAGAGCACAAACAAAGATGGTGGGACTGCCACCATTGAAAAACAACAACAACAGAGAATCTTACCCATCAACAAAGGACGACAAGAGCTCAGCCCCAAAAACTGCAAACCGCAACAACAAGTCCAACAACTTGCAACGTTGAAAAACAACAAACCAGTGAACAACCACGAAGAGCTTGAACTACAATTGCAGGACCTCAACTTTGCAAAGTTGAATCAAACAAGAACCAGAACCATGGAACGAAGCACCAAACAAGGATCGAACACTCGAGCAACGATGTCGACCATGAACGAAATTGTATTGCAACCCATCTGTACAATAATCATTTAACACTGCCAGAGCTGTTAGGTAAACAATTAAAACTGTCAGGACCGTCGAAGGGCGTAGACCTGTGCAAGCATTTAAGAAAATATGCAACATGGCAAACCTGTTCTCTCTAAGCACACAACAATAAAACAAAAATCAGACATAGTAATATGGTAAAGAATGTATTCTACCCAACAGAAAATGCTAAGGGAGACATTCGAACTAATGCTAGCATTAATCCACTGTCGACCAATGCATAATAAAATATATAATTCAAAAAGACCATATACTACCAAATACTTTGGACAAGTCAAGATATTTAACATTGGGAATAACGAACGCTGCAATAAGACCTCCAATCCTTTGTTCAATCAGATCTTGACAAACATTATACTTTTTATTATATTAAAATCGATGTCTTCACTTCCCTTGTTCCAACAATAGACAATACGGAAATATTTCTGGTCAATCCACAATCTAATGTCAGGTCAACAATTTATCGATCGCTATAGTCCCTCTACGCCTACAACAGAGACTAATAATATGACAATGTTTATTAAGAGAGTATATATCAAAATTAGAAGGATAATAATATCAGATTGTTTAATAAGAAGGTATACTTCAAAATTAGAAGCAAATGAACCGAGTCTTTTTAAAGCGTTTAATGTGCTTTGGAGGAAAACGTTTAGGACGTCAATCTACGTGAATTGTAGGTCAATAATTTTGTTAATATTTAAATTGATTAAGAAAAAATCCGTCATATCTTTATTCTTGTGTTTGAAAGCAATTTGCTCTTTCATGTTAATGTAAGAGAGATATATAAAACCCTTATGAAGAAGAATTTAAATATATAGAATTTTTTTTTATATTTTCAATAATAAAAAATAGAAATAAACAAATTTAAAAAGATTAAAAATAAAAAATATATTTCTAGAAACTACATTCAAATTTAAATCCATAATCCATAGGTATTAGTACAACACCCATTCTTAAGAAATATAAGGATATTCACTTTCAAAATTTGTACGTGCTTGAAAAACATAGTCTTATAACACCAAGTCTTCAGAAATATAAAGATATTTCCGTTCAGAATTTGTATGTGCATGAAAAGCACAGTTTTTAGTTACCAATAACTCTCATTCAATACATTTCTTCATTAATTTTTTATTCAAATCTTGTCCAAGAATTTTAGTTTCAAAAAAATCATCTAAGAGTTGAACAAAGTTCTCGATTGAATTTTTTTTCAAGCGGTTTATTTAAGTCTAATTAGTCAAAAATATTTAGAGGTTGAAAAATAGAAGACTCAGAAATTTTTTGGAGTGTCTAAAAATTTTTGGTGAATAAATTTTGTAGATGAGAGTTTTGTTTAACTTGGTCTCAAGATTTTTTTTTTAATTTTTTAATTTTTTTAATCTTCAAAAGTTTTAAAAAATTATCAATTAAATTTTTTTTCCAACTCTTAAATGAGAGTTTTCTCCATTAGAACTCTTAACCAAGAGTTGAGTTCAATTTCACAAAAAGTTTTATTTAACTCTAATGTCCGAGGAATCAATTGAGGTTAACACATGTCCAAAAACAAACTTATTAAAATATATTGGGATAGAGAATTGTATTTATACCTTGTACAAAAATGTTTAATTATTAACCTCCACTTTGTTTATATTTGAAAAAAAAAACATAAAACATAAAGGATAAATTGAATTTTCGGTAAAAACATAAAGGAGATTTTTTAGTGAAAACATAATTTTTTTTTTAATAATAATAAATAATAATAATATAATTTGAAGGTCGTTATTAAGCCAAACATCAAATTGGTGTATGAGATCCTCTTGTTTGTTGGATGATGGACACCTTTTGCATAGAAATTTGACTTCTAAAGTTTATAGCGGTATACATACCCTACCCTACCCTACCCTATGATTTGAACTTATAACCTCTTAAGATTTATGTCCTGAGATTTGAACTTTTTCTTTCAAAACTTCTTAAGAATTATGTCCTTGGATTTGAACTTTTTCTTTCTCTTTTAAAAAATAAAAATGAGAAAAAAAAATGGATAAGTTTCATAAAAAATAAATTAATAGTTTTAACTCAATTCCTTTCACCTAAAGAATTTCTCCATTCATAAATAAAATATTATAACATTTTAACTATATGAAGAGAGTAAAAAAATATTATGAATAGATGAAAGGGATTTAAGAAATGTGGAGGTACACAACAATGAAGAGCAAAGGGGATGGAGTGTTGTTGAGGAAATTAACGACAATGAGGAAAGGTTGAGGAAAGAGACTCGAAGTATGCGTAGGAACATTTGATAACGGAGAAAAGGAACTTTATATGTAGAGGAACATGAGAAATGACGAATAAACTTTGATGATGAGCAAATGGTCTTTAGAGGAATGGAATAATTTGTTGAAAATGAGAAAATGCGCTTGAAATATGTCGAGAAACTTTGCAGTATGATTAATATGTTAATATGATTACTAAACAAGTGATGAAGTAAGATATTAATAATGCACGAGAGTTATGACGAGAGTTATATTCATAGTTATTTCCACAATTTATGTTGTTGATATTGAAATAAATGAAAATGATTTGAACATATTAATTTATTATTGATGATGAGATGGTTAATGTTCACTTAGATTAGAATTGGTTTATTGGACTTTAAGAAAAGAAAGAGATTACTTGGATTTATTGAAAATATTAATTTAATGCTTGGAAAACAATAAGAGAAGTGCTCTAAGATAACTAAAGTTTAGATGACTTAGAAGGTTATTAAGGTTGGTATTGTGACAAATATTTAAAAATTGGCATCTAATTTGGGTATACATAGGGAATTCTAGGAGAAAGTGTTTTTCATCTTCAACTTTCTTGGCGTAACAAAAGTGATAGATACTTTCTTTATATGTTGTTTTAGAGATTGTCCAACACCTAGTTTCAATATGAAACTCATGAGAATTAGTTTTTATTTTAGCAATATTGATTCTTCATCTTCAACCCTCTTGGCGTAACAAAAGTGATAGATACTTTCTTTCTATGGTGTTTTAGAGATTGTCCAACACCTAGTTTCAATATGAAACTCATGAGAATTAGTTTTTATTTTAGCAATATTGATTCTCTTCTTTACGCTAGTCAAGACAAAGAGACACTTTTGATCTTCAAGGTCATGGTTGACCATCTCCTTATAATATCTTAATTTTCTTTTATCCTCTTATTCTTTATCACAACATAGATTCTCCTTAAATTTAGCTTGTACAATATTTTTAATAGCATCGATATTCTCAATCATAACTTGTTCTTTTATTCTATAATGATTTAGTCAAGACTTGGAATCATTACGTCATCCCCACTTGAGTCGTTGGTGATTTTGGCTCGAGTGTAAAGAAATTTTGGGGAGCCTCTTGTTATCTTTGTTGTATATATTTTTCTTGTACATTAAGTACCAAATCATAGGTGTGCTCTCCATGGGGGAAATGATCTCTTTGATGAGGAGGATAGGATAGGGTGTATTGCCCTTATTTTTGAGATTATGAGTTATCAAATTGTTTTTAATCTACTCTATCTTTCTCCAGGATTCTCGAGAGATACTGCATCCTCAAACTTCACATCCATATAAGATAACATGAGTTATAAGTATCTCAAAGAGAATCTTTTTATGTACGAATTATATATGTGTATAAATTGAGATTTATGTACAGTTTTTTATTTATGTATTTTGAATCAAAATTTACTATGTATTTATTGATTTATTTTGAATTTAAATATATTTTTGGCATATGCATTTAATTTACATACTAACTAGGAGAAAGAGCCTAATACCATACCCTAGAAGTTTAGCATCTACTACATGAATGACATGAATGTGGAGGGAAAACTTTTGGGGATTAATTTTTCCATGTGCTAATTTCCATATTTTTTCCTAAATATTTGTCAATTTGCATTTATTTTTTTAAATGATTCACCCAAATTCTATATGATAAATTATTAAACTTTAAAATTACAAAAGGATTATAGAAACTATATAAAATATTTAGAAATTTGAATATTTCAACAAACATAGCTAAATTTCACCCATGTGCTAATTCTCCATGCTTTTCCCAATTTTGTTTTTCCAATTTCAATTTTTTAAAATGATTCACCCAAATTCTATATGATAAAATTATTAAACCAAAAAATTACCAAAATACTATAAAAACTTTATAAAATCCTTAGAAATTTGAATTCCATTCTTTTTTAAAGATGATTCATCCAAAATCTATATGATAAAATTATTAAACCTTAAACTACAAAGATATTATAGAAACTATATAAAATCCTTAGAAATTTGAAGTTACCCATGTGCTAATTTTCCATATTCCCCCCCCCCCAAAAAAATTTGCAAATTTCCATTTTTTTTTTAAATGAGTCACTCAAATTTTGTATGACAAGATTATTAAACCTCAAAATTACCAAAATATTATAGAAACTGGAATTTAAAGTCCCATTTAAAAAAAAAATATTCAACCGAGTTCTATATGATGAAATTATTAAACCTCAAAATTACCAAAATATTACAAAAACTATAGAAAATCCTTAGAATTTTGAATATTTTTACATCGTTAGACATTTTATATTTTTCATATTAAGAACTAGTAAGATTCACTAATGTTTTGTCAAATCCCAATAAATCTTCGAGGGACCTCATTCTACCTCACCACCCAGGTTCGAAACCCACCATTATCGAGAGGAGACACCCAAAAATATAACCATAAAAATGGTTGGTCTGGCCCAGGTCGGGTCCAATCCCTCGATGAATTTGACGACTTAGCTTCCCCGAGATCACAATTTCCCAGGCACATGCTAGTCCTGCAGGTCATAAACATGCTAGCAAAAAAAAAATATTCACTATTTTTTTTCCACTTTAACTAAATTTCCATCCTGATGAATGTATAAGTGAATATTTAAAATTATAAATTTATATTGTTGTATCATGGTAAAATCTTCAAATAGGTAAAATTTCCAAAAAAGACTAGAAAATCAAAATTGGTTTACCAGTAAGAGACTAGACAAATAACATTATACATTCTAAATATAATGGTATTTTCTGTAAATGTGTGGGTAAATATGTTTTTAAAATTTTGTACTAAGCAACCATCCATGCATAAGATGCCAATACTTCACAATTAATCCACATTCATAATTTTTTTTTTGAAAATGTGGATGAAATTAAAATTTAGTAAATGAACCCTGTAATGATTACACAATGAAAAAAAAAACTTTGATCCGTGAGAAGATTCCTTGATCCGTGAGAAGAGTCCTTTATCCGTTAGAAGCTGGGAAGTAGCTAGGGGCTTTAGAAAAACGTATTTTAATAAAAATATACCTTTTTAAAAACTAAATTTGTACATTGCCTTACGCATATGGCATTTTCAAAATGTGAGGTTAAATACCCTATCTTAATAGAATTAAATAGCTTCTAGCGCATCCCTATGGGGTTCATATTTTATTTATTTATTTATTTTATTTTTTTCTCGGTTTTGTATTTTTTAAGTGACATTACCAAAACTTATTTTGAATATACGTTATTTATATTACAAGATCAAATACCTTAATCCACATCAACAACATTTTTTTTGGAAATGTAGATGAAATTAACATAAAAAAATAAAACCCCTAATTACTAATTAAATAATGCCACAAAATCTAAGTAACATTACCAAAACTTATTTTGAATATATGCTATTTACAATATTTTGAATATATGTTATTTACAATACAAGATCAAATACCATACAAAAAATCAAAATTGATTTACCACTATGTGACTAGAGAAATATTATAGGTTGTCGTACATCCTAAATATAAGGGTATTTTCTATAAGTCCATGAATACACATGTTAGTATTTTGTAATAAATGACCATCCATACAAAAATTATAAATTTATTTACTACTACGAAACTAGAAAAATAAGAAAAAGATGTTGTACATTCTAAATATAAAGGTAATGAATAAAAATGTTTTCAACATTTTTACGAAGTGACTAAGTATAAGATTCCAATGAAAGAAAGTCTAAATCATATTACCCAGACTTATTTTGAATATATGTTATTCATAGTAAAAAACTGATACATTTTACTAGGGAAAGCACAACTAGAATTTTTGGAATTTTGTAAATATACTGCATTTTCCAAGAATGAAGACTATTAAGGTATGAGTCTGAGTGCAACCATAAAGTATTGTGAATCCACTACAAGAAATCCATTGATACCAATTAGAGAGGAATTACCGTGAAAGACTAAAGTATAATATATGCTATATTATAACATACGTTATAATATACCATGTTTTACATTAGAGTAGAATTATGGTGTAAAAGTAAAGTATGTATTGACATTCACTCCAAAGAAAGTCAATATAGAGATAATAAAGTATAGTGTTAGCATATCTTTTTATATCATATTATATGTAATATGATATATATCATATTACATGTAATATGAGTTTTTATATCATATTACATGTAATATGAGATATTACATGTAATATGAGAGATATCTCATATTACATGTAATATGAGATATTACATGTAATATGAGAGATATCTCATATTACATGTAATATGAGATATTACATGAGATATATCTCATATTACATGTAATATGAGATATTACATGTAATATCTCATATAAAAGTGATCAAGGTAAAAATAATCATGTGCAGTACTTACAGTGAGATCATAAAAAGGGATGCGAGAATTTAGGGAAATTGAGGATAGATAGCGTAACAACTATAATCGTTATGAATCCAAGCGAAGCGAAAAGTGCAATTTTTTTTTTTTGATTTAAGGTAGGAAGGCAACGATGATAATAGTTAAAACACACCACCTAATAATGAACACCCTGAGCGCAGATCAGGCAACAGACAACAACGACTCAACACACTAGCACAACGATCATCTGGGAAAGACATGCGTAAATCAAGAAGGGTACGACTACCCGCTCGATGCAACATGACAACGCCTACAAGATAAAGGACAACATCCACGATCCGACACATCAGGTTCGATGACCAGTAAATAGAACCCTCCCGAGGAGCGAGAGACAACACAAAAGTTACAACCAATACCGCCAAAAACAATGGTCATCAACCACATCGGGTGGCATGCGATCCTAAAACGAGATATCATGTGCGCTTCTTTATCCATGCGTGCAACGGTCCAATCTCAAGAAACCATGTTTCCATAGTGTGATGGGCACACTAGGGACCCATGCGCAAGCAGAATAAATCCAACCCTCCATCCCAACATAAAGGCCAGTCATGAAACTACCTTACAAAATGCACTCAAGGATTCAATAGGTCCTTAACTAGTTCCTTGTTGGGAGAACCTTAAGGCTGCTATAAGGCAATGATCCCAATATTATAATCAACCAATAAGACTAATCGCAAGGCAAAAACTATCAAAGTCTTTCAATGCATTAAACATCTTAACCAATGATCTAAAGGAAAAAGCAGTGGTTAATCTAAATGAAGGGGTGTAACCTAGCTCATGATTGTATCATCGATAATTAGATATGTTTCCAAATACCACTGCAACGGTAGTTATCTAAAGAAATCAAAATTAGTGAATTTGATAAATAAACTGATCTTATATTCCTATCTTGTATGAATGAATTGTTGTCTTTAAACAAAAAAAACTAAGATCATATCTTTGTCCAACTTCAGATAAATGAGTTCTAAATATGCCAGTTAAAACGCAGGGTTAAGACTAACTGAATCACCCAAAATGGATTCTCTTCCTTTAAGGGGCACACAGGTAAATCGACTATCTAAAATCGTTGTATGAAATCAAGTCTAAGGATTGATGAACCAAGGGAATGTTGTCTAAACATCGGTATCAGTCTAACAAAATCGTTTACGGGAAAACACTAAAGGATAGCTGGGTAATTCGCTGTCTAAAAAGGGAATCGTAGGGTATCATAACTCGATGTCAAATAAGTGTTGTTCCAGCTTCTAATTCATGATTCAATTTGTTGTCTATACCATTAATTCGTTGTCCGATATTTCTTTCTCTCAATAAAATCATTGGCAGTTTTATTTCTCTACAAAATCGTGGTCTAAAACGATGGCATGATATCCCATCTTTCAATGGCAGAGAAAATGTGATATGGTTGTCTGTTTAGAACGTGGAGGTATGTTGTCCATTAATTATTTCGATAAACAGGTCTGGACCCAAAAAAAATCGCTATCTATCACTGTAGAATACTATGAGTAAAAAGATGTTGTGTTCCATCTTGAGGTTATTAGATGTATCAACAATATAAATTCACTATCCTAAGAAATACAATATGTTGGCTAAAAATGGAACAATTATCTGCGTTGTCTAAAAACCATACAATTAAATCCCGCAACTATGTACACTCATTATTGCATTTTTGTTGTTGTAAAACACACATTTACTATTAAATTCATTGTCATAATCCATACACAACAACTAACCAATCACAGTCACACTTAGTCATACGCAGAACATTGTCCAATGAATATTCGTCGTCAATCCAGGCCATTGCCCATCCATTCAATGCCAATCCATTAAAACACAGGTAGTTCTTGGTTAAAAAATGTAGGTATGAAGGAAACACATACAAATGCATGGATGGTCAATCAAGCACATAAAAAAAAGGGCAATGTTGTGCATGCTATCCACCATCAACAACATCCACGATGCAGTAATAATATGATACAACAAAATAACTACCCAAGACGCAGGGAAAATAACACTACCTATTTTCATAGAAAGTATGCTACCCATATACACACTCCAATGCACAGTAATTACGCCCACCATTACAGTCATACAAGAATAATTTCCCCAACTAAACACACTGTCAACACAGCAGCCAAAAGTTTTGGGGATATCGTTGTTGAATACAACCTATATCTTTTTAGCGATGTGAACATGATCAAATAGAAATTGAACTGCTTAAGGCATTTCGATTGAACTATTTATATTAAGAATTAAACTGTCTAAATAAAAGGAAATGGTTGGTATATATCTAAATAATGTCTGAAAAACATGCAATTACTGTCTAATTATATAATGGATGAATAGGCAGTCAATAGATAAGTAAATCACAAGGAATATAGAGGATCAAGCTGGCAGAAACACCGATGAATGACATAGTAACTAAGTGATAAGGCTATCATGTAGTACATAGGAAATAACAGACCCCAAAGATAAGGCTTCCATTCACTCGTTTACAGTCAATGTATAAATTCAATTGTAGTCACGGACAGTTAAAACCAAGCTGTCATACAATGGGCAACGGTAAAAAATCACAGAGAAAAACATACCCTCCAAAAACGAAGAGGGGATGCAAAACGCAGGAGGTATTGAGATGATCGCAGAGAGAAGGGATAAACAATGTAGAGGTATTCAATCACAAGAAGGCACAATACAATCATTTAGTCAAGAACAATCAATAGGGACAGACGGTTGGGAAAAATATCCTTTGCTCATCATCCATGCACATAAAAGAAGGGAATTAGAATCTATAGGTCGCTATGCACCGAAGTGACAATCTTTGATTCGGCTCTTGGCCAACTTCTCAGGCGTGGATTGACAAACTAGGGATGAGGATGAAGACCAGGAATAAACTCTTCATAAAAATCAATTAAAACCAAAAGGACTATCACACCATTTCAGGATCGATGACAAAGGGAATCAAGTCAAGCAGTGAGCTTAAGGCTATGGGGAAATTTAAGTTCTTGGTTGAAACGCTAAGTCAAACATTTTATTTACCCAATTAAAAGTACAGAAATGAAGGCGTAAGGTATAATAATAATCTACCATGCAGAATAAAAGTAAGTGTACCGTAGCCCAAGTCGTCTTCTCTGAGTCGTTGTCCCGCGCTCTCTGTGCAACTCTCGCTTGTCGACCGATCAAACTTCACCGGTACTTCCCAACCAATGCTAGGGGTACTCTTTCCCCCCCTTAGCCCCCCAAGTTGCAAAGGGGCCACGCACACTAAACCAGAGAACAACTAGCTCCCATCTCACCTTGCAAGGCTGAGCTACCACTCCTCACCGAGATGGGTATCCCAACTCCCACAAGCTAAGTCAATCAAGTCTAAAATTATGTAGCATAACGTTACACATAACAGAGGAGATCCATCATCCTCCTCCTCTGTCCTTTATATAGAGTTTCTAAGTCATTTACTTTCCCAAAATCCCATTTAATTTATTGTTCAATAATTTAATTCATAGAAATCCTCCCCGTACATGTGTCACCCATCTCCCTTCATTGCACCATAAATTAATTTCATTAATTACTTAATTACTCCTATTTCCCTCACCCACCTAAAAGAATTCGTAGAATTGCTCCTAGGTTTCCCCATATTCCCTTACACAATTTAATGACTTACCCCCTTACTAAATCACTAGTTGAGTTCAATTTAGAAAGTTCTTAAATGCTAGATACCTTACTAAGTTAATCTTTCGTCTTTTTTTTTCCTTATGTTTCCCCTTTCTTTTTATGTTTCCCGCTTTTTCCTAGTTTCCTAAATCTTTTAAATTTCCCTCTTTCCCCTTTCATTTAAAACTCAAATTGGCATGTGTAGAAAATCACCTTTTTCCCCTTTTCCTTTTTAATTAATAAATTTTTAATTAGCATAATATAACAAAACAATTATTTCCCCTTTTTWAATTTTATCCCCCAAAAGATTTTTATAAATCAATTGAATTGCTTACCCCCTTCTCGTCACATGATGAATGATGATTATCATTATTAYTTATTTATTTTTATTTTTATCTTTATATATATATATATATATATATATATATATATATATATATATATATATCACAAGTATCACTTATACCTAAGCGTTATTTTCYTAGGTTGGGCGACATTTTATTAGGGAAATTGTTTAAAATCTTTCTCATCACATTATTCGTTCTAAGGTCATATATGTTTATTCATTTATTATTTAACAACACGACGTGCCCTTCAGGATGCACTAGGTGCTCCAAGGGTGCTACTCACCTCATTTTGTTTCCCTTATGCGATGTGCCCTTCAGGATGCACTCCGTGCTCCAAGGGTGCCACTCGCATATTTTCATTTTTCTTGCGCGATGTGCCCTTCAGGATGCACTATGTGCTCCAAGGGTGCCACTCGCCTCTTGACTGACTTGGTAGACATAAAAAAACCCCTGGAGTCAATACTCCACCAGGTGATCTTGTGGGAGACTAAGGGACTCTAAGGAATAAGGCCCCTGCCTTATTGCGCACCCCTTAGAATCATCGTGAGAAACTATCGTAGTATTCCCTCATGACATCGTGGGTCTTCTCGAACTAGGTAGTTGTTAACCTACAGTTCAAGCCACGACGAGAGTGCTAGTAGGTTGTGGCAAGGTTGTTGTCCACACCTCTCCCTCAACGTCTATGGTTATCGTGTGTGACCCCTCTACTCCACATGTGAGTCTGGTCGACAAGCTATCCTCAACCTGCATCATCAACGAATCATGTCAAAAATAGTATCCATAATCATATCATCTAACCAGATGCACAAATCTCATATATATACAATAATCAAACCCCAATAGTCCACTCCCTGACTCGATCCAGAGTCCAAGGGTTTCATCGATGCCTGAGCATCCTTGAGGTCCAAATCTTGCACACTAAGGAGAGTCAAGTCAATTGCACATGTCTAAGTCAATATAGCAAAATAACATATAATCACATCCATATGTCTCATAATAATAATCAACGGTCAAAGGTATAATAATCTAGATCTCTTGCAAGCAAGTGTCCTCAAAGAATAAGTTTGCTCAGTGCATGCAAGAGCGAGATGTTACAGATAGGAACAAAAGAGAGAATTGTGAATGATGGTAGAATTTGTTGAAATTGTTGTAGAAACAAAATTGATATGGCCTATTTGGAAACCATACATAGCACCATAAGTTAGATTACATATGGAATTATAAGCATGTTAAATATGCAATATTAGTGTATATAGATATGCATTAGTGAATGTAAAGTGTTATATATATATATATATATATATATATATATATATATANAGAGAATGTTTTGAAGACTAGGAGTAGTCTATGGCTATACATAATAAAAAGATGTTTCTAATGGTGGTTGTTTTGCATGGATAGATGAAATTTATTTCATGGTTGGACGTGATACTAATAATGTTTTTGAATATGAAGGAAGTAATAGAAATTTTGAAGTGATGATTTCAAGACTGATAAAAGAGGCATGGGAGATTCTCATCCAGGATTATTTGTGCTTGAAGGAAAATAGGTAAGAATTTCCTCAGCCACGATTATTTTATAAAAAAAAATTAGTATATGATTGTGAATGCATTCAATGGAGTGTTTTACCATGTTGTATGGTAAAGGCCAAGGGCCTATGCTAATTACAAAATCTATTTATCTTTTGAATCCATTTATGTGACATAACAACATTTCATGATTTTGTCCCTTATAAGTTAATAACCAAAGAAAGAAATGGGCATGACACTATTATAGAGATAAATGCTAGTAATGCTAGTCATGTATGAGACCATGATATGGTTGGTTATGGAAAGGATATGTGCCACAAAAATATACAATGAAATTTCTACTTATAATTAATGTTTGGACTACAATGTTTTATATAACACTAAAGAACACCACATAATTTTATTCTTGGTGTAGTGTTCAGATCGAAAATGAAGGCATCAAAATAGTTGAACAAGAACTAGGATGTCTGTGAAGAATGTGTCGAGGCATTGGCCAAAATTTCTAATTTACAATGGTGAGATACATGACCTTGATAAATGACAATATGAAATCAATGAAAGGGTGTATTGAATATATATGCAGAGATAATTGCACTCATGCATAGTGTGTAAGTGGTGGATTTACACTCATACATGATAGTGTTGTTTATGCTTGAATGCATTTGTTGAATCCATTTTAGTGCATATAGGAATATATGATATTTAATAGAAATGATTATGCTAGCAATTGAAATGTTACAATTATTACTAAATCATGGAGTTGAGATAATTTCAGGGTCTGTTAGGAATTGCAACAAGAAAGTTGAAAGTCAAGTAGTCACATGAAAAATGACTACAAAAAATTTGTGTTCAAGAAATAGAGTAGTAATGGCTAGGGAAGGGAAAGTATAATTGCTAACAATTTGCCTCCCCCTTATTTATGCACTGACAACGATCCATTATATACACATGTATAACAAAAACTTCAAATTTTTTCAAAAACATGCACATACTTCACCCACATTGCATCCTCCCGCTCCAAAGTTGCATCATTAGGACCGTACAAGGTCTATTGGACCTTTACTATCCCTATGTCTCAATTATGAAGCTACTTTATCTGTCGGTCCAATATGAAAACTTGTTTCACTTGAAAGTCAACTTCTGGCTCCACCTTCCACTTCAATCATATGTGACGTAAAATCACCTTGCTTGTTATCCAGAGCTACATAAATCCTTGGTACATTTATGCCCATGTCCTCCACTATATCAATTTTATTTACATTGTGAATAGTCCTTGATTTTTCACCTCTTTGAGGGAAATCTCTGTACATATGATCTCCCCGACAACCACAACATTGAATAGGTGGTTTCCCTTGTATTTTCCCCACTATTTCCATCATTTTGAGCTCTTTAGAGGCTGGCTATCCCTGAGTATTGTTTTTGAAAAATTGTGTCTTGGTCCCCTTCTTTCACTATTCCATCTTGATTTTCTTCTTGTATTCCCAATCCTTTTGTAAAATTGGTCTTCCTCTATGTTGATCATAGGGGAATTTATCTCTCCTTACGGTTTTTTCCAGTGTCTTGAGATCATCATACTCTATTTTATGACTGATAAATGATGGTATTCCACTTAGGTACCTATGAATCAAAACTTGTTCATCCTTGATGAAAGAAGCATACATCATTAGTTCTAAGAATCTCCTTTAATAATCATCTATAGTCATACTCCCAAGCTTGAGCTCAAATTAATCCTTCATTCATTTATCATAGTATCATTTGGTTAAGTATTTATTTTGAAAAAGTATTTTGAATTCCCTCTATGTCACTTTCTTCTCATCAATGTGTTGCACTTACAAAAACTGATCCCGCCACATTGATGATTTTCCCTTAAGTTAGTAGATGAAAATTCTCCCTTTTGCATGGTGAGAGTGATTACATGGATAAAAACAATAACTTTTGGAATACAACTATATTATTAGGTTTTAAATTTGAAAAAGTGGAAAAGCTAATCTAAAATGTACTAAAAAATAAGAACAAAGGAACTCTCTTCACTTGGGAAAGGGAAAATCATGAAATTAAAATCTAATTAATGGAACCCCTAATTTTTTATTACAAAATAAAACAAAATCTAAGTCACATTACATTTTGAATATACATTATTCATAATAAATGATCAAATACCTTAATCCACATTAAAAAATTGGAAAATGTGGATGAAATTAAAATCCAAGAAATGGAAACCCTAATTATTGATGACACAATGAAACAAAATCTAACATTACCAAAACTTAATTTGAATATATGTTATTATAATACAAGAAATTATACAAATTAGAAAATTTAATTGAAATGTACTAAAAGTCTTATCAAAGTGTAATGACCCCCGTCGTTACGACTTCATGCGATGCAATGCAAAAACAAATAAATTTTTTTAAGAAGGAAGGAAACAATGACAACAAATGATCAACACAACTTGACGATGAACACTACGCACGTTAATCAGGAAACAAACAACAACGACCCAACATACTATCACATCGTGCGACTGGGTGCAACATGCGAAAACCAATTAGACAAAATAAACGACTATGCTAAGGGAAATAATCAAGATCAACCAGACGCAACCAACATCAAGTGACACCAGTAATTGAACCTTCACAGTGAGTGGGGAACAAGCACCAACAAGTGTTACAACACAAGTACCAACATCAACTACAATGAACATTATGCTCCCATTGGGAAGCACATGACTCTGGCTAGGTTATCATTTGCTTCTATCAATTAAGGCACACAATGATGCCCTCATCAGGAATCATTCTGTGACAAAGCGGTAGGCGTGACAGTAACCAATGCACAACATAACATATATAGACCAATAACCCAAGAAAATCCAACGCGCTAGGAGACCACATTAACTGTAAAAAACATAAAGACTATACCCAATCACCCAATAGACAAGTCAAAAAGATGCAAGGGAAATCTGACTACTATAACAATCATACATCACCTTAAATTCAAAAGAAAACCTACATCAACATGGTTAATGGCACAAATGAATCTAATCTTTAACCAATCATTCCTCACGTTAATTTCCTGAATCCACATAATTCATACATTCCTTAAACTGATCTTTCTTTACCATTTATGGAATAACTACTTTATTTTTTTTTGTATTAAAAAGTGAATTAATATATGCACTTAACTTAATTAATACTAATACTAGTGTAATGAGGAATGTAGTGATGAATTACGTCATGTTCGCATAGTAAGAAGTATATTCTCTTATATGTATAGTTATTTCATGGTGACACTTGACTACATCATTCTGTACACATTACAATAATTATTATCAAAACCAATAGTTCATTGTAACTATTTTCTAATTCCAAATATCAAATAAGTATTTTCCTAAGGATGGATTCATTATATTTTAAACAGAAACAAATATGGAACATGTCTTTTAAAACAATATAAAACATGTCTTTTAAAACTGAATTCAATATCCTTTAAACTGAAACAAATATAATAAGATCGCTATCTATGGAACGCAGATAGGATGTATATAATAAAATCGTTGTCTAATGGAACACAAATAAAATCGCTATCTATATAATATATATAATAAAATCACTATCTATATAATAAAATCTCTATCTGTGGAATGCAAATAGAATCTATATAATAAAATCGCTATCTGATGGAACACAGATAAAATCTATAAAATAAAATTGCTATGTAATGGAACGAAGATAAAATCGCTATTTATATGATCTGTATAATAAAATCACTATCTATATAATCTATATAATAAAATC
>ML781631.1:620823-648041 GCA_009831015.1 Picea engelmannii | reverse complement strand
CTCCAAGGGTGCCACTTTCCTCTTTTTTTTTTCCTTTTGCGACGTGCCCTTCAATATGCACTACACGCTCCAAGTGTGCCACTCACCTCTTTCTGTTTTCCTTGCGTGACGTCCCCTTCAAGACGTACTACGTGCTCCAAGGGTGCCACTCGCTTCTTGACTGAATTTGGTAGACGTCAAACCCCTGGAGTCAATACTCCACCAGGTGATCTTGTTGTAGACTAAGGGCCTCTAATGAAAAAAGGCCCTTGCCTTATTCTACACCTATTAGAATCATCGTGAGCGACTGTCACAGTCTTCCCACATGACATCGTGGGTTTTCTCAAACTAGGTAATTGTTAACCTACAGTTCGAGCCACGATGGGAGTGCTAGTAGTTTCTGGCAGCGATACTGCCAAACCTCTCCCTCAATGTCTATGGTTGTCATGCATGACCCCTCTACTCCAAATGTGAGTCTAGTTGGAAAGCTATCATCAACGTACATCTATCAATGAATCATGTTAGCAATAATAATCAATCATCATAACATCTAATCATATGTACATATGTGACATCAACAACATTCAACCCTAACAGTCCACTCACTGACTCGATCTGAAGTCCAAGGGGTTTCATCGATGCCTATGCATCCTCAATGTCCAGGGTCCTGCACATCAGGAGAACCCAGTCAATAACATATGTCTACGTAAATAGAACAAAATAACATATAATCAAATCCACAATATCTCATAATCATAATCAAAACTACCAATAATATAATAACTCGGATCACTTGCACACAAGTGTCCTCAAAGAATAAGTTCGCTCAGTGTGCACAAGAGAAGGATTTTACACAAAGTCACTTTCCTCACTCGAGAAAGGGAAAATCGAGAATGTCGAAGGTTTCTCATCAATAAATAATAAAAAAAATTATTGCACTAGAAAGTTCAACAATTGTATTATGTGAAGAACAAAAACAATATTAGGAACCAAGGAAATATTGCAGAAGTATAAAATGATTCAATTTAGTCAAATGAAAAAAATGAAACTATTTTTTAGTGTGACACTATTACAAGGAAACCCTTCTAAGATCGAATTTCAAAAAATGTTATGGATAAATTGCAAGAGGTTGGAAATGATTTTCATGCTTTACCAAATGAAAAATGTATTCAATGACATTAGCATTTTTGTTAGTATTTTTTGATGACATACTAATTTACAACAAATCTTGCGAAGATCATGTAAAAAATGTTGACACCATATTACAATTATTGGAAGATCAAGAATTTTATGCAAATCCTTCTAAGTGTGCCTTTAGGGTTTAAGAAGTGGAATATTTGGGTCATATTGTATCTCATGAAGGTGTAAAAGTGGATCCTAACAAAATTAAATATAAGAGGGAATGTCCAATTCCCAAAACCTTGAAGAAACTTAGAGACCCCATCTCATTTAATACATTTTTGTGGAAGAATGACTTTCTATGATATCATGAATTCTTATATTTATGTAAGAATTCTCAACTCAAACAAAAGATCTTTCTGCAGTTTCACACTTCTCCTATAGGAGGACATTCAAGATTCTTGAAAACATACCATAAGATCAAGACCGATTTTTTTGAGGAAGGCCTTAAAACTAATGTTCAAAATATTTTGTCTAAATGTGTGGTATTCCAACAAAATAAGGTAGAGACAATAAAGATGTCAACTCTCCTAAAACCATTATGTATACCAAGTCAATGTTGAGAAGATTTTTCAATGGATTTTATTATAGACTTACCCAAATATGAAGGAAAGACTATCACCATGGTAGTAGTGGATTTTCTGAAAAGTATGCCCACATTAGCTATACCAAGTCAACATTTGGAAGACGTTTGAATGGATTTTATTATAGGTTTACCCAAATATGAAGGAAATAATGTCATCATGGTAGTGGTGGATCGACTGAAAAATTATGCATATTTTTTCTCTTTTTCACATCATTTTAAATCAACAGTAGTCATAACATTTTTGGACATAGTTCAAAAGCTATGTGGAGTCCCCAAGATTATTTTAACTAACAAAGATTCAATTTTCACTATAATTTTTTGGAACAAATTATTTTCTTGTTTGGGAACTCAATTATATCATAACTCAACTTACCATCCTCAATTTGATTGGAAAAAATAGATTTTGAATAAATGTCTAGAGGGATATCATTGTTTCTTTGCATATAATAAATAGACAAAATGGGTTAGGCAATTGGCCTTGGGAGAATGGTGGTACAACACATCTATCCATACTTCATAAAAAGATGTCCCCATTTTTGTCACTTTATGGATATCATCCTCCATCCATCATATCAAGCTTGAAAGGGACTACAAAGGTTCAAGCAATGGAGAACCACACAGGGCACCAACAAGAAGTTGTCAAAATATTGAACGAAAAATTGGTTATGGAAAAAAATGCGTTGAAACAACAAGTTGATCAACATTGCAACGAAATGGAATTTGAAGTGGGGGATTGGGTATTTTTTAGGTTACAACCATATAAACATATGTCCCTCAAGAAAAAAAATAAGGAAAACAAATTAGAAACCAAATATTATGTCCCCTACAAGGTTTTTCAAAGGATTGGAAGTATCGTTTACCAATTGGAGTTGAGTCCATATTCATGTGTACATCTAGTCTTCCATGTTTCTTGCTTAAAGAAGGTAATCAACAACAAGTTCCCAGTCCAAGGTATTTTACTAGAGATCAATGAAGAAAGGAAAATCATACTAGAATTGGAAACAATCCTTGAAATAAGGCTTGAGTATTTAAGAAATATAGGAATTATGGAGTACCTCATCAAATGGAAGAACCTACCAGTGGAAGAGGTGATATGGGAAGATGAATGATTCATGTAGAAACACTCGTGGTTAGTGAAGTATTTAGGAAAACAACTTGCTTGAAGTGAAGAGACGTGTTAAGCGCTAGAGAAATCCCCAAGTAATGTATAAAACCCCTTATTAAACCATAGATATTGAATTATTAAATTTCTAGTGTTATATTTGTATGTAGGATAGAATGCTTCATTGTACCCTTTCAATATAATTGTACCCTTTGTCTCTTACATATATACCAAGGTGACACAGACTACCATGGTGACATAGACTTAGGATCATCATTTATTATCTCATATTGTATTATGAACTGGATATATTTTGAAAGGAGATTTCCCCCTCGAAGTGGACTGTATTCATTGGATTTTTATCAATTTTAAGGCATTGGAGAATAACATGGAAACTAACATATGAGAAAATCAACTACAATTTGACAATCTACAAATTTGAAAAAATTACCTTTATTAGACCCATTTAGAACCTATTTTTACTGAAGTTTCTTTATAGGAAATTGAATTTTGTTTCAAATACTCGAGAGATTCAAATCAAAATGATCTCAAAGGAATTTAGCATGACACAACAGACTATGCCACATTGTGGAAAATTGAAATCAAAATGATCTCAAAGGAATTTAGCATGAAACAACAGACTATGCCACATTGTGGAAAGTTATAGAAAACATGGATAACACTTGCCATCCCCCTTCTTTTGGAGAAAATAATGATGTATTTCTACAAGCTCAAGTATAAAAGATATCAGAATATCCATAACATGGAAAATAACATATGAGTAAGTCAAACTACAATTTTACAATGTACAAAGATGGAAAACTTACCTTTATTAGACCCATTTAGAACCTATTTTTATGGAGTTTTATTTATAGGAAATTTAATTGTCACAAATACTCGAGAGATTCAAATTTAAATGATCTCAAAAGAATTTAGCATGAAACAACAGACTATGTCACATTGTGGAAAGTTATAGAAAACATGGATAAAACTTTCCATCTCCTTATTTTGGAGAAAATAATAATATTGTTCTACAAGCTTAAGTAGAAAAGAAATAAGAAGAATCCATTAGTACAATACCCCAATAGAGACATTACATTAATCCAAACTATGTTACCCAATGTTAAATTTTTTTAAAAGAGGATGAATAAAACTATTGGATCTTATAAGACCTCCTTTAAGACAGATTACTTCCCTCAAAGTAATGTTCTTAATCAAACTTTGGAAGATTTGAGAACATTTGTGGAAAATTATATACATGAAAAATGACAAGCATATTATATAAGTGGGGAAACTAATAGTTAGGATAATTTAAGTGTTTTGTCTTTTCTTCTCTTTCTGTAACATCCTGCTCTTGCACGCATTGAGAGAAATTATTCTTTGAGGACACTTTCTTGCAAGTGATCCAAATTATTATACTATTGGTCGCTTGATTATGATTATGAGGCATTATGGATATGATGATATTTTACCTTGTTGTATTTACCTAGACAGGTGTTATTGACTAGGTTATCCTGAGTGTGCAGGGCTATGGACCTCGAGGATGTAGAGGCATCGATGAAACCCCTTAGATTATGGATTGAGTCAGGGAGTGTACTATTGGGGTTTGATTATTGTTGATATGACATATGTATATCAGATTATATGTTATGATGATTTATTATTATTGCTAACATGATTTTTTGATGATGCAGGCTGACGATAGCTTGCCAACCAGACTCACATGTGGAGTAGAGAGGTCATGCACGAAAAATAGAGACCTGAGGGAGAGGTGTGGAAAACAACCCTGCAACAGCCTACTACACTCTCATCATGGCTCAAACTGATGGTTAACGATTACCTAGTTCGATAAGACCCACAATTCCGTGAGGGAAGATTTGGAGAGTCGCTCATGATGATTCTAAGGGGCGTGCAATAAGCAAGGGGGAATTATTCCTTAGAGGCTCTTAGTCTCCCACGCGATTACCTGACAGAGTATCGACTCTAGGTGTTTTTGATGTCTACCAAGTCATTCAAGAGGCAAGTGGCACCCTTGGAGCATGTAGTGCACCCTAAAGGGCATGTCACACAAGGAAAACAGAAAGAGGTGAGTGGCACCCTTGGAGCACGTAGTGCGTCCTGAAGGGCACGTCGTGCAAGGAAATCGGAAAGTGGCGAGTGGCACCCATGGAGCACCTAGTGCGTCCTGAAGGGCACGTCACATTTTTAACTGGTAAGTGAATAAACCTAGATGACCTTAGAATGAATGATGTGTCAAGTAAGATTTAAAAACATTTTTTCCCTAATAAATTTTTCGCCCAGACTAGAGAAATTAAAATTTAGGTCTAAGTGACACTCGTGGTAAAAAATAATAATCATAATTAAACATGAGAGGAGAAGGGGGTAAGAAATTCAATTAATTTATTAAAATCAAATTACTTTGGGGGATTAAAATTTTAAAAGGGAAATGATTGTTTTTTTTTTACATATGTTAATTAAATTTTATTAATTAAAAAGGAAAAGGGGTAAAAGGTGGTTTTTCTACACTTGCTAATTTGAGTTTTAGATAAAAAGGGAAAAGAGGGAAACTTAAAAGAAATAGGAAACTAAGGGGAAAAGGAGAAACATAAAGAAATAGGGAAACCTAAGGAAAAAGTTGAATGACTAACTTAGTAAGAAATCTTGCCTTTAAGAACCTTCTAATTATGAAATCGACTAGGAATTTAGTAAAGGTATAAGCCATTTAATTTGTGTAAGGGGATATTGGGACACTAAGGAGCATTTTTAGGAATTCTTTTTGGTGGGTGAGAGAAATAGGAATAATTATATAATTAATGAAACTAATTTCTGGTGCAACTAGGGGGATGGGTGACATATGTATAGGGGAAGTTTTATGTTGATTAAAATATTGAAAAGCAATTAAATGAGAATTTAGGAAAGAAATCACTTAAAAACTCTATAAAAAGGATGGAGGAGGAGAAGTATGGATGGGATATTTATGCATAATGTTACATTGTAGAATTTTTGTCTTGACTGACTTATCTTGTGGGAGTTGGGATACCCAGCTCAGGTAAAGAGTGGTAGCTCGACCTTGCGAGGTGAGCTAGGTGCTAGTTGTTCTCTGGTATAATGTGTGTGGCCCCTTTGCGGCTTAGGGGGATCAGGGGGAAGAAGAGTACCCCTAGCGTTGGATAGGAGGTATCGGTGAGGTCACATCGGTTGGCAAGAAGAAGCTGGATGTAGCGCACGTGGGACAAAAACTACTCAGAAATCATGTTTGGCTAAGGTACACTGGTTTAATTATTACTTGAAATGAATTTAAATTTACTCATGTTAGTTGTTTGTGCTCGTTTAAGATTTCATTTCCATGTGTTGTCTAGCCCGTGCTTTCCTACGACATTGTAATTCCCTTGC
Organism: Picea engelmannii; assembly: GCA_009831015.1. Classification (NCBI taxonomy): domain Eukaryota; kingdom Viridiplantae; phylum Streptophyta; class Pinopsida; order Pinales; family Pinaceae; genus Picea; species Picea engelmannii. Next base: position 641,802 of record ML781631.1, on the reverse strand, counting down.
CTGTTCTTTTCTGATGGATTTTCTTGGCAAACCCAACTGCTTGTTTTAGTAACTTATCTGTGCGGGTTTTATTGATTATTATGATTAGATTGTGCTTTATCTTCCGCCCTTATCCCTAGGTCATCATTCCATGCCTAAGTAGTTGGCTAGGAGCCGAATCGATGGTCGTCACTTCAGTGTTTATAGACCTATAGATTCTAATGCCCTGCTTTTCTGTGCATAGATGATGAGAGAAGAAAATTTTTCCCAACTATCTATCCCTCACCTATCTCTGCACCATGTTGATTAAAACTTTGATTTTCTCTGCGTTTTCTGGTGGTTGATTTCTTCTGTGTTTTCCTGTGATGGTTTATCTCTGAGTTTTCTTGGAGTCTTTACTTTGCCTTTACACCACAGGCTCACCTTGATTCTCATGGCTCATTACCCAAATTTTCCCTTATGACTTTCGTGGCCCTTTCCCACCGTTTACTTGGCAACTAATTTGTTTTCACTTAGATTTTTCTCTCGTTTTTTTGTTTTTGTGCCTTCGTCTTTACACAATTTATCACATAGCGGTTGCGTTCCTTTGGCATTCATTTTACTTAGCTCAATTTTTTTTCCCCCAACTCTTTACACAACGAATCATTTAGCTATGAGTTCTATAAGATAAGAATCTAAATAAAGTAATTTTCCTAGAGTTGTTATAGTGAATCTATGTACAACAAGTATGTACCTAGATGTAATTCTTTACCACGTGATTTAGTCTACCCCATTGTTTTTAACATGCGTTTTTTATTTGTCCAAAACGTAGCACACTTTACGCCCATTCAATTGTCTGACAACGTTTTAGACTTCCCTAAACACACATGATTTTCCAATGATTATATATCAGAGTTAATTTACATTGAGTTATCATTATTGACTGCACTTCACTATATAGGGACTGCGATGTCATTGATATAGTGACTATGCTTTCATTAAAATATGGACTGAGATTTACATAGCGGTTGCAATTTACATAGGTTTATGTTTCGTATGAAGGGATATGTCTGTGTTTTTATTTATATATCTACATTTCCATTTAAATGTATCCCAACCCCTTTTTGGCTATCACGGTGAATAATTTTAATGATCTCTCAATGATATTGTTTAGGATGAGTCATAGCGATTTTATGATTCTATCATCGTGAATGTATTTGCTAATTGATAGCTATATTGTTAGGATAGTACGTGTCATAGATATATAATTCTGATGTCACAGTAAATGTATTGATTTTAGGATAGCGATATAATACACAATGTTATTATACTCTGCGATAAAATAATGATAGCGAATTATACTCCTTTGATAGTTGGATATCGATTTCACACACAACCTTATCAATTTCCACTCATCTATGTCATAACTTGCTCAACGATATCACTATTGCCTTCCTTAGTTTTAGCCATAATGTTTGGATGTATGATGCATGCTAGAGATTTTTAATGTTAGAAACAATGATTTACATATAATGGTAACTGCATTTTATGACAGTTTTAATATGTTGATAGTAAATGTTATTACTCATCAATTTTAATGTTTATTGAAAACATTGACAGTAATCTTAATTTTATGATAGCATTGATCGTATGACAACGTTGAAAATTATTATAATTGTATTGAAATCATTTTTATATGTATTATGTATAATAATAATACAACAATATTAGAGTATATAATGAACAACCATTTCTGTGAGCAATTTAATTCATGATGAGTGAATCTGTATATTTATAGACAACTTAGCATATAATTTATAGATAGAAAAATCTTGGATTAAGGATAGTGATATCCATGCTATCATTGTTACATAGTGAATCTATAGTATACAACAATTATATTTCCTTATATTACACAACGAACTCATGTAATGAATGAGTAGCGATTTCCAGTGTTTAGCTCAACAATTATGATTATTTTTAATCTATGCGCTTCATATAGATTTACTACTGCATTTTAATACATTGACAACATTTTTATATGGTAAGGGACAACGATAGTGTACCTTGGCAACAATTTCAATAGACACAGTAACTCCTTTATTTAGACAGTGATTATAAAGTTTTTCCTCGTCTTTTATCTTTATTGTTAAGTTGCGAATTTTGTGACAGCAGCTTACATGCCAACGATATTTTGGATTGATAATTCACAACAATTACATTGTAATCGATTTATTTTTATGTGAATAATTTGGTGTTCAGTTGCACTAAAACTATTTTATTCGGTGTACAGTTCCAGTTTAAAAGATAGCAACTTCATAAGATAGTGATCTAGTTTCAATTTTAAAGGAAAGTGATTTACACTTATCTAACTTTGGGAATTGGAATATAGCTGGAACGAACTATTGTTTTAATAATATTCATTTAATATTTACAAATTGATTTTGTTGCGTAAGGAATTTATTGTGTTGTATGTCACAGTCGTCTTGTTGACTTGTCAATTGGGAGCTAGGGTTAGTCGTCAGGGCTTAGATAGTTAAATTGATATCCTAGCACATTGAATTTAGCTTGTGTTGAGGGTCTAGTTATGTTGTTGTACCAGAGTTGTTGTCACACATATCACCTGGCGACGATATGATTCCTGATGAGGGGATCATTGCGTGCCCTAATGGATAGAGGCAATTGATAACTTGGTTGGAGTCTGTGCTTCCCATTGTGGTCGGTTGTTCATTGTAGTTGTTGATGTCGCTTAGGTTATAGCTCCTTCATGCATTTGGTTTGCACGCCATAGAGGTTATAGTTACTAGCCATAAAAACTGTTGTGCTGGGATTGTGGATGTTTTCCCTTAGCTTGTAGGAGTTTTCATGGTTGTGTCGGGCGGGTAGTTGTTTCTATCTTTCTGATTTCCGAATGGTTCACCCAGTTGCTCTGTGTTAGTGTCTTGAGTCATTGTCATCGTTTCCTTCTTGCCTAAAAGAAAAATAAAATATTGCACTTCTTGCGTCGCTTGTAGTCATAACGATTGGGGTCATTACATATGGTATCAGAGCAGGTTTCGACCCATGCCTTTGGGATCACTACGATTGTCGTTGATTTGATTTCTAATTATAAGGTTACTAATTAATTTTATTTGTATTCACTCAAGTAATCATGGTTAGAGGACACCGCAGAGGCAGACAACAGGGTTCTAGGGGAGGAGGCATGATGCCTCTAGTAGCATCCATGCGTAAGGGGTCTAACCCCCAGGGAGACGAATAGGTTGTCGGGAAGGAACAAATAGCAGTGGGTGATGTGGTTGGGATGATGAGGTATTTTCAGCGGATGTTTAAGGCACTGATTAGCCGTTTGGATAGAGTTGAGGCCAGGGCACTGGCACCTCCTGAGGATCCATCAAACGCTCTGGTTGGTATTGGTAGCATTCACCGCAAACTCGAAAAGGTCAAATTTCCCGAGTTCTTTGGTGCCCCGGATGATGCAACCGCCGAGGCATGGTTGGAGAATATGGTGATGTTATTTTCACTTTGCGACTATACCTCCAACATGAAGGTCCTCATGGTGGTATTTCAACTTAAGGGGATCATTCTTCTATGGTGGAAGACACTCCTACCACAATTGAACATGGCCATCAAAGACGTGTCATGGGAATTGTTCAAGGAACAGTTCTGAGGGAGGTACCTATCAAAGGAATTCATTGAGCATTAGCTCAATGAGTTCAGCGCTTTGAAACACGACAGATGTACAGTTCCCCAGTACGAGGCCCATTTTATGGAGTTGCTTCGGTATGCTCCACACCTTAATACCGAGAAACTTAAGGTCAACAGGTTCTTGTTTGTCCTTAATGTCAACATATGTGCAAAGGTTAGGATTCTCATGCCTCAGAACTTGCATTATGTCGTCCAAAAGGCCCTCATAGCAGAAGAGGATCTTATCAGTGGGGGTCAGAGAAGGACTCTAGCGAGACCAGTAGGGAAGGTGTCATTCGGTGTACAATGGCATCAAACACCAACCAGACATACGCCAGGATATTGTGGCTTCTAGAGAGGATCCACTTTCACTACACCTCAACGACTAGTGCCTCAACAACGGACCCCTTACCTAGGACCACAGCATCAGCAACAATGTTGACCACAACATCAACATTTTAGGCCTGTTCAGCAGAACAAACCCGGATTCCAGGCCGGTGGGATGTCGACTTCTACTTCGGGTACCAGGAGTGCTGGACCAAAGAAGTAGTGTTGGACATGTGGGGAAACACACTACCAGTGCAAATTCCCAGTGGAGAGGAATAGAGCATCTAGATCATCCGAACCCACTACCATGGGATATTTGGGCAAGACCCATCAAATTCATGTAGCAGTGAATAACTACCAGGTAGAGAACTGATCGACCGTGCTCGAGACGTCAGGTACTGTCGTTGACTAGACCCTTAGTATTTTGATAGATACTGGAGATATTGAGATTTTCATTTCTGGTGTAGTGCTAAAAAGGATTAAGGTAAAGGCAATCAAACATGATGAGTTTATCTTTGTAGAGATGGCTTCAGGAGTCAAACAAAAGGTTGGAGGGAAGGTTACGGGTTATACCCTTAACCTGGGAGAGATTGTCACCTTGACCAACATGTACGTCATGATATTAGGATATTATGATGTCGTGATCGGTATGGACTTGTTGGAATCGCATGAGGCGATACTCAACTGTAAGACGAAACAATTGATCTTGGACGATGATGAGGGACAAAGACGTGTGATTGTAGGTCAGAACTACGGATTTTACCTGAATTTCATCTCTTCCTTGAAGCTACGAAAGAGCATGCGCAAGGGGTGTAATATTTATGTGATCCTTGCGTTAAACAAAAATGGAGCAGCGAAAGGTCTAGAACACCTTCCCGTGGTGAGAGAGTTTGTAGACGTCTTCCCGTGATTTCACCGGAGAGGGAAATGGAATTTACCATAGACCTAAAACCGTGGATTGAACCAATAGAGAGAACACCTTATTGGATGTCGACCCTGGAGTTACAGGAGTTGAGAATTCAAATGAAGGAGTTGTTGGACCTGAGACTTATACATCCAAGTGTGTCATTGTGGGGTGTGCCTGATATTTTCATATGAAAGAAGGATGGGTCGTGGAGACTCTGCATTGAGTACCGACAATTTAACAAGGCAACGATCAAGAATCAATATCTGTTGCCAAGGATTGATGATTTGTTTGATCAGATGAACGGTGTGACAGTGTTTTGAAAGATCAACTTGAGATCAGGGTATCACTAGTTATAGATCAAGGATGATGACTTCTGTAAGACCGAATTTAAGATGAAGTTTGGACATTACGATTTTACTGTTTTACCATTTGGACTGATGAACGCCCCAGGGGTGTTTATGAGTTTGATGAACGGGGTGTTCCGTGAGTACTTGGAAAAGTTCATCCAAGTATTCATTGATGATATTTTGATTTACTCTCGCACGATGGAGGATCATGACGAGAACTTGTGCTTGGTACTACAATGTCTGCGAGAGAACAAATTGTATGGGAGATCGTCTAAATGCTCGTTTTATCAATCGAAGATTCACTACTTAGGGCATGTCATCTCCGACGAAGGTACCACTGTGGATCCAACAAAGGTTGAGGATATTATGGAATGGCCTGTGGCGAAGAATGTCTTAGAAGTGCGTAGCTTCATGGGTTTAGTAGGATACTATCGACAGTTCATCGAGGGATTTTTGAAGATAGCAAATCTGATCATGGAATTGCAGAAGAAGAATAAAAAGTTTGTTTGGACCGAGAAATGCGTGAAATCCTTTCAGAGGCTCAAAGAGATGTTGACAACAACTTTGATACTTAAGGTCCCTAACATGGATGCAAAATTATTGGTATGCACTGACACATCCAAGGAAGGCTTAGGTGGAGTGTTGATTCAAGATGGTTGAGTGATCGCTTACATGTCAAGGAAGTTGCGAAGGCATGAGGAGAACTATGTGACGCATGATTTGGAGTTGTTAGCCATTGTATATGCCTTGAAGGTTTAGAGACACTACCTTATTGGACAAAAATTTGAACTAAAAATGGACCACTGTGGACTACAACACATATTTACGCAGAGCAACTTGAACGCGTGACAACGACGTTGGTCGGAATTTCTTAGCGAGTATGACTTTGAGATTACTTACATAAAGGGAACAATGAACATAGTGGATAATGCGTTGAGTCAGAGACCTCACATATTTTCAGTGATGCCTCTTTAGATGATTCTATGTAAAAGGATTCTAACCTTACAGTGCGACAATCATTGGTACAAAGAGGTCAACGATTTTATCGGACAAAACACAATGATGGTATGAAGATTTGAAGTATTTAAGTTTGATGATGATGGATTATTGAGATTTAAAAATCGAATTTGCGTACCACCGAATGACAAGTTGAGGAGTTTGATCCTAAACAAGGCTCACATAGAAGTGTACATGGCTCACCCAGGAGTCACGAAGATGAGGGAAGACCTTAAACCCTTATTATTCTGGAAAGGAATGAAGGCAAACGTATTCAACTATGTTTCTAGATGTCTAGAATGTCAGCAGGTGAAGGATGAACATAGACATCCAACAGGATTACTACAACCTCACACTATTTCGGAATCGAAATGGGAGGTAATTTCTATGGATTTTATTGTTGGATTGCCACTGACGGCAAGGAGACATGACTCGATTTTTATTGTAGTCGACACTCTTACGAAGAGTGCTCATTTATTCTTGTGCATACGACGTATCAGGCACTTGACATAGCTATATTTTTCATCAGTGATATTGTGAGGCTACATGGTGTGCCTAAGAGGATTATATCCGATCGTGGATCGGTGTTTACTGAACGATTTTGGAATAGTTTCCAAGAGGCCTTGGGAACCCAACTTAACTTTAGTACTGCGTATCATCCAGAGACAGAAGGGCAGACTGAGGGAACAAACCAATTCTTGGAATACATGTTGTGCATGTACGTGATGGACCAACATAAACGTTGGGAAGAATTATTTCCACTAGTAGAATTCGCATATAACAAAAGTTACCAAAGCACCATTAAGATGGCGCCTTTCGAGCTTCTTTATGGGGGATTGTGTCAGATCCCTTTGAGTTGGGATTACCTTGAGGATAGGGTTGTGGTGGGAGCAGAAGAAATCCAAGAAATGGAATATCAAATGCAAACAATAAGACAATGGATAAAAGAAGTGCAGGGTCGACAAAAGAGTTATGTTGATGCACACCGTGTCGACTGTAGTTACGAAGTTGGTGATCGAGTCTTCTTGCTGGTAAAACCACATAAGAGTTCGATCAAGTTTGGAAAGGGAGCTAGAATCTCTCCTAGGTTCATGTGACCTTTCGATATTGTAGAGAAGAAGGGGCCCATGGCCTATCTACTAGCCTTGCCTGATTCTTTGAGGCATATGCACGATGTTTTTCATGTATCTGTTTTGAGACATTATATTAGCAATCCTACACATGTTATTTCCATGATTTCCTTGCAGGTATCATATGAGGGTGCACTCACGACTGAGCTGATTCACATCTTGGATCATTGCATTCGAAAACTATGATGTCGAATGGTAGATCAGGTCAAGGTCCAGTGGGGAAACTATAGTCTGCACTCAACGACCTAGGAGGATGCATATGATATGGGACAAACGTTTCCATTTTTCTTTTATATATAGACTTGTGATACTGTGATACACATTATTTCGACACTTATATAATGTGAAACTTCAGGATGAAGTTTATACCAAGAGGGGGGTGTATGTAACATCCCTCTCTTGCACACACTGAGAGAACTTATTCTTTGAGGACACTTTCTTGCAAGTGATCTAGATTATTATACTATTGGCTGTTTGATTATGATTATGAGGCATTATGGATATGATGATATGTTACCTTGTTGTATTGACCCAGACAGGTGCGATTGACTAGGTTCTCCTGAGTGTGCAGGACTATGGACCTCGAGGATGTAGAGGCATCGATGAAACCCCTTGGACTCCATATCGAGTCAGGTAGTGGACTATTGGGGTTTGATTGTTTTTTATATAACATATGTACATCAGATTAGATGTTATGATGATTTATTATTATTGCTGACATGATTTGTTGATGATGCAGGCTAATGATAGCTTGCCGACCAGACTTACATGTGGAGTAGAGGGTCATGCATGACAACCAGAGAACTGAGGGAGAGGTGTGGACAACAGCCCTGCCACAACCTACTAGCACTCATGGTGTGGCTTGAACTATAGTTTAATGTTTACCTAGTTTGAGAAGACCCACGATGTCATGAGGGAAGATTGCGATATTCTCTCATGATGATTCTAAGGGGTGGGTAATAAGGCAGGGGGCCTTATTCCTTAGAGGCCCTTTGTCTCCCACAAGATCACCTGATGGTGTATTGACTCCAGGGATTTTTGATGTCTATCAAATCAGTAAAGAGGTGAGTGGCACCCTTGGAGCACGTAGTGCGTCCTGAAGGGCACTCACGCAAGGAAAATGGAAAGAGGCAAGTGGCACCCTTGGAGCACGTAGTGCATCCTGAAGGGAACGTCGCATAAGGAAATCAGAAAGTGGCGAGTGACACACTTGGAGAACCTAGTGCGTCCTGAAGGGCACGTTGCGTTTTTAAATGGTAAGTGAATAAACTTAGATGGCCTTAGAATGAATTATGTGTCAAGTAAAATTTAAAAAAAAAAATTCCCTAATAAAAATGTTGCTTAGCCTAGTGAAATTAATATTTAGGTCTCAGTGACACTTGTGGTCAAACATAATAATCATAATTAAACATGTGACGAGAATGGGGTAAGAAATTCAATTAATTTATTAAAATCAAATTACTTCGGGGAATTAAAATTTTAAAAGGGAAAATATTGTTTTTTTTACATATGCTAATTAAATTTTATTAATTAAAAAGGAAAAGGGGTAAAAGGTGGGTTTTCTACACTTGCTAATTTGAGTTTTAGATAAAAAGGGAAAAGAGGGAAACTTAAAAGAAATAGGAAACTAAGGGAAAAAGAGGAAACATAAAGAAAAATGGAAACCCAAGGAAAAAGATGAATGACTAACTTAGTAAGGAATCTTGCCTTTAAGAACCTTCTAATTATGAACTTGACTAGGAATTTAGTAATGGAGTAAGTCATTTAATTTGTGTAAGGGGATATTGGGACACCAAGGAGCATTTTTAGGAATGTTTTTTGGTGGGTGAGGGAAATAGGAATAATTATATAATTAATGAAATTAATTTATGGTGCAACTAGGGGGATGGGTGACATGTGTACGGGGGAGATTTTATGTTGATTAAAATATTGAAAATAAATTAAATGAGAATTTAGGAAATAAATCAATTAAAAACTCTATAAAAAGGGAGGAGGAGGAATATGGATGGCATATTTATCAGTAATGTTACACTGTAGAATTTTTGTCTTGACTGACTTATCTTGTGGGAGTTGGGATACCCAGCTTGGGTAACGATTGGTTACTCGACATTGTGAGGTGAGTTGGGTGCAAGTTGTTCTTTGGTATAGTGTGCGTGGCCCCTTTGCGGATCATGGAGATCTAGGGGAAGAAGAGTTGATGCAGGAACATCATCATCAAGCATGCGTGGGAGGACAACTCGACACCTGGGAATCATTTCAGAATCTCAAACGCTGGGAGTTACTGTGAATCTTTTGGAGATGATTGGAAAAACGAAAGAAGATCAAATGCTTGAGATAAGATGATCATGAGTGATCTGGGAGTTTCACCTTGAGTCTTGAATTTAACTGAACTTAGGTAGCAGTTAGAGTTTTTTTCATTTTTCGAGTAGACGAGTAGTCAAGGGGAACCCTAAGGACCCTCTGAGATAAATAGAGGTTTTGTACTCCCAAATGAGACTACTATGAGTTAGTAGAAATTTTATGATTTTTGAGTTATTCTTTTGATATTAGCTGTAGCTATTTACTTTTGAATGAATATGACAGAGGAAATTTGACTCAAATGAATAACATTGTTACTGTTTGTAATTATCTGTTATTGTGTTTTCATAAATGAATGAATTTCATTATGAATGGATGACACTGTGAATGTTAGTATAAGTTTCAATTGTTTCTATTCTATTGAATGAGTGAAAGGTGTGAACATGGAACGTAAGGAGTGTGTGATGGGATCTGTTTCGATTCTGAAACTTAGAAGAGATAGCACATAACTTTCCCTTTACAAGGAGTGCAAAGCGACTGCTGCAAAGTGTGCATAGTGACCTGCAAGAACCAAGTCTTGCGTAAGAATCTGCTACAAGGAGTACATGGATCTGGAATTCATCTAAGTGTCGAAGAGACTCCATAAGAGTCAAATCCGCGAAACGTGAAATCCTGAATTGATCACAGTCGTTGATCCAAGCAAAGATTTGGACCCTCGATCTAGCACCATATTTAATTCAGGTATCAGGATAATGGAGGTAAGGAGACTCCCAAAGTCATGAAACATGAAACCCCAACTTAATAACAACCATTGATCCAAGGAAAGACCTAGATCATCGATCTAGCGCTATCATGAAATTGGGGACCGAGAGAAGAGAAGTAAGGGGAATCCCAAATCCACGAAATGTGAAATCGCGACTTGATCACAGTTGTCGATCAAAGAGAGTCATGAGCCATTGATCTGATGATCTCAATTATCGAGAAATCGAGGATCAGGAGAACAGAGGTGAACCAACCCCCAACGTAACAAAATTGTGAAACGATCACAGCTGTTGATCGAGGAAAGTGTAGGACCATCATATTTGGTCTTAGGGAGAATTCAAAAATTAGGAGATCGGGACTCAAGAGTGTTGGGTGACTTCGAAACAGAACACCTGAGGTCCCGAAGCATGAAGCACCTTTTCTTAGGCATGCGTTCACACCCTGTGGTCGCGTGAGAGAAACTTGTGCCTGGTTCTTGTTCACATGGTGAAGTTTCGTGAGAAGGACCTGTGGATAATTCTTGAAGATCCTAGTGAAGAATCGAAGATCTATTCCAGCTCAAAGATTGAGAATATCTAGAGACCGAGAGGTCAGCAGACCCTACTGAGGTAGGGGAACTGCATCAAGTGGTATCAGAGAATATTTTCATCTATAGATTTTAGGTGAAGGAGATAAAGGAGATGATAGAACTCGAAGCTACACTCTGCGTGTGAGAGACAGTCGACACAATTCCACCGAGGAAACAAGTGGAACAAAATTTAGCTAATCGAGTTGTACAAAGGGATATGCAAGAACTTCATGCAATATTAGAGGCAATGGAGGTAGCACAAAGGAGGGCACCTGATGCTGGAGACATCAACAATGCAAAGAGTGAATAAGTAGAAGTTGAAGAAGCTACAGGAGAAAATGTTTTCGAACAGTGCTTTCTAAGAGCTGTTGTTAGATTGGGAGCTAGAGCCAAGATAGAGGTCCTAATGTATGAAGGTAATTTAGATGTTGAATAGCTATTGGATTAGGTAAGAGCCATGGAAAAATATTTCGACTATGAAGACGTCAATGAGGAGAAAAGGGTGAGACATGTTGTCACCAGACTCAAAGGACATGCAACACTGTGGTGGGATGAACTGTAGGCTGAGAGGAGAAGCAAGGGAAAATAAAAGATAAATAATTGGGACAGAATGGTAGCCAAGATGAAGGAAAAATTCATACCCAAATATTACCAGATCAATCTGTTCAAGAAATTGCATAACATGAGACAGGAGGTTATGATAGTTAAAGAATACACAAAGGATTTCTACAAGCTAAACATCAGAACTAGAGAAAGAGAGAAGGATGAAGAAAATGTTGCCATGTATGTAAATGGCCCGAGGTATGAAATCCAAGATGATATCAACATGATGTTAGTAAGGAAAGTGGAGGATTCTTATCAGTTTGCACTGAGGGCAGAGGAAAAGTTGGCCAGGAAAAAATATCAACGAGGCAGAGGTAGAAGCCCAATTCCGAACAAAGGTAAGGTATTTTCCCAAGACAAGGCACAAAAATCCAAAGATGAGACTGAGAAACCACATAGTCACTCGGAAAGAGGAGGAAGTTCCCGAGGAAGAGAAGATGATGGAAGAAGTTCTTCCAGAGGAAGAGGAAGAGGAAGATGAGGAAAGGTGAGATGTTACACCTATGGAAAGGTATGACATAAGTCTTGGGAATGTCCTGATAGAAACAAAGAAGGAGAAGGTGAAGCTCACATTTCAGAAGCATAGAGAAGAAGTGTTGAATCATATGGAGTAGAGGATGGAACATCCCTGATATTGAGAAAAGTTCTCTTAAAACCGAAGGAAGAAGTTGAGAAGCCATTGTAGAGAAACAGTCTCTTCAGGACAACGTGCAAGAGTAAGGACAAAGTTTTCAAGGTGATAATTGACAGTGGGAGTACTGACAACTTAGTATCCACAGAGATGCTGGAGAAATTGTAGCTGGAGAAAACTGCACATCTGAATCCATACAAAGTCTCATGATTGTAGAAAGGACACTGGGTAATGGTTACTAAAGAATGTTTGGTTGAATTTAAAATAGGAGGATATAGAGATGAAATTCTATGTGATGTAATTATGATGGATGTATGCCATATGTTGTTGGGAAGACAATGACAGTTTGATAGAAATGGCATTCATGTTGGGAGGAAGAATACATACACCTTGGAGAAGAATGGTAGGACACACATGTTGCTTCCAATAGAGGAGAAGAAAGAGAAAGAGGAAGCCAGTACAAGAATACTTCTCAGGAGTGGGAAGGAACTCCTTGAAGAAGTTAAGAAAGGAAAGTAGATGCAGTTTGTTATGGTGAGGAAACCTAGAGTTTTCCTTACAAGTACTTCAATGGATGATTTACCGAAAGAAATTTGAGAATTGTTGGATAATTTTGCTGACATAGTGGTGGATGAGCTGCCTAACTCATTACCACCCATCAGAAGTATCAACCATCATATTGATATGATACCAGGAGAAAGTATGCCAAAAAACCCAGCATATAGACTGACACCTCGAGAGAATGAGGAGGTAAAGAACCAATTCCAATAATTGTTAGACAAAGGGTTGGTCAAAGAGAGCTTGAGTCCATGCATAGTGATAACTGTGTTGATTCCAAAGAAAGATTGAGGATGGAGAATGTGTACAGACTCAAGATCCATTAACAATATCACCATTAGGTATAGATTTCCTTTTCCAAGAATGGATGGTTTAATGGATTGTCTAAGTGGAGCAAAATTCTTTTCTAAGATAGATTTGAAAAGTGGATATCACCAGATAATAATGAGAGAAGGTGATGAGTGGAAGACAACCTTTAAGACAAATGAAGGTTTGTATGAGTGGCTTGTTATTCCATTTGGCTTAACAAATGCCCCAAGTACTTTTATGAGGTTGATGAATGAAATACTGAAAGATTTGATTGGCAAGTTTGTGGTTGTATATCTGGATGATATACTGATCTTTAGCAAGACTAAAGAGGAGAATTTTAAACACATGACACTAGTGATGAGAAGACTAAAACAGGAGAAGCTGCTGATAAATCTGAAGAAGTCCTCTTTTATGGAGACATAACTCATTTACTTGTGTTTTGTGATCTCTTCAAATGAGCTGAAGATGGATCCAGAAAAGTTGAAAGCAATCAAAGAATGGTCATCACCGAGAAACATGTTTGAGGTAAGAAGCTTCCATGGATTAGCAAGTTTTTATAGAAAGTTCATCAGATATTTCAGTGGAATTTGTGCACCAATGATGGATACAAGTATTTAAATGGATAGAGGAGGTAGAGAGGATCTTCAATACACTGAAGGAGAAGATAACAGAGTGATCGATTCTGGTATTGCCAAATTTTGAAAAGACATTTCAATTGAGATGTGATGCAAGTGGAGTTGCAATCAGAGTAGTTTTGAGCTAGGATAATAGACTGGTTTCCTATTTCAGTGAGAAGATGAATGAGACTAAGAGAAAATACTCCACATATGATAAGGAATTTTATGCCATAATTCAAGCCCTGAAGAAGTGGAGAAATTACCTTGTCCCATAGGAATTTGTCTTGTTTACAATTCATAACCAGACAGGAAAAATTGAATCAGAAGCATGCAAAGTGGATTGAGTTTATGCTAAATTTTAATTTTGTCATAAAACATATTGTTGGGAATGCTAACAAAGTTGTTGATGCATTGAGCAAGAGATGTTTGATTCTACAGGAATTTCAGGTGAAGACCTTGGGGTTTGAACACCTTAAGGAAATGTACAGTGATGATATATATTTCAAGGAGGCATACGAAGCATGCATGAATCCTGTGTTGAGAGATAGGAGCCAATGGGTAGAGTATATAATTCAAGAGGGATTGTTTTTCAAGGGAAATCAATTATGCATACCAAAATGTTCAATGAGGGACAACCTTTTGAAGGAGAAGCATAGTGGAGGACAGGATGGACATTTCGGCCATGATAAACCATTCGCACAGTTGAGCAGTTCATACTATTGGCCAGGTTTGAGGACATAAGTGGTGAAATTTGTGAACATATGTAGAATATGCCAACATGAAAAAGGAACAAGACAAAAAACTGGATTGTATCAACCACTGCCGATACCAGAGAGGCATTGGGATGCGATAAGCATGGATTTTGTGCTAGGACTGTCAAGAACGCAAAGAGGATGTGATTCCATATTTGTGGTGGTGGATAGATTTTCAAACATGGAACACTTTATCCCATGCCAGAATACCATTGATGTAACACATGTTGCAAATATTTTTTTCAAGGAAGTTGTGAGACTTCACGGCCTACCCAGAAGTATCGTCTTGGATAGAGACACAAAATTTGTTGGTCATTTTTGAAGAACATTGTGGAATAAGTTAGGGACAGATATGTCCTTTAGCTCATCTTATCATCCTCATAAAGGTGGATAGAATGAGGTGGTAAACATAAGCTTGGGAAACTTTTTGAGTATTCTAGTCACTGAGCATCATAACCAGTGGGATCAGATTATGCTACAAGAAGAATTTTCATACAATGACTCACCAAACAAGAGAACTTGAAAGAGACCATTCCAAATATTATATGGAATGCAACCCAAGGGAGTATCTGAGTTGAGAGACTTGGAACAGAGTGAGATCAGGAGCGATGGAACATAATATTTTGCTGCAGAAATGCAGAGGCTCCATAGCCAGATCAGAGGACAGTTGTAGAGTTCTAACCAGGAGTACAAGTGAAGAGCTAATCAACACCGCAAAGAACTTCAATTTGAAGTAGGAGATCATGTTCTGGTACATCTCAGGAAAGAGAGGTTCCCTAAGGGAATGTATAACAAGTTAAAAATGAAGAAGATAGGGTCGTGTAAGATCTTGAGGAAGTTTGATGAAAACACCTATGAGATTGAGTTTCCATATGATGTGCGCATATAGTCCATATTCAACATTTCAGACATGTATCCTTACTATCAATATGAGGCAGAGGGATCAGAAGATAAAGATAAGATTCAATGGGAGAAACAAATTCCTATAGCAGAAAAACCACAAACGGAGAAGATCATTGATCAGAGAATTAGCAAGAAGACCAGGAGGAAGACCTAACTTGAATATCTGGTGAAGTGGAAGGGACACTCGACAAAGGATGCTAGTTGGGAAAATGAAGATGATATCCAAAAGCATGGAAAGTCGGTGTAGGAGCTCATGGACATGATTCCATGAATTTTTGTCCAGGGGGAGTATGAAAATGGAGCATTGCCAGCAAGAATTCGTGGCAGGACAACTCGATGCCTCATAATCATTTCAGACTCTCAAAATGCGAACATTTTGGAGCTGATTAGAAAAACGAAACAAAATCAAACACTTGGGAGTGGATGATCACAAGTGATCTGGGAGTTTCACCCTGAGTCTTGAATGTAACTGAACTTAGGTAGCAGTTAGAGTTTTTTAGTTTCCCGAGTAGACGAGTAATCGAGGGGAACCCTAAGGACCCTCTAAAATAAATAAAGGTTTTGTACACCCAAATGAGGTTGCTGCGAGTTAGTAGGAATTTTCTGAGTTTTGAGTTATTGTTTTGATATTAGCTGTAGCCATTTACTTTTGAATGAATATGACAAAGGAAATTTGACTCAAATGCATAGCATTGTTACTGTTTGTAATTCTCTGTTATTGTGTTTTCATAAATGAATGAATTTCATTATGAATGGATGAAACTGTGAATGTTAGTATAAGTTTCAATTGTTTCTCTTTTGTTGAGTGAGTGCAAGGTGTGCACACAGAACACAAGGAGTGCATGACGGGATCTGTTTCAATTTCGAATCTCAGAAGAGATAGCATGAAACTTTCCCTTTGCAAGGAGTGAAAAGTGACTGCTGCAAAGTGTGCACAGTCACCCACAAGAACCAAGTCTTGCGTAAGAATATGCTGCAAGGAGTGCACAGATTTGAAATTCGGCTAAGTGTCGAAGGGACTCCATAAGAGTCAAATCTACAAAACGTGAAATCTCGACTTGATCACAATCATTGATCCAAGGAAATATCTGGACCGTCGATCTAGCACCATCACTAATTCGAGTATCAAGAGAACAGAGGTAAGGAGACTCCCAAAGTCACGAAACTCGAAAAATTGACATAAGGAAAGCCATTGATCCAAGGAAAGACTTGGACCATTGATCTAGCGCTATCGAGAAATCAGGGATCGAGTGACGCAGCCCCTTCCTCAACCCGCAGGTCGAAAGGTCCACATACGCAGGATCTTTTCCCTTACACTGGCCCGAAGAGATTTCGCAATGGCTCTTCTATTTCCCTTTCGGGAAATCTACACCCACAACTAACTTCAAGATATAACCCCTTATACTTCGGGAGATCTGACTTCTCACTTTCACGAATCCAGTGGTCAAGAGCCTTGTCTCTGAATCTCTGAAAACCCGAAAACAGTCAACGCTTGACCTTCTCTCTCTCTCTCTCTCTCTCTCTCTCTCTCTCTCTCTCTCTTGGATTTCTCCTTATCGCGATTACGACGGTCGTGATGTCAAGCAACTTGTTCCTACAATTCGCGAAACCTGATTTACCGAAACTCCGATGCACTCGCAAGCTTTGACCTTTCAACGGCCTTTCACTATGTCGGGACTTCAGACTTCACAATATCGTGAATCCTAATGCAAAGAGTTCAGGTCTTCACCCCACAAAACCCCAAAATGGTCAATGGAGTTTGATTCCATGTTGAAAATGCGCCACCTGTCCACCTGCTGATTCTGTGGCCCACACAATCCCTTCGACCTTTGGGACTTCGCGTTTCGTGATTTCACGAGTCCTGTTGCCAAAATTTTGGGACTTCAATCTATGAAAACCTGAAATGGAAATCCACGGGTAGATCCAATGACTCCTGTGGCTTGGATCTATGGTTCTACTTATCCTTATCTTAAACCTATCAAAAACACTTGATGTAACTCCTCTGTTCCTCCGTGAGACCTAACGGCTCATGGGACTTCATGAATTCTCCACAGAGAATTCTGACCGTCCGTTCTTTCTTTCACAAGGACTTCTGCATCTTTTCAACAAGTGGGTTTTCCACGGTACTTAACCACCTGCGACCCAACTTGCAACGCCTTCTCACCATTTTCAGTGCACAAGCTTCCTATGCATCCTTCGATGACTTTGAAGGCTTTATCCTTCCTAAACTCTCTCCAACTCTGAGTCTTGAAGAAGACTCTTGTGCGCACTCCTTGCGGCAAATTCCTTAATTACTCCGAGGAATTGGAACCCGTCGACTCTGCACACTCCTGCAACAGTAGTCTCTCAACAAATCATTCAAGTTACCAACCTGAACCTCTACTCGGCCTGCGCACACCTTGCATGACTCCGGTGCCCAACTGCACTTCTGAGAGAATCAGAACAAAGCTATCTCTCTTGAGCTTTCAAAGACAAACCTCTGAACTCCTTGCAGACAATTCAACTGCACTCCTTGCAGGAACTCTTGCTTAGATAGAGAAACAATTGAAACTCATTTCCTTACTCTCTCTCTCAGATTTCAAACATTCAACAAGAAATCATTCATACATAGCATAAAATAAATTGCATGATAGAAATACTAAGACATTCATGAGCATAACATTCAAAAATGCATACATGGAAAGTATATGAACACCATGAGTCTGAATCACAACTTTCTTGTATTAATTCAGGACTTATGTACATGGAGTTAGGCTACATAACTCTCTGTTTCTCCTCTTCTATGCTCTATGCTCTCTTCTCTTCTCTTCTTCTTATCCTCTCTTCTCTCTTATATTCTACAATACACAATGAGGGTGTCTATATCCCATTTCCCTCTTTCATTCTAAAACTGTCTAATCTAGAATTGAATTCTATCTACTTACATTAACTACCATAAATGCCTTCTACCTACTAAGGATGAGAGCAGATCGCTCAAGATCCATTTAAAATTTTCAAGTGTGCCTCCACTTGATGATTTCGTTAATGATTCAAGATATTTCAAAATTTGCACTGGGCGCTTTTCTAGCCGTCCTTTATCTCCGCGCTGGCTCTCTTGAGATGCTCCTGCATTATACTCCCTGGCTTGAAAATTTTCATGGGCTCCTATCCATGAGCTCACGTACGGTGTGTCCATGCATCTGGACCTCCGCTTCGTTCTCCCAGCTGACATATTCAACTGGATGGCCCTTCCACTTGACCAAATATTCAAAGTATTGCTTTCTCCTGGTCTTCTTGCTCACTCTTTTGTCCAGTATGCACTCCATCTGTGGATTTTCTGCAACTGACATCTTCTTTGTCCACTGGGCTTATGGTTGTTCATTTCCTCTCCCTGTGTCCTCATCTTTATATGGGTACATATATGAGATATTGAATATCAGAGAAATTTCGATCCCATCGGGTAATTCAATCTCGTAAGCATTCGCCCCAAATTTCTTTAAGACCTTACATGGTCCGATTTTCTTCATCTTCAGTTTATTATATGTTCCTCTTGGGAACCTTTCCTTTCTCAAATGTGCCAGAACCAAATCACCAACCTCTAATTGAAGTTGTCTCCTATGTTGATATGTTTTGCGCTTATATTCCTGTCTCGAACTTTGCAATCGCTCCTTCACCTGGTTGTGAAGTTCCTTCATCGCCTCTGCGAAATATTCTGCACTAGCGCTCCTTATCACAATCTGTTTTGAATCCCTCAACTTAGAAATATCTCTTGGCTGCATGCCATAGACAATCTGAAATGGACTCTGCCCTGTTCTTCTGTTAACTGAGTCATTATAAGCAAACTCTACCTGTGGTAATATGTTGTCCCACTGGCTGTGGTGTTCTGTCACCAAGCTTCTCAGCAAGTCTCCCAAACTTATGTTCACCACTTATGTCTGTCCATCCGTCTGAGGATGATAAGCTGAACTAAACGACAAGTTAGTTCCCATATTCTTCCATAAGGTCCTCCAAAAGTGTCCTATGAACTTGGTGTCTTGATCTGAAACTATGCTCCTTGGTAAGCCGTGAATTCGAATGACTTCTTTGAAAAACAGATTCGCAATGTGAGTTGCGTCACTAGTTTTCTAACATGGGATGAAGTGTGCCATCTTGGAAAATATATCCACCACCACAAATATTGAGTCGAAACCTCTTTGTGTTATTGGCAACCCCAATATGAAATCCATGCTAACTGCATCCCACAGCCTCTCAGTTATGGGCAATGGTTGATAAAACCCTACATTCTATTTCCTTCCCTTCGAATGATGACAAATTTTGCATCTGTCCATGAATATCTTGACTTCTTCTCTCATTCCTAGCCAAAAATATGACTCATTCAACTTTGTGAAAGTCTTGTCATGACCAAAGTGACTTGCCAATCCTCCACTGTGCTTCTCCTTCAACAAATTCTCCCTCATGGAGCATTTTGGAATACAAAGTTGATTACCTTTAAACAATAATCCTTCCTTAATCATGTTTTCTGTCCATTGGCTTCTATCTCTGAGAATTGGATTCTCAGCTACTTCGTATGTCTCCTTAAAATCCAGATCATCTCTCTACATCTCCCTGAGGTCATCAAAACCCAGTGTGTTAACTCTGAACTCCTGCAATAGTAAACACTTCCTTCTCAAATCATCAACAACTTTGTTAGCAGTACCAAAAATATGTTTAATCACAAAAGTGAAATTTTGCATTTATTCAACCCATTTGACAAGTCTTTGATTCAACTTTTCCTGTTGATTCACAAACTGCAGTGCATGATTGTCACTGTATAAGACAAACTCTTTTGGGATCAAGTAATGCCTCCATTTCTTCAATGCATGGATGATAGCATAGAACTCCTTATCATAAGTGGAGTATTTCATTTTCACTTCATTCAAATTCTCGCTGAAGTATGCTATCGGCCTTTCCTCCTGACTCAAGATTGCCCCTATTGCAAATCCACTTGCATCGCATTTCACTTGACATGTCTTTTGGAAATGTGGCAACACCAAAATTGGTTGCTCCATGATCTTCCTTTTCAACAGATTAAAACTCTTCTCAGCTTCTTTTGTCCAGTGAAAAGACTTGTGTCTTTTCTTCACTGTATCCATCATTGGTGCACTAATTCCACTGAAATTCCTGATGAATTTTTGGTAGAAACTATCCAATCCATGAAAACTTCTCACCTCAAAGATATTCTTCGGTGATGGCCAATTCTTGATTACCTCCACCTTATCTGGATCCATCCTCAATTTGTCTACAGAAATAACAAATCCAAAATAAATGAGCTTTGTCTTCATGAATGAGGAGTTCTTCATGTTTATCAACAACTTCTCCTGCTGTGACCTCTGCATCATTGTAGCCAAATGTTTTAGATGCTCTGCCACTGTTTTACTGAAAACTAGTATGTCATCCAGATATACAATAAAAAATTTTCCATTGTTTTACTGAAAACCAATATGTCATCCACTTTTAGAGCCATCTGATAAGCATCTTCTACCGTTCGGATGGTTACCATGCTTATCTCATCCTGAATGTCGTACCTCAGGCCATTCATGTATCTGGCAACTTTTTCATCATCTCTTTCCCGATGACCTGCCCTGATGTTCAACCTTTAGAATTCTTCAGT
>ML781631.1:490754-581126 GCA_009831015.1 Picea engelmannii | reverse complement strand
AACTGAATCAACATGTAACCTACAAAAATAATCTATAGATCTATAGCTTGTAAATAGAATGAAACATAAAAAAAGTAGAACTATGAGAAACTAAATAAAAGTTATATACATCAAAGATAACTATCTACAAATCCATAGCTCTCGTTTTCTAGAGTGAGCCCCACTAGAGAGAAGTAGTTGGGATGTATTACAATAGCACTAGAATATGAAAATTAGCACTCACATATTCAAGAGATGATCAACAAATGTTGTAGAAAATGTTGCAGAGGTTGGGTTCATAGTTCTTTTATTACATAAATCTAAATATTTACATCAAATCACTGAAAAACATCCCCATGTCTAGATCACCCCCTTTAGGATATATATATATATTTATATAGGGTTGAATCACGTGAAAAAAAAATATGAATAACAAGAAGTACCAACCATCTAAACAAATTAAACTCAATATCTCCACACACTTCAATACAAGGGAGAAAAAATCTTGATCCATGCTTATGTGGGAAGCATGGGTGAAGAGGAACCCAACCAAAACAATGAAAATAATCTTTGGTACGCCCATGATGCCCAAAAAACTAATGGGAAGAAAAATTCCCATCCAAATGTGCTCCAAATGAGACCCATGATCCATGGAAGTAGTTGTCTGATGAGGCAACAACTCCTACAACTCCCAAAAATGAAAAAATAGAGTAACAACACCAATGAACCATAATATTCTCCAGATAGTCAAATTTCCTTCTCAAATATCTTTCACAAACAATATTATAAATGCATGGAGCTTTTATTATTGATCTAAGGAAGGTTCATTCACTTCATAAGATAATTTATAAATATATCTTGATGTAATAGCCCCTCTGTTATGACTAGGAAAGTGAAGCATAAAAAATAATTTATTTTTTTTGCATTAGGAAATTAACGTCAACAATGTAAATCATAGCAGCAAAAAATCAATGACATCATAAGTAAAAGGAGTACCATTTACTCAACATGGAAATCAATAATGACACATTCAATGCATCAACAAAAGGATAGTGACACATAAACATAAACAACTGACCAATTAGCAAATCATAATCATCTTGAAACAATTTACAGCTATAATGAATATAAAATGGCTACCTTCCCAATCTACCCTGCAAGGTTAGGACCTCCAGGACACATAAGCAACGCTCAATCCCAAGTTCCAATTGATTTTGACCATTTAAGGTCCCAACGTTGGTGATTGTTCTAAGGAACAAGGAGGTGACTACATCCCACTAAAAATCAAGTCCCCGTCAACTAGATCAATCATTCAATCCTAAAGATCAATTAATCATGGCGCAAGGGTAATCTTCATCTTTATCAATCATACATCAACATTTAAATATTCATTGTGCGAGAGTAAACAAACACTAGAACAATCGCATGTCAACTTAATTTATGGCACAGGAGGAAATCAATCACATATCAACATAAATTCAAGATGCAATATTAAATAGAAACTTATTAATAACACCAGAGTGATCAACATTAAATTCAAAGGAGTAAGAGAATAATTACGAAGAAATCACACACCCTCTCAAATTAAGGCACGGAGTAAATTTTATCACTAAACCAATCATGCATCACCATTATTGAAATGCGTGCGAGTAATCAAAAGTTGAATCATTTTACATCCATCATTATTCCAATGCGCAACAAATCTAATTATTTAATCACAACATAATCCATGGTGCAAGGTGACTATCCATTAAAAATTTTATGACACAGAAGCAAACAACTAATTTATTTCAACGTGCGCAACAAAATCTATTACAACATACTTCACATCATTAAATGGCGCAAAAGTAGTTATCAATTATTTTTTAGTTGTGCACAAGAAGTCTGATTTCTAAAGAAACATACATTACATTATATTTTCAGTGTGCACAAGGAGTCTATTTATTTAACTAGTAATCCATCAAGTTTAAATTCGTGGCACGGGTATCTAATAACTTAATCATTAAATATCCAATGCAAAATCATCAACCGACATCTAAACATCTAAAAGTGATATATATATATATATATATATATATATATATATATATATATAGGTAACATTACAAAAGGAGTTCCATGTTAAATAAAATTGGGTAAGAGAAAAAGTGGATCTACCTCTCCTTTTATACATAAATACGGAACGACACATAATTAGAATTATGAATCTTGATGGCTATTAGTTATCATGAGGATAAATGTTAACTGAAGATCAAAAATAGTTTAGAATGGACTTCACAAGAAATAGAAAAATGTTTCTACACATGATTCAAAAGATTCCCCCTCACCATTGCACATCGTTCAATGGTTATCTAAGGCAGTACCCTTCACATTGTAATATTCAATGAAAAAATCAAGGGTCGCAGGTACAGGTGTATACACACAAAAGGAATTAATCTGAGGCAAAAATAAATCCGAGGCAAGAATGCAGCGAGGCACCAGTAAAACACAAAGGCGAAAAGTAAGGCACAAGGTGTTCCTCCTCCTCGAACACACATGGCATGCTTAAGTGCACAATCACAAAGATTCTCCTCGTAAATTCACTGACGGTGCGGCTGAGATCACATAGGTTATTCTTAACCAATTCGCAAAGGGTGATCAAAGATTCGCATAAGCTAAAGATGAAAAGAGGGAAAGTAAATCGCAGAGATCACCATAATAAATTTGCTGAGGGAATCTACAAAATCGTTGGGCAAAATTAAATGAAAAGGACAGGATGGAAAACACATATATCAATGTATTAAATTTTTGGGGGAAGATACAAATTTTTGGGTGAAATTAAATGAAAAGAAGAGCATGGAAAACACATATATCACTGTATTAACTTTGCTAAGGGAAGATACACATTTTTGGCCAAATTTAAATGAAAATAAGAGCATGGAAAACACAAATAGCACTGTATTAACTTTGTTGAGGGAAGATACAAATTGCTAGGAGAAATTAAATGAAAAGAAGAGTAATGATATCACCTGTGGGTTTCCTAACACAAATAAATATTGTTGAGTACTGCTAATACAAACAAAACGCAAAGAGGTAACATGTTGGGAGAAATTTGTGTGGGTTTCCTCCACATGTAGAGTAATGCTATCACATGTGGGTTTCCTAACACAACAAATATTGTTGAGTAATGTTAATAAAAAAAAAATGCAGAGAGGTAACATGATGGGAAGGGTAAGAGGGCGTAGAGCCATGCCCTTCCATTAAATGCACAGTAAAAATGAAAATGATATGTTGAGCAAGGTAAGAGGGCGTAGATCCATGCGATTCCATTAAACGCAGAGAAAAAATAAACTGATATGATGAGCAAGGTAAGATGGCGTAGATCCATTCACTTCCATTAAACGTAGAGAAAAAAACTAAATGATATGTTGAGAAAGGTAAGACAATGTAGAACTCACACAAAAACCACAAGGACATTAATCACTCAGAAATAATTTCAGACGAAGGATGTTGGGAGAAATGGTTTTAAAACACCGTGGTTACTTGGATGTTGGGCGAAAGGTTTAAAATGTAGAGAATTAATAAATCTCAGAGGATCCACATGATTTAAGTCACATAGGGAGAATTCGACAGCCACCCGACTTATCTAGACCATAACTCAATAGACAAATTCTAAAAACATATACACAATAAAAACTTGATATAATTGCAAATTCAAAATAAAAATATTGTGACTAAAGGAGAGAAGTTGATGATGAGCTCCCGCACTTGCGCTCTGTCCAGATACCCTCTTGTTAACCATGAAGACTTCACCGGTATCTCCCATCTGATGCTAGGGGTACTCTTCTTCCCCCTTAGCCCCCTGAGATGCAAAGGGGCCATACACAACACAACCATAATACTCTACCTCCGAGCTCGCCTAGCAAGGTAGAGCTACTAGTCACTTTCTCGCGCTAGGTATCCAAACTCTCACAAGTAAAATCATTCATAATTTCTGCAGCATAACCTTACTCATACCCGCCAAGATCCATTCCTCCTCTCAACCATTTCTTTTATATATTTTTTCTTAGTGACCACTTTCCATTTGCAAATTTAATTCGGTTTTTAAAAATTAATTAGGAATTACTCCCCCGTACACTTGTCACCCGTTCCCTTAGTTGCACCAATAAATTCATCATTTAATTTAATTGAATGTGAATTTCCCTCACCCAACCTAAAAACGCTCATAAAATCACTCCTAGTTGTCATTTTATTCCCTCTATTTCTTTTTTAATGACTGACACCTTTCTAAAACTTAGTTTTGTTTAATTTAATAAAGTTCTTTAGTTAGAGTAGACTAGATACTTTTCTATGCTTCCACATTCTTTTTACATTTATTTCCTTTATTATCTTAGTTTCCAATTTGTTATTCTTTTGCACACATTTATATAACTAAATCTTTAGATATAAATTTTTACTCTTTCAATTCCTAACTTGATTTTTTCTCATTCCCCACCATTTATTAAATTTATAACTTAGTTTTAGTCTTCTTACCCACTTTATACTTAGGTTTAGATTTGTAAACTAGGCTTAGAATTTTTAAGGAGATTATATAATTAATAAAAATTACCCATTTAATAAATATTTTAAGTCCGACAATGTAAAAAAAAATTATTGTTTTCTAGGCACCTAGGTTTGTTGAATCAAGTTTTATTTTATATTGCGACGTGCCCTTCAAGATGCACTCTATGCTCCAAGGGTGTCACTCGCCTTTGATTCAAATTTTAATTACGCAACGTGCCCTTCTAGATGCACTATGTGCTCCAAAGGTGGCACCCTCCTTTGACTGGTTTTGGTAGTTGTCCAACCCTTGGAGTCAATACCTCATTCATGAGACCTTGTGAGTTTTTAAGGGCCTCTAAGGAATAAGGACCCTGCCTTAATGTGCGCCCCTTTGAATATTCATGAATGATTGTCTCAGTCTTCCCTCATGGCATCATGGATCTATTGAACTAAGTAATGGTTAACCTACAATTCAAGCCACAACGAAAGTTCTAGTAGGCTTTGGCAGGGTTTCTACCACACCTATACCTCAATATCTTATTGTTGAGCATGGCCCCTTTACTCCTTATGTGACTCTGATTACCAAGAAATCGTTAGCCTGCATCCATCAACGAAACATTGTCAACAATCCATAAACAACATCATAATATACCCTATCATATGTCACATATGCATAAATAAAAATACCCCAACCATATACAGTCCACTCCCTGACTCGATCCAAAGTCCAAGGAGTTCCATTAATGCCATCGATGTCCTCAATGTGTCAAGTTTCTTGCACACTCATGGGAAACTCATCAATAGCATATGTCAATACAATGAGATAAAATAACATAACATCATAATCATCATCATCATCATAAGAATCCATAAGCAAATCGACAACCATATACTAAAACCGGATCACTTGCATGCAAGTCTCCTCAAAGAATAAGTCAAATCATTTGTGCGCAAGAATGAGATGTTACACTTGAAAATTAAAGAAACTTAATCAAACATTCTAGTCTAATTCATAGAAAAACAACCAAAACATATTTTATTAATGCTAAGAGCTAATTAATCCTAATATAGTTTAATAATTATCAAGTGAGTGTGAAAATAGGATAAACATTAGGGAATAGGATGGTTAAATTAGGCTTAAAATGATTTTATATAAGAGGCCTATCATCTCCCCATTTCTAAATTGGTTGCATGTCCTAGTGCAACTCATTACTCATTCTCAGGAAAACCTTTTCCTCATAAAGCTCAATATATCGAGATCTGGTAGGCAAAGTCCCTATATCTGCATCGATCTTTCCATTTCCATTTTCATATATCCATATGCCCCTAAATTATGTTTCATTAGTATTTTGAGAAAGTACGTCCTCTTTGTCATCATGCATACTCATTCTTTGATAATTATTCTCCTTTGTTTCGGTAGCAATATGAGCCTTAAATTTCCTTTCCCAAGACCTATACTAGCTTCTTTCTGATGTTTTAATCACATCGTTATTGATATGGATGCAACAACTATAACTACATAGAAAGATTCAACATAGGACCCAAATAGATCTGATATGATACTAGCAATATTTCCCCAACAATTAAACCAATGAACCATTTTGGAGTCAATATATCCATAGTTTAAAGGCTTCAAAAAATGCAAGTGATACCAATGCAACTAAAACAATAGCAACATATAAGAAAGACTACTAGTTATTTACAAAGTAATCATAACTAGAGCTATTAACAATCTAAATTATCCGATAGTTGCATTACTTTTGGATTTGGTCATTGATAATAACACTTTCCTACACTTGGTAATTATGCCCCAAACTTATCACCAAATCATGCCTCAAATTTCTATAGAATTATAATTAAAACTATCTTTCATTATGATGATGGAGTTAGGATCATATAACCAAATTATGGAATGATTATCGAGTACACAAAGATGGAATTACTTAGATTAACAACTTCTCCTTATGAAATCATATCCCTAGAACTTTGGTTGTCACAATTTCTCAATCGACATGAAGCCTTTTGACCAATATAAAATATATGATGCATGAAAGAAAAGTCTTAGCTTTGAAATTGTAAAGTTTGGTCAGACTTCATAAACACAATATAGTGGTGTAGAAGAACGAAAGGCATATAGCTTGCAAAACAATGAACTAGTATCATCTGGGTGCTATCAAACCATGAAATCATGCTACTAAATTTTTTTGGAGTACTGTAGAAATGGGTGGCTCTTCCTTGTAGTATGCAAGAAAACAAATGTGGTTTTTCCTGTTAATATGCCCTTGGAAATAATTGTCATTCTTCAATTAGAAAATACAAAATCAACTCCTGAATTGTTGTTGCAAAAGACCTGTTGTACAATAAAAGTATGTGATTTGGGATGGATAACCTCAGCTGAAAAATGACATTAATTTTAGTTGCAAAATGGCATTAATTTTAGCTACAAAATTGTATTAGAAAACTAACAAACTTTCTCAAGCTTGTCATTTTAGAATCATGACTTGTCATACAAATGGTAGCACAACTCAAACCTATAAGTATATGTTGTAGAGTGATCACAATGTAACTTTTCCTTGAGTTGGGAACATCAATGTTGCTAAATACCTATCCAAATGTTCTCCAAATGAGATCCATGATCCATGGAAGTAGTTATCTATGAAAGAAACAACTCCAATAGTTCCCCAAAAAGGAAAAATAGAGTAATAGCGCCCATGAACCATAAGATTCTCCACATGATTAAATTCCCTACTCAAAGATCATTCAAAACCAATATTATAAATGACTAAAGCAGAATGATGTATGCACTTCATACCATAGGTTAGGCATATATTTTGAAAATGAAAACTATTTAATCAGACATTCTAATATAATTCATAGAAAACAACCAAAACATAATTTATTAATATTAAAAACGAGTTAATCTAAAATAGTTTAATAGTTATTAATTGAATGTGCAAATGGTACAAGGATAAGGTAACATTATGGTTAAATTAGGCTTAAAAAGATGCCATATAAGAGACCTGCCACATTGTAGAATAAAAAAATAGAAGTTCCATTTATTAGATTCTAATTTCATGATTTTCCCTTTCTCAAATGATGAGAGTTTCTTTCCTAAGTCTTTTTAGTACATTTTAAATTAGCTTTTTCTTTGTCAAATTTAAAACCAAATAATATAGTTGCATCCAAAAATTGGTTGTGCTTTCCAAAGTTACATTGTATTTGATTTTGTACTATGAATAACATATATTCAAAATACGTTATTGTAATGTGACTTAGAGGAGACCGCCTTTGCTGAGACGTTTTAGTACATTTTCAATTAGCTTTTCCACTTTATGGAATTCAAAACCTAACAATCTAGTTGCATCCCAAAACCAAAATAAGTTCAGTTAATGTGACTTAGATTTTGTTGAATTACTTTTTAGGTATGGATGGTAACTTAGTAGAAAATGTTGAAAATAAGTGTATTCATGGAAATATAAGTATATTCATGGAATTATAAAAAATACCTTTATATTTAGAATGTTCAACATCCTCTCTTTTTATCTAGTCACCGAGTGGTAAATCAATTTTGATTTTTTATATAATATTTGATTTTGTACTATGAATAACGTATATTCAAAACACATTTTGGTAATGTGATTTAGATTTTGTTTTATTGTGTAATTAATAATTATGAGTTTTATTTGTTGGATTTTAATTTCATCCACATTTTCCAAAAATTCTTATTAATTTGGATTAAGGTATTTGATCATGTAATATGAATAATGTGTATTCAAAATAAGTTTTTGTAATGTGATTTAGATTTTGTTGTATTTTGTAGTTAGTAGGGGTTTTATTTATTAAATTTTAATTTTATCTATATTCTTCAAAAAAAATCTTATTAATGCGAAGTATTGGCATCTTGAGCATGGATGGTTACTTAGTAGAGAATGTTGAAAACACGTGTACTAATAGATTTATACATAATACGATTATATTTAGAATATATAACATCCTTCTCATATTTGTCTAGTTTCCTTTGGTAAATTAATTTTGATTTTTGTTTTACTAATATGGTTTATATTTAATTGCATGAATTTCATCCATATTCTCCAAAAAAAAATCTTATTAATGCGAAGTATTGACATCTTGGGCATGGATGGTTACTTAGTAGAGAATGTTGAAAACACATGTACTAATGGATTAATTTATGGATAATACGGTTATATTTAGAATATATAACATCCTTCTCTTATTTGTCTAGTTTCTTTGTGGTAGAAACAAAATTGAATTATAAAGTTAAATACTCATTTATAAATTCATAAGGATGGAATTTTATATTAAAGTGTAGAAACATTAGTGAATCTTACTAGTTCTTAATATGGAAAATGTAAATTGTTTAAAGATATTTTGGTAAAAATATTCAAATTTCTAAGAATTTTATATAGTTTTTATAATATTCAATAATTTTAAGGTTAAATAATTTTATCATATATAATTTGGATGAATCAGTTTTAACAAAATAGAAGTTAACAAATATTTTTTTGAAAAAAAGTGTGGAAAATTAACATATGAGGAAATTTAGCCCTCAAAATTTTCCCTCTACATACATGCCATTCATATAGTACATGATAAACTTTTAGATTAAACCATGTATAATATTAAACTCTTTCTCTTAATTAATATGTGTCTTAAAAATAAATTCCAAAAAATAAATTTAAATTTAAAATATATAAACAAATAAATAATAAATTTGAATTCAAAATAAATAAATAAATAAATAATTCTTACATAAATCTCAATTTATACACACATTTAATAAATTTCAAAAACTCAAATAAACTAATATTTTCAAATACTTTTCATTAGTTTTAATATCAACATACAATATTGATATAACTATAACTACCAAGCATTATGAAAATCTTACTTCATCAGTCCATTCATCATATTGGACAATTTTGAGTCCATTTTCTCATTATCAACAAGTTCTTCAATTTCTCTCAAGACCCTTTGCTCATCATCATAGTTTATTCGTCATTTCTTAAGTTCCGTTTCTCCGTTATCATATGTTCCTCCGCATACTTCAAGTCTTTTTCCTCAACCTTTCCTCCTTGTCAAGTCCCTCTACACACTCCACCATCTTTCCTCTTCATTGTTGTGTGCCTCCACATCTCTTAAATCCCTTTCATCTACTAATTTTCCTTTCATGTAAGATTTTTCTCTCTTCATATGTTCATATAGTTAAAGTGTTATAATATTTTATTTTATGATTGGTGATATTCTCCATGGGGAAGGAATCAAAAAGTTCAAATGTATTAATTTTTTTTTTTAATGAAACTTACAAATAAAAAATTTCAAATTTCAAATGTATTAATTTTTTTAATGAAACTTACTCATGTGCATGATTCTTCTTTCCAAATTTTATTTTCCAAAACCAAAAGAGGATAGAAATCAATGTAAACATAAAAAGTTTATGTTTTTACTAAAAATCCTTTTATTTTTTTTATCAATATTCGATTTATCAATTTATGGTTTTTTTAAAATATAAACCAAGTAGATGTTCATAATTTAACACCTTTTGGAGAGGTATAGATACAATTCTTTATCATAATATATTTTAATAAGTTTGTGTCTACCCACGTGGTCAACCTTTCAATTGTTCCATTTTACACATGTTTTCTTACGGAGATTTGTTATAGATTATTATGTCATCATAGAATACTAACACAATTTTTTTTATATTTCATGACATAGAATACTAACACAATTTTTCTTATATTTCGAGAGTTGAGTGGCTCCATAAATATATCTTTGCATGACATTAAATTCATCTTGTGTCTTGGAGGCAGAGCTAATGAACTTAGGGGCACCATAGGAATTGCAGTAGTAGAATGTATTTTCCAGTGGGACAATCCTATCACTATATATATATATATATATATATATATATATATATATCTTTGCATGACATTAAATTTATCTTGTGTCTTGGAGGCATAGTTAATAAACTTAGGGGCACCATATTTAGGAATTCCAGTAGTAGACTGTATTTTCTAGTGGGACAATCCTATCACCATATGCTTTCATTTTTCTCTTAGTATATGGATAGTCAATTGAGTAATTGAAACACCAACAACAGAAGTGGTTCTAAGGCATGATCACTTTGTATCTCTTACAATAGATTCAATGGTAAGCAAAATTTCCTTATCAAGTTTAATTTTCATGCACTTGCGGTTTTCCTTACCACCTAATTCCTTTTCCTATCAAATTTGAAGGATTTCATGCACTTGTGGTTTTCCTTACCACCTAATTCCTTTTCCTATCAAATTTGAAGGATTATAGGTTGGCCACTCTATCAATTGGTGTAGGAACAAGCCCTTCTCCTTCTATGACAACACTAGAAGAAAAGGCACTAGAAAACGTTTTGGAAATGTAAACATCTTCCACAAGTTATTCTTAATGGATTTCAATATCTCCTTTATTTGATTCATTTTTCTTCTCATGTTCACCTTCCTCTTGTCTTTTATTTTCTTCTTTTGATTTATCTCATTCTTTTTTCTTCAAATATTCTTCTTCTTTTCTTTCCTTTTCTTCTTCATCTTTTATCGTGTACTTTTGCTTCCTCATGTTCCTTTAATTTTTCAACCTCAACATCATGTTTATCTTTTTTAACGAGCTTCACCTTTTTCTAGCCTCTATAGCCTCTTTCCTTATTTTCCAACACCCTTCTTCATTTTAGCTCTAGCTTCAACTTTAACCTTAGCATCAACTTCATTTTTCTTTTTGTTAAGGTCCTAACCTCCCTAACATCCTAAGTATATAGATGGATATGTATTTTTATGTATGGGGGGTAACATTAGTAAATAAGTCCTATGTAGTAGTGTGAACACAATTATTGTAAGATAACTTAGTATAAGGTTCTTCCTAATAGAAATTTATTAGTATATATTTTTCCTAGGGGATAGAAAGTACTATATAAATATGTATAAGAATTGTAAAAGATTCTATGAAATGATTTGTAATATGAATGTTTCTCTAGTGGAGGTTGCCCCCTTGAATAGGAAAGTGAACCATTCCTCCTTATCAATAAAGGTATAATATTCTGGTTCATATTATGCATTTTGTTTGCAAATTTATTTCTTTCTACAATATACTTGACTAATAACTATAATTTTTTCTCTAAACATCTCCATTTAACACATCACAATTCGTATTAGAGCACTTTCCCAACACATTTTTTTGAGATTTATTTTTTTGAGGATACACATGTGTTTTGATATCTATAAATAACACATAAATCTATCATTAAGAGCATGAACATGTATATGGGGAATCATACATGCATTAAATACAAGAGGTTTCACATAGTTGGAAACTCTTGTAACCCTTGTTGGAACCCCTCCAGTAGTACCACGAAATACAACACCTATATACATATCCCACATCCATGTACCCTTGGGTATATTGGAAGTCTTGAAGGTGTCATAAAATTATCCTTAGATAAATT
The DNA here is from genome assembly GCA_009831015.1 of Picea engelmannii. NCBI lineage: Eukaryota > Viridiplantae > Streptophyta > Pinopsida > Pinales > Pinaceae > Picea > Picea engelmannii. Next base: position 569,137 of record ML781631.1, on the reverse strand, counting down.
GCTCAATCGTCTCACTACTATAGTGTCACCAAGAATAATACTTGGGAGTATTACTCTCTAGTACATAGGTAATCATGTAGTATGACTAAGGGTAAGGTCAAACTTCCTAAGCTAGATCCTTGAGATATTGGGATGAGTACTACTATTGGACATTTAAAGTATATTAGAGAGTTACAACACAACACACTCACTTGTCCTTAACACCCTTAAATCCCTATTCCTTGATGTGAATCTAGAAAAAATTTAAAACAAGTGGCTATGTTGAAAGTTTGAACATTATAAGTCACTAGAAACCCTACTCTGTGCTTCCAATTTAGGAAATTTCTACCTAATCTTCAATAGTAAGAATTTGAACATTTTTTTAATGAAGCATTCTTAAAGCTTGATTATAACTCCATAGAAGTTCAAAAAAAAGAGAGATTATAAAGTGGTCCCATTTGCACACTTATTTGATACCTTTCTAAATAGACTCCTTGTATAATGTTAATTGCAATGGTCCCCCTCTTCCATAAGAATTTTTTCATGTCGACCCACTCACCCCATTACTAGTTGCCTAACTCAATAGATCAAGAAAGTTGTACTAATCACATTCTTACAACTCTCTAGTAAGCCTTTTTCCCCATTTTAATGCACCTATATCCCTTGCCCCGCCCTCCAATCCCTCTCCTCTCTCTTTCCCAAAAAAATCCAAAAACTAACCCATTCTAGAATGGAATAAAATCAACTTAAAGGACATCGCTATAATTGTGATGCAAAATATTTTACTGGGTGCAACTGTAATGAGTAGAAAATGTTTATAGCCATTTAAGAGTATCACGGTGATGCTCTTCTTCAAGAAACTATGTCTCAAATAAATGATGACATTCCTTCCTCCGATAAACTAGACATGGAATCTCAAATATCCCTACTTGCCTTGACTGGTATTTTAGCTTCCCAAACCCTTAACTTAATTGGATGCATCAAGCATCGTCAAGTCATTATCCTAATTGATAGTAGTAGAAACCATACATTTATTGACTAATGTGTTTCCCAAGAGAGACATTTCTATATCCATACAATGATCAAATTTTATATGTAACATCCCAATTTTGATACCCAAACTATAATGTAATGAAAAAATGTGAATTAGGTTGTGAGCCAAATAGTATGGTCAAGGGATAAGGAATGTAAAAGATGTAAATTAAAGTTATCAATAAAAAATAAAACACTTGTTATGGGACAAGGGGGACACAAATTATGTGGGGATATGAATCCATGAGAGAGGAACACGAGGGCAATAACGGATCCAAAGAGACAAAAGCCAAGAATATTATAATATTTATTATAACCTAAATTCCTTACCTTAGCTTCTGAAAAAGGCATATCATCCTTCAGATGGAGTGAAATATTACTTGAGGAGGACTTCCGTGAGTACCAAGTGGAAATTTAGAAACATGCATACGCATTCCTTGTTTTTGGTAGATACTCATCATTCCTTTCATCATTCTCCCATCATTTATCCTACTATGAATGGTAAGAGGAATGACACAAATCTTGTAAATGGGGATGAATTGTATGACTATTGTGAAAATCGATACTATGAATTTGTATACATTCTAGCATTTATGTTTTCCTAACCTGTCTATGATAGAACCTAGGAAAGGGTTTTGGTATCATGAGGAACTACATTTCAGAGAAGGGGGTCCACTTCTTCGGGTTCTGCACACTGAAGGATAAAATATATCTAGTGATTGGGATGGTTGCATAAGTGAATAGGATGAGAAACTAGTGGGAATTAGGTTGAGAGATTTTAGCTCATCTTTTTGGATTAATATCCCTAACACAAGGGTGGCCTATTGCAAAAAGATCTGGGGATTTAGGTTGTGAGATTAATAGTATGGTTGAGGGCCAAGTAATGGAAATGATGTAGATCAATGTTATTAATAAAAAAATACATCACTTTATGTGTGATGAAGGGGACTACAATGATGGGGGGTTATGATTCCACAAGAAAGGAATGAGAGGGGGTCTAAGGGGTCCCATAGGGTCCAAATCCAAAAAAAATATTGTTTTATTATAACCCCAATTTATCTTAACTTAGCTTATGTTAAATGCATATCAAGTTTTGGATGTGTTCCAAGGTATTTATGAAGAATTCCTAGAGTGACAAGTGTTTATATGGAACCACACATAATTAGTACTTATTTTTGAGGAGATATCCATCATTTCTATCCATAACACTAGCATGATTCAAGGTATAAGGTGAGGGATCTAAGCCTACAAAAAAGGGTTGAGGTTTCTTGCATGTAATTATATTGGGAAATTGCCAATAACATGTGAGAATGTTGTTGATGTGAACTCCAGTTACAGTTGAGAAGCCTTAATAATCCTAGAAGTGAGATATCTTGAGACAGTATGTGTTATAGCCTATGAAAGAGGTGTGATATTCCAAGGAACTGCATAAAGGGGATGCAGTTCTCTGGTTTGTGCAAATTGAAGGGCGAAAGCATGATGGTATGTTGGTATGGTTGTGTGAGTGAATAGATGATAAACTTAGTGGGTAATTGGGATAAGAGAGTGGACATTAGCTAGCTATAGGAGACCATATTTCAATTTTTACTCATAGCCTAGCTTAGGGTTTTTCTATTACAGACAATAGCAATGAATAAGTGCTTATAGGTGGGAGGAAAATTTGTTGTCTACAACTAGTTTTGTAATATTTCTTTATAACATAGGTGTTATGGTTTATTGTCAAGTAAGTCTATTGTTTGTGATGTTTTCTTTGTGATTAAATGATGTTGTTTTTAATGAATAGTTTGCATTGGTAATTCTAAATATTTTAATGATTTTTTCATGAGACTTATTTTCATATTGCATGCATATTTTCATAATATAATGAGATATGAATATTTTGTTATCAGAGCTATGTTTATTATTCAAAGTTGGTTGAAATTTGAGAAACTTTCCCCAACATCCCAGTAGGCATAAGGGTGGTTGGATACATGAAAATGTTGGATTATAGCCATGGTTTAGAATAGGGGTTTTATGGGATAGACATAAAAGTGTAATACAAAAATTGAAAAGGTGAAGTTTTTAGAGCATGCCTGCAAATTATTTGACAAAATTCTTTGTGTGAAATTGGAGAAATTTCGTACAAATTTGATGGGCCCAACTTGTACTCAACTATTCCACAGGCCCCACCTATACTCAATTATTCCATTTAATTTATAGATGAAAATATAGGAACTATTGAAGAAGGGGTATATATACCCAAGTGTCTCACCTTATGGAGCACTAGTTTTATTTGTGAAAAAGAAGGAAAAAATCACAAGGATGTGTATTTATTTTAGGCAGTTATATAAAGCTACAATGAAGAAAAAATACCTTCCTCATAGGATTGTTGATCTATTCATTCATATTAAAGGATTAAAGGTATTTTCCAGGATATATCTTATATCAAGGTACCATCATGTGAGAATCAATGATGGAGACACCAGTTGTAACATCCCTCTCTTGTGCGCACTGAGCGAACTTATTCTTTGAGGACACTTGCTTGCAAGTGATTCGGATTATTATACTATTGGTCGTTTGATTATGATTATGAGGCATTATGGATATTTTATTTTGTGTATTTACATAGACATGTGATATTGACTAGGTTCTTCTAAGTGTGCAGGACTTTGGATCTCGAAGATGCAGAGGCATCGATGAAACCCCTTGGAATCTGCATCAAGTCAGGGAGCGGACTATTGGGTTTTGATTATTGTTGATATGACATATGCACATCCGATTAGATGTTATGATGATTGATTTTATTTCTGACATGATTCATTGATGATGCAGCCCGACGATAGCTTGCTGACCAGACTCACATGTGGAGTAGAGGGGTCGGGCACGACAACCAAAGACTTTGAGGGAGAGGTGTGGACAACAACCCTTCCACAACCTACTAGCACTGTCATCGTGACTCGAATTGTACGCTAACAATTACCTAGTTCGAGAAGACACACGATGTCGTGAGGGAATATTGCGATAGTCGTTCACGATGATTCTAAGGCTCGCGCAATAATGCAGGGGCCTTATTACTTATAGGCCCTTAGTCTCCCACAAGACCACCTAGTGGAGTATTGATTCCAAGGGTTTTTTATGTCTACCAAATCAATCAAGAGGCGAGTGGCACCCTTGGAGCATGTAGTGTGTCCTGAAGGGCACGTCGTGCAAGAAAACCGGAAAGAGGCGAGTGCCACCCTTGGAGCAAGTAGTGCGTCTTAAAGGGAACTTCGTGCAAGAAAAATAGAAAGATGTGAGTGGCACCGTTGGACCATGTAGTGCATCCTGAAGGGCACGTCATGCAAGACAAATAGAAAGAGGCAAGTGGCACCTTTGGAGCACGTAGTGTATCCTGAAGGGAACGTCGCGCAAGGGAAACAGAATGAGGCGAGTGGCACCCTTGGAGAACCTAGTGTGTCCTGAAGAGCACGTCGTGTTGTTAACTAATAAGTGAATAAACCTAGATGGTCTTAGAATGAATTATGTGATAAGAAATTTTTTCAAACATTTTCCCTATAAAAAATGTCACTCAGCCTAGGAAAATAAAATCTAAATAAAATCTAGGTCTAAGTGATACTTGTGGTAAATAATAATAATAATAATCATTAAACATGTGACAAGAAGGGGTAAATAAATTCAATTAATTTCTTAAAATCAAATTATATTGAGGGATTAAAATTTTAAAGGGGAATTGATTGTTTTTCTACACATGCTAATTAAAATTTATTAATTAAAAAGAAAAAGGGGTAAAAGGTGATTTTTCTACACTTGCTAAATTGAGTTTTAGTTAAGAAGGGAAAAGAGGGAAACTTAAAAAAATAGGAAACTAAGGGAAAAAGGGGAAACATAAAGAAAAAGGAAATGTAAGGAAAAAGAAGAATGACTAACTTAGTAAGGAATCTTGCCTTTAAGAACTTTCTAAATTGAACTCAACTAGGAATTTAGTAAGGGCGTAAGTCATTAAAATGTTTAAGGGAATATGGGGACACCAAGGAGTGATTTTAGGAATGCTTCTAGGTGGGTGAGGGAAATAAGAGTAATTAAATAATTAATGAAATTAATTTCTGGTGCAACTAAGGGGATGGGTGACATGTGTACGGGGGAGGTTTTTTTTTTAATTAAATTAATGAAAAATAAATTAAATGGGAATTTGGGAAAGAAATCACTTAGAAACTCTATATAAAGGATAGATGAGGAGTATGGATCTCTTCTTCATGTGTAACTTTACGCTGCAGAAGTTTTTTCTTGACTAACTTGTCTTGTGGGAGTTGGGATACCCAGCTCGGGTAATGAGTGGTAGCTTGACCTTGCGAGGTGAGTTGGTTGCTAGTTGTTCTTGGGTTCAGTGTGTGTAGCCTCTTTGTGGATTGGGGGACAAAGGGGGAAGAAGAGTACCCCTAGGGTTGGCTGGGAGGTACCGGTGAAGTCACATCGGTCGGCAAGCGATATATGGACAGAGCATGCACGGGACAACAACTCAGAGCTGTCACCTTGGGCTACAGTACGCCTGCATTTATTTGGAATGGTAGATAAATATTATTTTCGCGCTTTCATTTATGTACTTTTAATTGGGTAAAGAAAGTGTTTTACTTCGAATTTTTAATCGAGAACTTAATTTCAACATAGCTTTACACTCGTTGCATTGAACTGATTCCCTTGGCAACCGATCCCTGATTTCTATGACTGTTTTGTCTGTTTTAATTATTATTATGAAGAGATTGTGCTTATCTTTTGTCCTCATCCCTAGATAATCGTTCCACACCTGGGTAGTCAGCCAAGAGCCGGATCGACGATTGTCACTTTGGTGTTAATAGACCTATAGATCCTAATTCCCTGCTTTTCTGTGCGTGGATGATGAGAGAAGGATGTTTTTTCGTCTACCCTTGTTGATTGTTCCTGTTTGATTGATTGTCTTGCGCCTTCTTGCGATTGATTACCTCTGCATATTTTTTATCTTTTATCTCTGTGAATTTCCCTTTGTAATTTATTACATTTGATGGCGAATTGACTTTGCGGTTTTTAATACATTCGGTCTATGATTTCCCTTTGCGATTTATTACATTTGACGACAAATTTTACTCTACCTTTGGCCACCATGGACCATGTTTTATTTTTTTTATTACTCTGCGTTTTACACTGATTAACCATTTACATATTATTTACTCGGATACCTGGATCGCTTGGCATTGAATTTAGTTTAGATACAGTCTAATTATTCGTAGGAAGCAATTTAATTGATTGATAGAGATTTGAAGTTGCATTTACTATGAAAATGGTGGCGTGGATATTGTGTGTATGGTAGCATTTTAGGTGTGCCATTGGTGCGTTTCTACTATGTGAGTGGGGGAGAATTATTGTGTAAAGGGTATCATTCTTCTGTGTGAATTGTGGTGTGTCCTTATACTGCAATTCGTGTTTACTTCCTTGGATGCCCTGGTGCTATGTTTGAGGGATTTTTCTCCGTCTCTTCATACTTCTTTTTGGCCAACAAAAGAGTGGTATGAATGTAGCATTTAGTAGAACCTTACCAACGATTTTATATCTGATCCTTTGCACAACGAACTCATCCCTTTTTCACAACGATTTCATCTATATTGAGGTAGCGATTCCATCCCTTTTTCAAAACGATTCATTTATAATGTGATAGAGATAATGAACCCTTATATACTGTGATAGTGAATTCATTTATAACCAGATAGAGATAGCATTTTTTTTCCTGTGTTTTTGGGGTAGCGATTTGGCTGTGAGCGTCTTATTCATGAGTTTTTAATAGTGTTGATAACCAAATCTCCTTACTCACCCATTCACCCATCTCCTTACTCACTCACGCTACCTCCTATTTCGTTTTGATGAATCTCGAATGCCAGCATTTTCATTATTTTTTTTTTTTTTCTGGCAACGTTATTTTGGCCAATAATTAAAGTGAGTTTTACTACAGCAATGCATGGTGGCGATTTTTAATTAAATTGTTGAATTTACTATAGATATATTCTTATGTCTATTAATAAGTGATAGTTCCATTTCGACAATGTTGTTTTGGCATTTGAACTCAGCATTAATGTATCTCAACCCCCTTTTGGCTATCACCATAATGTAATCACAGATATATTGTGAGGATGATGGCTATAAAGTTTTATTGTGATTTTATGTTGCTACCACCACAATGATTTAGTAATTGACAGTTATTTAGTAATTGTATTTAGCACTCTGTTATCAGTTATTATGTTTCTATCTCCACAACGATTTAGTAATTGACAGTTAATAAGTAATTTTATTTAGTAATTGACACTCTGCTATTTAGTAATTGTATTCAATTATTTATGTTGCTATCACCACAAAAATTTAGTAATTGACAGTTATTTAGTAATTATTACTCTTTTGGCAGTGATTTTTATTGCACAACGTCTTCATCACACATCGCCTTTCACTTTCCACTCAACGATATCTTATTTTGACCAGCAATGTCATTGTTAGCCTTCTTAGCGTTAGTGGCAGCGTTGGATGTTTATTATGTGCCAAAGATTTACTAAATATAGAAACAATGATTTAGACATATGGTATCGACGTGAATGAAAATTTTAACATGTCGACAGTGTAATGTTTATAGACCGCGTTGATAGAAGTCTTGATTTTATGAACTGCACTATTAGCATTTTTAATGAATAGCCTTTTTGTGAGCGATTTTATTCATGATGAGCGAATATTTATCTTTTATAGACAATGTTTAATTGCGAAGGGGATTGAATAGACAACATGTTATACATTAAAATTGTTAGCATTTTTAATGAATAGCCTTTTTGTGAGCGATTTTATTCATGATGAGCGAATATTTATCTTTTATAGACAATGTTTAATTGCAAAGGGAATTTAATAGACAACATGTTATACATTAAAATTGTTAATATGGTTAGACAACATGTTGTAATTAATATTCTTGATAGTGTTGTAATTATAGGTTTATATATCGGTATTGTTAATAGTGTTATAATAATAGCATTATATATTGAGATTGTTAATATTGTTATGTATTGTTAAATTGTTAATTTAGATTTGTATTTATTGATTAATTAGTACTTGTTAAATTAGACAACAAGTCGATTATTATATAAGCTGCATAGATCGGTAGTCACTTAATTAATGGATAATGGGTATTTGTTAATCAACGTTTCTTGATACCTCTCTATGCCTAACTCAGTTCACCTTATGATAACATTATGACCATGCTAGCTTGGTAACAGTTCACCCCTTTTCACTTAGACATATTTCTTATCAGTTAATGGTTGGGTTGTTCACGAAGTCGGGTAATAGCTTGCACATTTCCTTTTGAATGTCATCATCTTGTGTCTTGTCGACCTATTGCTTGGGGTGTGTGTGTAGTCTTCGGCTCCTAGCGCATTGGATTTATCCTGATTCATTGGTCTAGATAGGTTATGTTGCGCCAGGGTTATCGTCGCGCCTATCACCTGGGGACGACATGATTCCTGATGAGGGGATCATGGCACGCCTTATTGGATAGAGGTGAATGATAACTCAATCGGAGTCTGTGCTTCCCATTTTGGGTGTTGTTTGATCATTGTAAGTTCGTTGTTGGCACTTGGGTTGTAACACCTTCATGTGTTTGGTTTTGCGTGCCATAGAGGTTCTAGTAACTGGTCATCGAGACCTTCATGTCGAGATTGTGGATGTTGTCCTTAGCTTGTAATCATCATCGTGTTGTGTTTCCAATAGGGAGTCATTCCTATCTTTTTTATTTATGCTTGTTTCGCCCAGTTGATTGTTGTGCTAGTGACTTGAGTCATTGTTGTTTGTTGCCTGATCTGGGTGTGTGTGTTTTCATCGTCAGGTTGTGTGGTTCAACTGCTTTCATCATTTCCTTCTTTCCCCCCCCAAAAAAAAATTCACTTTTTTCTTCACTGGCAGTCGTAACGATAGGGGTCGCTACATATGGTATTAGAGTCGGTTCAACTCGTGACTTAGGATCACTATGGCTTCCGTTGATGTGATATTGATTATAATGTCACTAATTAAGTTGACTTGTATTCGTGTAGGTAATCATGGTTATAGGACGTCGTGTAGGTAGAAGACGAGGTGTTAGGGGAGCAGGCGCGATGGCCCCAGTAGCATCCACGCCTGAGGGGTATAACCCTGAGGGAGAGGAATAGGTGTTCAGGAAGGAGCAGATAGAAGTGGGTGATGTGGTTGGGATGATGATGTCCTTTCAATGGATGTCTAAGGCATTGATAAGTCGTTTGGACATATATGAGGCCATGGTTCCGACATCCCCTGAGGGCCCACCGTGCACTCCGGTTGGTACTGGTATCATTCACTGCGAACTCAAGAAGGTCAAATTTCCCGAGTTCTTTGGTTCCCTGGATGGCTCAGCCATTGAGGCATGGTTGGAGAATATGGCGATGTATTTTTCACTTCGTGACCATACCTCCAACATGAAGGTCCGCATGGAGGTATTTCAACTGAAGGGGAGCACTCTTCTATGGTGTAAGTTGCACCTACCACAATTGAACATGGTCGTCGAAGAAGTTTCATGGGAACTATTCGAGGAACGGTTTCGAGAGAGGTACCTATCAGAGGAATTCATTGAGCGTCAGCTCAATGAGTTCAATGCCTTGCAACAGGGTAGTTGTACGGTGCTCAAGTATGAAGCTCGTTTTATGGATTTGCTTCAGTATGATCTGCACCTTAATACTGAGAAACATAAGGTCAACAGGTTCTTGTTTGGCCTTAATGTCAGTATATGTGAAAAGGTTAGGTTTTTGATGCCTCAAACCTTACATGATGTCGTTCAGAAGGCCCTCATAGTAGAGGAGGATCTCATCAGTGGGGGTCAGAGAAGGATTCCAGCGAGACCAACAGGGAAGGTGTCATATGGTGCACAACAACATCAGACACCAGCCAAACATACGCTAGGATATCGTGGCTTCCAGAGAGGATCCACTTTCACTACACCTCAACGACCAACACCTCAACAGAGGACTCCTTACTGGGGAACACATCATCAACATCAACGTCGACCACAATAGTAGTAGTTTAGGCCTGTTCAATAGAACATACTAGGATTGCAGGCTGGTGGGCAGTCATCTTCTACTTTGGGTACTAGGAGTATTTGACCGAAGAAGGGGTGTTGGACATGTAGGGAGCCACAGTACCAATGTGACTTCCCAGTGGAGAGGACTAGAGAGTCTGGATCAGTTGGATCAACTATCATGGGATATTTGGGCAAGGCCCATTGGATTCACGTATCAAGACATCAGGTACCGTCGCTAACCAGACCGTTAGTATTTTGATAGATCTTGGTGTTACCGAGAGTTTCATTTATGGTGCAATGCTAAAAAGGATTAAATTAAAGGCAATCGAACATGATGATTTTAGCTTTGTAGAGATGGCTTCAGAAGCCAAACAGAAGGTTGGAGGGAAGGTGATGGGATGTACCCTTAACCTGTGAGAGTTTGTCACCAATGCCAACCCGTATGTCATGATCTTAGGATATTATGACATCATGATTGGTATGGACTGGTTGGAATCACATGAGGTGATACTCAACTGTAAGATGAAATGATTGAGCTTGGTCGATGATGAGGGACATATACGTGTGATTGTAGGTCAAAACCATGGAGTTTCCCTGACATTCATCTCTTCGTTGTAGCTATGGAGGAAAATGCGCAAGGGGTGTAAGCTTTATTTGATGCTTGCGTTAAACCAAAAGGGAGTAGTGGAAGGTCTAGAACACCTTCCGATGGTGAGAGAGTTTTCAAACATCTTCCTGGAGGATTTAATTGGGATGCCGCCAGAGAGGGAATTGGAGTTTACCATAGGCCTAAAACCAGGGACTAAACCGATAGCTAGAACGCCTTATCGGATGTCGACCCCAGACTTATAGGAGTTGAGAATGAAATTGAAGGAGTTGTTGGACCTAGGACTTATACATCCAAGTGTGTCACTGTGGGGTGCGCCTATTATTTTCATATGAAAAAAATATGGGTCATGGAGACTCTTCATTGACTACCATCAATTGAACAAGGCAATGGTCAAGAATCAGTATTCGTTGCTAAGGATTAATGATCTGTTTGATTAGATGAAGGATGCGATGGTGTTTTCAAAGATTGTCTTGAGATCAAGGTATCACTAGTTATGGATCAAGGAGGATGACATCCCTAAGACCGCCTTTAAGATGAGGTTTGGACATTACGATTTTACTGTTTTACCGTTTGGACTGACGAATGCCCCAGGGGTATTTATGAGTTTGATGAACATGGTGTTCCGATAGTACTTGGACAAGTTTTTCCAAGTATTAATTGAAGATATATTTATTTACTCTCGGACGACGGAGGAGCATGATGAGCACTTGCGCTTGGTACTACAGTGTCTGCGAGAGAACAAATTGTATGGAAAATTGTCTAAATGCTAATTTTATCAATCGATGATTCACTGCTTAGGGCATGTCATCTCCGTCGAAGGTATCGCCATGGATCCAACAAAGGTCAAGGCTATTATGGAATGGCCTGCACCGACAAATGTCTTGGAAGTGCATAGCTTCATGGGTTTAGTAGGATACTATCGACGGTTCATCGAGGGATTTTCAAAGATAGAAAATCTAATCACGGAATTGAATAAGAAGAAAAAGAAGTTTGTTTGGACCGAGAAATGCGCGGAAGCATTTCGGAGGCTTAAGAAGCTATTGAAAACAACACTAATACTAAAGGTCCCTAACATGGATGCGAACTTCTTGGTATGATCTGATGCATCCAAGGAAGGCTTAGGCAGAGTCTTGATGCAAGACGGTCGAGTGATCACTTACATCTCAAGTAAATTGAGAAGTCACGAGGAGAACTATGTGACACACGATTTCGAGTTGTTAGCCATTGTTTATGCCTTGAGAGTTTGGAGACACTACCTCAGTGGATGGAAATTTGAACTAAACATGGACCACCGTGGACTACAACATGTCTTTACGCAAAGAGACCTGAACACACGACAACGACGTTGGTTGGAATTGCTTAGCGAGTATGACTTAGAGATTACTTACATAAAAGGAACAATGAACTGAGTGGTAGATGCATTAAGTCAGAGACCACACATCTTTTTGGTGTTGCCACTTTGGATGAATCCACGTGAAAAGATTCTAACTTTACAGCATGACGATGACTAGTACAAGGAGGTCAAGAATTGTTTTGGACAAAACACAATGATGGTACAAATATTTGAAGGATTTACATTTGACGAAGATGAATTATTGAGGTTTAAAAATTGGATTTACGTACCATCAAACGATGAGTTGATGATTTTTATCCTAAACGAGGTTCACAGAGTAGTGTACATGGATCACCCGGGAGTCATGAAGATGAGGGCGGACCTTAAACCCCTATTCTTATGGAAGGGAATGAAGGCATACATAGTCAACTATGTGTCCAGATGCCTAGAATGTCAGTAGGTAAAGGATGAACATAAACATCCAACAAGATTACTACAACCACACGCTATTCCGGAATCGAAATGGGAGGTTATTTCGATGGATTTCATTGTTGGATTTCCACTGACGGCAAGGAGACATGACTCAATTTTTTTGGTAGTTGACACTCTGACGAAGAGTGCTCATTTTATCACGCACCTGACATAGCTAGATTTTTCATTAGTGAGATTCTAAGGTTTCATGGTGTGCCTAAGAGGATTATATCCGATCGAGGATTGGTGTTTACTAGACGATTTTGGACTAGTTTTCAAGAGGCCTTGGGAACCCAACTTAACTTTAGTACTGCGTATCACCCGAAGACAGATAGGAATACCAAACGAACAAACCAATTCTTGGAGGAAATGTTGCGTATGTACATGATGGACCAAAAAAAGAGTTGGGAGTAATTCTTGCCACTAGTAGAATTTGCATATAACAACAGTTACCAAAGCACCATTAAGATGGCACCTTTCTAGTGTGTTTATGGGCAACCGTGTCGAAAGCCTTTGAGTTGGGATAAGCTTGAGGATAGGGTCCTAGTGGGACCAGAATTGATCCAATAAATGGAATATCAAATGCAAACAATAAGACAAAGGATCAAAGAAGCGCAGGATCGACATAGGGGTTATGTCGATGCATGTCATGTCGACCGTAGTTATGACGTTGGCGACCGAGTATTCTTGCGGGTAAAACTTCATAAGAGTTCGATCAAGTTTGGAAAGGGAGCTAAAATCTCTCCTAGCTTCATGGGACCTTTCGATATTGTGGAGAGGAAGGGGCCCGTGGCCTATCGACTAGCCTTGCCTGATTCTTTGAAGCGTATGCAGGATGTTTTTCACGTATCTATTTTGAGACATTATATTAGTGATCCTACACATGTTATAGACATGAGTTACTTGCAAGTATCGGACGAGGGGGTGCTCACGGCTAAGCCAATATGCATCATGGATCATCGCATTTGATAGCTACAACGTCAAATAGTAGATCAGTTCAAGGTCCAGTGGGACAACTATTGTCTGCACTTGGCGACCTTGGAGGATGCATATGATATGCGCCAATAATTTTCATTTTTGTTTGATAGATAGACTTTTGATACTATGATACACATTATTTCGGCACTTATATACTATGAAACTTTGGGACGAAGTTTATACCAAGAGGGGTGTATGTAACATCCCGCTCTGATGCACACTGAGCAAACTTATTCTTCGAGGACACTTTCTTCCAGGTGATCCGGATTATTATACTATTAGTCATTTGATTATGATTATGAGGCATTATGGATATGTTGTTTTGTGTGTTTACATAGACAGGTTCTATTGACTGGGTTCTCCTGAGTGTGCAAGACTTTGGACCTCGAGGATGCATAGGCATCGATGAAACCCCTTGGATGCTGTATCAAGTCAGGGAGTGGACTATTGGGTTTTGATTATTGTTGATATGACATATGCACATCTGATTAGATGTTATGATGATTGATTTTATTTCTGACATGATTCCTTGATGATGCAGACTGACGATAGCTTACTCACATGTGGACTAGAGAGGTCACACACAACAACCAGATACTTTGAGGGAGAGGTGTGGATAGCAGCCCTGCCACAACCTACTAGCACTCCCGCCGTGGCTCGAACTATACGTTAACGATTACCTAGTTCGAGAAGACACATTTTATCATGAGGTAAGACTATGATAATCACTCACGATGATTATAAGGGGTGCACAATAAAGCAGGGGACTTATTCCTTAGAGGCCCTTTTTCTTCCACAAGATCACATGGAGGATTATTGAATCCGGTGGTTTTTTATGTCTACTAACTTAGTCAAGAGGTGAGTGGCACCCTTGGAGCACGTAGTGCGTCCTGAAGGGCATGTCGCGCAAGAAAAATGGAAAGTGGTGAGTGGCACCCTTGGAGCACGTAGTGCGTCTTGAAGGGCACGTCGTGCAAGGGAAACATAATGAGGCGAGTGGCACCCTTGGAGCACCTAGTGCGTCCTAAAGTGCATGTCGCGTTGTTAACTAGTAACTAAATAAACCTAGATGGCCTTAGAATGAATGATGTGATAAGAAAGTTTTTAAAACATTTTCCCTAATAAAAATGTCGCCCAACCTAGGAAAATAAAATCTAGGTCTAAGTGATACTTCTGGCAAAAAAAAATAATATTAATCATCATTAAACATGTGATGAGAAGAGGGTGGAAATTAAATTATATTGAGGGATTAAAATTTTAAAGGGGAATTGATTGTTTTTCTACATATGCTAATTAAAATTTATTAATTAAAAAGAAAAAGGGGTAAAAGGTGATTTTTCTACACTTGCTAAATTGAGTTTTAGTTAAGAAGGAAAAATAGGGAAACTTAAAAAAATAGGAAACTAATGGAAAAAGGGGAAACATAAAGAAAAAGGAAACATAAGGAAAAAACAAAATGACTAACTTAGTAAGGAATCTTTCTTTTAAGAACTTTTTAAATTGAACTCAACTAGGAATTTAGTAAGGTTGTAAGTCATTAAAATGTGCAAGGGAATATGGGGACACCAAGGAGCGATTTTAGGAATTCTTCTAGGTGGGTGAGGGAAATAGGAGTAATTAAATAATTAATGAAATTAATTTATGGTGCAAGAAAGGGGATGGGTGGCATGTGTATAGGGAAGGTTTTTTTCTGAATTAAATTAATGAAAAATAAATTAAATGGGAATTTGGGAAAGAAATCACTTAGAAACTCTATATAAAGGATGGAGGAGGAGGAGTATGGATATTTTCTTCATGTGTAACGTTACGCTGCATAACTTTTGTCTTGAATGAATTATCTTGTGGGATGGGATACCCAGCTTGGGTAACGAGTGGTAGCTTGACCCTGCGAGGTGAGATGGTTGCTAGTTTTTCTTGGGTTCAATGTGCATGGCCCCTTTGCATATCGGGGGGGCTAAGGAGGAAGAAAAGTACCCCTAGCATTGGTTGGGAGGTACTGATGAAGTCAAATCAGTCGAAAAGCGAGAACTGGATGAAGCGCGTGGGGGACAATGAATCAGATTTGTAGCCTTGGGCTATGGTATGCCTGCGTTTATTTGGAATGGTAGATAAATATTCTTTTTGCGCTTTCATTTTTGTACTTTTAATTGGGTAAAGAAAGTGTTTTACTTCGCATTTTTAATCGAGAACTTAATTTCAGCATAGCTTTATGCTCACTGCATTGAACTGATTCCCTTGGCAAACGATCCCTGATTGCTATAACTGTTTTGTCTGTTTTAATGATTATTATGAAGATATTGTTCGTATATTTTTTCCTCATCCCTAGATCATCAGTCCACGCTTGAGAAGTCGGTCAGGAGCCGGATTGACGGTCGTCACTTCGGTGTTAATATACCTATAGATCCTAATGCCCTGCTTTTCTATGCATGGATGATGAGAGAAGGATGTTTTTGCCCAGCTGTCTACCCATGTTGATTGTTCTTGGTTGATTGATTGTCTTGCGCCTTCTTGCGATTGATTACCTCTGCATATTTTTTATCTTTTCTCTCTGTGAATTTCCCTCTTCAATTTATTACATTTGATGGAAAATTGACTCTGCAGTTTTTAATACATTCAGTCTGTGATTTATCTCTGTGATTTATTACATTTGACGATGATTTTTATTCTGCATTTTGCCACAATGGACTGCATTTTATTTCTTTTATTACTCCGTGTTTTACACAGAATAATCATTTACATATTATTTACTCGGATACCTGGATCGCTTGGCATTGAATTTTGTTTATATACAATCTAATTATTTGTAAGCGATTGATAGAGATTTTAAGTTGAATTTACTTTGAAAATGGTGGCACGACTATTGTGTGTATGGTAGAATTTTAGGTGTGCCATTGGTGTGTTTCTACTATGTGAGTGGGGGAGAATTACTGTGTAAAGGGTATCATTCTTCTGTGTGAATGGTGGTGTGTCATTATGGTGAAATTAATGTTTACTGCCCTGGATTCCCTAGTACTACGTTTGATGGCTTTTTCTCTGTATTTTCGTACTTCTTTTTGGCCAAAAAAAACGTGGTCTGAAAGCAGCATTTAGTAGAACCTTACCAACGATTTTATATCTGATCCTTTGCACAACAAACTCATCCTTTTTTCACATCAATTTCATCTGTATTGAGACAACGATTCCATCCCCTTTTCAAAGGGATTCATTTATATTGTGATAGAGATAGAGAACCCTTATATACTGTGATAGAGAATTCATTTATAACCTGATAGAGATAGCATTTTTTTCCCTACGTTTTTGGGGTAGAGATTTGGTTGTGAGCGTATTATTCCTACGTTTTTAATAATGTTGATAGCCACAAATCCTTACTCACCCATTCACCCATATCCTTACTCACGAGCTACCTCCGTTTTCATTTTGATGAATCCCGAATGCCAACATTTTCTTTATTTTTATTTTTTTTGGTAGCGTTATTTTGGCCAATAATTAAAGTGAGTTTTACTACAACAATGCATAGTAGGGATTTTTAATTAAATTGTTGAATTTACTATAGAGATATTCTTATGGATATTAATCAGTGACAGTTCCATTTCAACAATGCTATTTTTTCATTTGAACTTAGCATTAATGTATCCCAACCCCCTTTTGGCTATCATCGTAATGTAATCGCAGATATATCGTGAGGATGATGGATATCAAGTTTTATTGCAATTTTATGTTGCTACCACCACAACGATTAGTAATTGATAGTTAGTAATTGTATTTAGTAATTGACACTTTGTTATCAGTTATTATGTTTCTATCACCACAACGATTTAGTAATTGACAGTTATTTAGTAATTGTATTTAGTAATTGACACTGCTATTTAGTAATTGTATTCAGTTATTTATGTTTCTATCACCATAGTGATTTAGTAATTGATAGTTATTTAGTAATTATTACTCTTTTGGCAGCGATTTTTATTGCACAATGTATTCATCACACACCGCCTTTCACTTTCCACTCAATGATATCTTATTTTGACCAACGATGTCATTGTTAGCATTCTTAGCGTTAGTGGTAGCGTTGGTTGTTTATTATGTGCCAAAGATTTACTAAATATAGAAACAATGATTTACACGTATGGTATCTTCATCAATGACAGTTTTAATGTGTTGACAGTGTAATGTTTATTGACTGCATTGACATAAGTCTTGATTTTATGAACCGCATTGGTAGCATTTTTAATGAACATCCTTTTGTAAGCGATTTTATTCATGATGAGCGAATCTTTATCTTTTATAGACAATGTTTAATTGTGAAGGGAATTTAATAGACAACATGTTATACATTACAATTGTTAATATTGTTAGACAACATGTTGAAATTAATATTGTTGATAGTGTTGTAATTATAGGGTTGTATATCGATATTGTTAATAGTGTTATAATAATAGAGTTATATATTGATAGTGTTAATATTGTTGTTTATTGTTAAATTGTTAATTTAGATTTGTATTTATTGATTAATTAAGACTTGTTAAATTAGACATCAAGTCGATTATTATATAAGTTGCATAGATCAGTAGTCACTTAATTTAATGGATAGTGAGTATTTGCTAATCAATGTTTCTTGATGTGGCTATGTGCCTAACTCATTTCACCTTATGATAATATTATGACCATAGTAGCTTGGTAATAGTTCACCCCTTCGCACTTAGACATCTTTCTTATTAGTTAATGGTTGGGTTGTTGGTGGAGTCGGGTAATAGCTTGCACATTTCCTTTTGAATGTCGTCATCTTGCGTCTTGTTGACCTGTTGCTTGGGGTGTGGGTGTAGTCTTCTTGTCAGTATTTTGGCTCCTATCATGTTGGATTTATCCTGAGTCCTTGTTCCAGATAGGTTATGTTGCACCAGGGTTATTTCCACACCTATCACCTGGGGACGACATGATTCCTGATGAGGGGAGCATGGCGCACCCTATTGGATAGAGGATAATGATAACTTGGTCGGAGTCTTTGCTTCCCATTCTGGGTGTTGTTTGATCATTGTAAGTTTGTTGTTGGTACTTGGGTTGTAACACCTTCATGTGTTTGGTTTTGCGTTCCATAGAGGTTTTAGTGACCGGTCATCGATACTATCATGTCAGGATTGTGGATGTTGTCCTTAGCTCGTAAGATTCATCTTGTTGTGTGTTTGCTGGGGAGTCGTTCCTATCTTTTTGATTTATTCTTGTTTTTCCCAGTTGATCGTTGTGCTAGTGCGTTGAGTCGTTGTTGTCTGTTGCCCTATTTGCGTGCGTGTGTGTTCGTCGTCAGGTTGTGTGGTTCAACTGATGTCATTGTTTCCTTCTTGCCCCAAAAAAAACAAAAAATAATTTGCACTTTTTGATTCGCTGGCAGTCGTAACGATAGGGGTCGTTACACCAGTAAGACAACTTTTAGTTCTAGATATGGGAATTATGAATTTGTAGTTATGCCATCTGGATTGACAAATTCAATAGTGATGTTTATGTGTTTGATGAATGGCATTTTCATAAATTACTTGGATAATTTTGTCATTGTCTTCATGGATTAAATACTTATCTATTTTAAGTAAGAATAATAAACGAACAACACTTATAGGTGGTGCTACAAGTGTTAAGGGAGAATTAACTATAGTCTATGTTGAGCAAATGTTCATTTTACCAAAAGAGGATATACTACTTGTTTCATATCATTTCATTAAAAGTAATAACAATGTATCTATAGAATATAGAAGCCATTAGAGGATGTACAACACCAAGGAATGTTACAGAGGTCAAAAATTTATCGGATTAACTAAATCCTACAAGAGGTTTATCAGAGTATTTTTGAATAGTACAAATCCCATAACCTTTTTACAAAAGAATGGGATGAAATTTGAATGGAATTTCAAGTGTGAAGAAATTTTCCTAGTCTTGAAAGAGTTTTTAAGTAATGCATCTATTTCAAATATTGTATATCCAAATGAGGATTTTTTAGCGTGCATAGATGCATGTAAGGAATTACTTGGTGGAATCCTCACTCATAATGGGCATGTAAGTTTATATGAATCTAGTAAGATAAAGGAGAATGAATGAAATTATATCACACATGACTTGTAGCTTTCTACCATAGTAAATGCATTGAATATGTGGAGGAATTATTTAAGGGGGGATAAAATTGAATTGAGGATAGACCACAGTAGTCTAAAATATTTATTTGAGTAGAAAACTCAAAATTTTGTTCAAACCAGATGGTTAGAATTTGTGATTGAATATGACTTTGATATAAAACATATTAAAGGGAAGAATAACAAGGTTTTTAATGTACTCAACATAAGGGTACATGCAATGCATGCTACAAACATTAGCATGTATAGTTCAAATTTAAAGAGCATAATTTTAGATGTCATTATTGTAGATGAACATTACGTATAGGTCTAAGAAGGATTAGAATAGGAAAATGTATAACCATAGAACAAATAATACAATATGGGAGAGGATGGAATATTAATGCAAAAAAAAACAGTGCTAAAAATTCAAGTGCAATAAGGAATTGGATATTAAAAGAGACACATAGTGTTCCATATGCTAGACACCCAGGTTATTAGAAGACCATTACAATAATGAAAAGGAAATATTTTTGCCAAACATGAAGAACGATGTGGATTATTACATAGCCAAATGCATGGAGTGGTAAAGAGTGAAAGCTAAGCATGGACACCATTGATTTCATCACCAATCTTCCCAAGATAGAAAGGAAACACAATTCAATAATGGTGGTCGTGGACAAGTTGACCAATGTTGTGCATTTAATCCCAATTAAGCTAAGTCATAAGGAATCCAAAATTGTAGAGATACACATGAAGTGATTTTTTAGGTTGGATGCACTTCCTAAGGCAATTTTGTTACATAAAGATTCCAAGTTTACTTCAGAAAGTTTTGGAAGGGGTCGTTTGAGGGATTTGCAACAAATATGAACCTTAGTACAAACTATCATCCATACATAGATGCAAGGATAAATATTCATTCATTTGATTGAGGGAATGTTGAGGATATATGTGATGGATAAACCATCCAAGTGGGAAGAGTATTACATTTTGTAGAGTTTTCCTATAATAATGGGCATACATATTTATTGAAAATGATCCCATTTTAAGATTTATATCAAATAAGTTATAATAATCCAATGAGATGGAATAATATAGTAGACGAAGTAGTGCTTAGACTAGATATGCTCAAGGAAATGAAAAAATGGATGTCCAAGATCAAACAAAATTTGAAGGAAACATAGCATAGTCGAATAATATATGCATATAAAGGTAGGGTATTTAGAGAAATGCAAGTGGGATAACATGTGTTTATAAAAGTGAAGCCAAAGAAGATCTCATTAAAGTTTGGAAGTTGCATCAATTTGGTAGCTAGATTTTATGGAACATTTGAGATATTGAACAGGATATGACCAGTTCCATACATGCTTTCATTGCATGAATCCATGAATGTGCATAATGTATAAATAGTGTATCTTTATTGAGAAATTATGTACATGATATTAACCATCCGATTTACTAGAATTTGATTCAGTTGGATCCTAAATGGGACTTTCAAATAAAACCAACATGTATCATCGATTAGAAATTCAAGTTCCTTTGGAATAAATCCATTAGGTAGGTAAATTTCTAGTGGACATATTAAATTACTAAGTATGTAACATCGGATTTGGAATATTCTACATGGGAAGCATACCCATAGCTATTTTGAGATATTGATGTAAAAACCTATGTATATAGGTACACTTATATGGTGATGTGTACTGAGCATAGTGCAAAACTAAGCGGGAGGGGAATGTAACACTTTTGTTTTTTATACCTATAAATGTAATGTAATGCATATATGTGATTTAGGATAAGAGTTGAATAGTATGGCCAAGGGCCAAGTCATGCAAATAATGTAATTCGATGTTATTAATAAATACGCATTGTTGGCTACGAGGTGAGGGGGAATAAAACAATGGGGGGATATGATTTCACAAGAAAGGAGGGAGAGGGGGATTAAGAGGGATCAAAGGGACTAAATATAGAAAATATATTGTTTTATTGTAACCTAATTTTTTTTTACCTTAACTTATTTTAAAGGAATGTAATGTTTGGGATGTGTGAAGGTCGTTGTGATGACTTACTAGAGTGGCAACTGGCTAGTTGGAGCCATGCATACTTAATATCTAGTCCTAGGGAGATACCCATCATTGTTTTCCATAACTCTAGAATTATTTGAGATATAAGGGGAGGAAGCTCAAACTTTAATAGAGGGATGAGGTTTCCTGTATGTAATTATGTTGGGAAATTTCCAAGAGAATGTGAGAATTTTGTTGATGAGAACTCCATTTACAATTGAGAATCCTTGTAGATCATAACATTGATATTTTCTTGGCTATTTTATGTTGGATCCCATGAAAGAGGTGTGATATACCCATGGAATACATTACAAAGAATAGGATCCACTTCTATGGTTTGTGTAAACTGAAGGGGGAAGGAGAGATGGTGAGTTGGGATGGTTGTGTGAGAAAACATATTGTGAAATTAGTGGGTAATTAGGTAGAGAGAGTGGATTATAGACAGCTAGGGAAGCTCATATTCCCTTGTAGACTCATAGACCTATCTTGGGGGTGGTTTATTGTAGACATAACTTGTGCAATAGTGCATATGGATGGGAGGAACGCCCCACGTCTATATCCATTTTTTTAATATTTATTTAAAATATAAGTGTTATGGTTTGTTGTCATAGTTGTGTTGTTTGTGATGTATTATGCAGGTTTAATTTTTTTTATGTTTAATTAATAATATGCATTAGTAATTATGAATATTTTAGTGAGTTTTGCATAAGACTTATCGTCCTACTACATGCATATATTCATCATATAATGAGAAAACAATATTGTGGCCTTAGAGAAATTTTTATTAGGATAAATTCGTTGGAAATTAAAGAAATTTATCAGGTGCCCCACCATCCTAGAAGGAAAAAGGTGTTGGAGTTACTTCACACACACCTAGGATTTATTTTTCCTAAGGTTTTTCCTATGTTTATTAGTCATTATTCATTCTCCTATATTTTAGTGAGAATATTCCTCTAGGAGAATATTCTATTAAGTTCACACTTTAGTTTGATTAGTTGAGTGGAGTCTAGATGCCACATTGGTATCATCACCATGTAACATTGGGATCATCACCAACTAATTATAATTTTTCTTGGGATCATCCCCAGACTAGAGAATTACTCATGATTCCCTGATATCCTCCTCACTTCACTCTATTTCATTTAATTAACTGAATACTGATAAGCTAGTTAACTAATATAGGTGGAAGTTCACTCCTGTAACTGCTCGAGAGACTAGACCAGGTGGCAGTTTACTCCCGTAACTATCGATGTTTGTCCAGATCACTCTGGACCACCACTATGGTTCATTGAATTCTCCTCCAGTGCACATTGGTTTATTTATATAGAGTATATCATGTGTAAATTATCATTCATTCATTTGGTTAATGATAATTCTTCCATTCTTTCTCTCCTTCTTCTTTTTTCTTCTATTTTGTCTACAACTGTGTATGTCAATTCCAATAAACTTTCCATATTCCACCATTACTCCCACTCTAACCATGAACCCTCTTTTCTTGTGAGTTACCTTTCTCTCTGATACCAGTTGGTAGAAAAATAGGATCATGAAACAATACACAAAATCAATGTGGTAATAAAACACAGAAGATACAAAATACAATAGAGACACAAATATACATGGTTCACCCAATGTGGAATATGTCCACCATAGAAATTCCCAATTCATTCCTTTTTATTACCCAACAAAATGTAGGGATACAACCTATAGAATGCTTGTTGTAACTTCCTCTTCTTTCTCTCACAGTCTCCTCTCTCAGAATACAATAATCACAATCCTACACAGTCGTAATACAATTCCCTCATAAAACAAGGTTTCCTTATAGGGAAAAAAAAACTAACATAAATTCTACTATCATATCTGCGACCTTATAATGAATGGTCCATATTGACGATGAAATTACAATATTTTACAAGGATTTTTTCCCTATAATTTCACTTCGGGGGTGCTGCCCCCAAATCCCTTGCCAGAGGAGGCTAAAACAATTGTTGCCACCCCCCTGGACACTTCTAGTGATATTTGAGGGGGGGAAATACCCCCCACACCCTCCCATTAAGGAATGGGTTCCAAGCACTTTTGAAACAAACCTCCAAATCAATAAGATAATCAGGCTCCACAACCAAAATTATATTTATGCTACACAACCTAAAATATCGAATGCCTAACCTAGTTTATAGTTCTAATGATACAATATTTCACATTTAAGTATGAATATACCTCATAATACATCATATTTGATGGTGTGTCCTCGCTATCTCAATTTATTACAAATAATTATTGGTTTCACTTCAAGTGATACCTCCTTTCCTTGAGGAAGGTTGAACATGCCAACACTACTAGACTAAAATGGTACCTTTGTTGGTAACCTCTGAGAACCCAAGTCTCCATTTTTTCACCAACAAATGGTTTTATATACAGGACCTGAATTATAAGTGAGTTATGAGAAAATATTTTGGGGGTTGTGAGGGGCACAGTCTTTTACTTCAAACCAGCCATCGATACAAAATTTTATGGATCTGGTTTCTGGAGGAAGTCTTTCAATGGCTCGACCGATTGCAAGAAGTGCTAAATTTTAAATATTTTTTCAAGAAAATATTTCATTGGATTTTTGAGTATCTATTTTATCTTCACAAGTTGGATCACCATATTTCCCGAGCTATGTATTTTTGGGTCCATACTACCCTAGAGGGATACATCATTAAATTTTTCATAGAGAAGCACCATTATTTCTTAAAGGAAGAACCAATATTCAATGAGGGAGCTTGTGAAAGATTACTTCGAGAAATACTATTATCGATAAAGATCTTTAAGGTGGAAGAGGGAATGTTGTTTATTCCATCAGTTGACATGGAAACATAAAACCCTTTCACATGAGGGTGGGTGATCCAAGCGAGGGTTCATGAGTTAGGACAAGAAAGTTCTTTACGTATGGGAGGTCATCATGAGAAGAGTGCTAGAGACAAGTAGGCTTAGAAAAGGGTTGTGGTGATTGAAAATAGGTGGTGATAAAAGATGTGAAATTTTATGAAGAGGGATAATTAGTTTCGGAAGGAGATCAACCTCGAAAAGAGACATAAAATGGATTTAGATAAATTGAGAGAGTTGAATACACGTGGAAGGTTGGTCAACCAATGGTTGAAGGAGAGGTTTAGAGAGAAAAGTGAGAGTTATTGAGAGAGTAATTGATGTGAAGAAAATTTGTAAGAAAGAATCAAGATGAGATTCACCACCAAGAAACAAGACTCAATTGTAACATTTGAAGAAGTTGTGGGACATCCAACTACTGCAGCGCCCAAAGATGTGAAATACTCTACTAGAATTGATATAATATGGCCTCCTAATGTGACTCCCGAGGATAAAGAATCACATCCCAATGAAACATTACCCGACCTTGGATATCCCAGTACCTCATCACAATATTCATATAAGGTAAATTCTACAATCAACTCTCCCATAATTTTGGTCAATTCTCCTCATTATAGTCCTATCAGTTTGAGTGGTAGAAACTGTATTAGTGTGGAAATTTATTTAGTTTTATCGCAGCCAATTCCTCTTGGATTTATCCTGATAGGGTTCCCAAGTTCTTCCATGGCACATCAACATGTCAAATCCCTCACCTAATACCCAGAATGTTTGGGTAAAGGGGACGAGGATGTTGAACAACATTGGTTTCTCTGTGAGGCCATCTAGCAGTCTCGTGGAACTTTAGATGAGAGCAAATTGGTTGAGTTGCATACCATGTTAAGGTGTTGAGAATTAAAATGGTATATGAAATGCATTGAACCAGGGAATCCCCATGGGAAACCATTTCCCTTACTGCAATTCAAACAAATTTATAGTCGAATTTTGACTACCCCAATCTGAGCAACAAAATTTTTATGAACTATGGGAAATTAAATAGAGAGATGGGGAATATTTTTGGGAGTATAACCAATGGTTTAAAGAAGTGATAGGGAAATTTGCAAGCCCATCCATGAAAACCACCAATAGGAATGGTTTATTTAGGTACATTTACCATTAAATTGAATCCTATTAACCCAAAAATGGATAACTACATTCAGTGAAGCCCTAGAATAGGCTATGAAAATTGAGGCAATGCCAGGATATCCAACTACTGCAGTGCTCGAAGATGTGAAGTACTCTACCAAAATTGATATGATATGGCCTCATAATGTGACTCCCCAGGTTAAAGAATCACATCTCTATGATATAGGACCCAACATTGGATTGCCCAGTCCCTCAACACAATCTTCACATTAGGTAAATTCTACAATCAAATCTCCCATAATTTTTTTCAATTCTCTTCATTCTAGATAGAGTAGTTCGAGTGGTAGCAACAATATTAGTGTGGAAAGTTATTTATTTTTATCACAACCAATACCTCTAGGATTTTTCTTGATAGGTTCTCCAAGTCCTTCCATGGTGCATTGACATGTAGAATCCCTCACCTAATACCCATAATTTTTGGGTAAAGGGGGCAAGGAAGTTGAACAAAACTGGTTCCTTTGCAAGGACATATGGCGTTCTCATGGAACTTTAGACAAGAAAAAATTGGTTGAGTTTCATACCACATTAAGGTGTAAATAATTAAACTGGTATATTAAATGAATTGAACCTGGGAATCCCCATGGGAAACCATTTCCCTTAACGCAATTCAAAAAAAAAAATATAGTCGAATTTCAACTACCCCAATCCGAGCAACAAGCTTTTCCTGAACTATGGGAAATTAAATAGGGCGTTGGGGAATATTATTGGGAGTATAAACAAAGGTTTAAAGATTCGAAAGGGAAATTAGAAAACCCATTGACAAAGAACACCAATATGAATGGTTTATTCATGGGATTTTACCATTAAATCGAATCCTATTAACCCAACAATGGATAACTACATTGGGGGAAGCCCTAGAACAGGTTATGAAATTTGAGCAAATGGTGGGATATTTTGGCAACTTCCAGGTGATGAGACCATATGATGATTATAATATCATGTAAATGCAAGTCCATATTTTCTCCTTGACTAATAACATTTAAGAACTGATCATTTCTAGAGTAGCCCTCCCTCAATTCTGGTGTACTGGTTTCTACACCAAGGATCATATAGTGATAGGATGTCCCAGACTTAGGGGTGCAGGACCCCCTCCACAACCAATGGTTCCTCCCCTAGTAGGACCATCAAGGGGAGTTACGTAATTCATAACTTCTACACCATTCCATTGCCTTGTGAAATTCCATGCTTTCCCAAATATTCAAGTCAGAATAATTAATACTGTGAAATTTTTTGAATCCATGAGCATCCCAATCGGCATTACCCAATCCTACAAAAATACACCCTTGTCCCAAATGTAGTTTAGCTAAAGTTGTGTGGGTCATCTAATCACACCACCAAATAGTTTCATGCTCTAGACACTCTTGTGGAAAAACTAGATCGGTTTGGATTTAGGGTAGATGAAGATCCTCAAGGCTTTGGAGGATGACGTAGAGGTGGTGGAGGTTTTAGAGGTGGATGAAGTAGTGAAAGAGGTCTAGTTCAGTGTTATAATTGTGATGATAAGGGACATATTGCTAGATATTGTCCTCTTCCAATATGACCTTGGTGTTCCCACTATAGAAACAACACCCATTCCATCGAGGATTTCCCTGAGTTGATAACCAAATAGGAATATTCTGTAAGGCACCGAGGCACCAATTTCATAAATTATGAGCCCTGACTTTTCACTGAAGAAAATACACACAATTTTAATATGATTACCCGAGGAGAAACAAATATTGGTGTCGATGTCAATAACTTGACTCAAATTAACATCCACAAGGTTGTACTGAAATATGTTACATATGACTCCCTTGTGCAAAATAATTCTTTAAGGACATTGTTGAGACATTTTGATGGATTTCTAATCTTATATAACCAATGTCTGTAGACTCAAGCCGTGAGCCTCAACCTAAACTCACGAAAAATTTAGTGGCACCAAAGGATCCTCCAGCGAGACCACAACAAACTATTGAATTGTGGTTCCACTTATATTATGATAGTTGGGATGATGAGCAACTCACCAAAGAGTTGAGGAAGAAACTCAAGGGGCTTTGGAGACTAAAGGGAAACTAGAATATATGGTTGTTTCTCATCTTACAGAGACAAATAAAAGTAGATTAGAAAGGAGGAAACAAAGATATAGAAATGAATTCGGACTAAATACTCACATTGATGGTTCGATAATAGCTATGTTATGTTAGATTTAGTATCTAACGTCAACATACTACCAAAAAATACATGGGAGGCTATGGGTAAGACCAAGATCATTTATTCTCCCATTCAGTTGTAGATGGCCAATCAATATTGTATCTATCAGTTAGGGAGGTTGGATAATGTTGAAGTGGACTTAGATGGATTAAATACAATGTTCGACTTCAAAGTTATAGAAATAATGGGGGAGAAGCACCCATACCCATCTCTATTAGGATTCGAATAGGATTATTGGAATTTTGTTGTTATAGATATTAAAAAGGAAATCATGACTTTTGAAGAAGATGGTATGAAGGTAATGAAACCACTAGATCTTTACCAAGGTCCTTGATATATAGATCCAATAGAGGAGAATAGGGAAGAAGATATATTATATAACCTTTATACTCTAACTACAGGGAATCAGGTGGATTACGTTAACCTAACTATAGATGGATCATTAAGTTGGCAGAGTATTCAGTCTATAGAGGAGGATTCAATGGTAGCATTTGAAAACTGAAAACAAGGAATATATGAGAACTTCTCAAGGCATTGTGGAACTATCGTAACTTCCATGTGGATTAGATCATAGGTTAGAAACTACCCTATTTATGATGGCACTATAAATTTACACATCTTTCTTGTTGAGTTAGAGGATATAGTTTCACCAGGACAAAGAATTCATGTACTTCATGTTACTTTAAGGTCATCTTCAGCTAGATGGTGGGCCACCCATAAGGGTACTTTATCTTCCCAGGACAAAGCAAAGTGTTCCATCCAACATCGCTTTATTCCTCCTTCACAACTTACTTCGTTGAGTTTGAAATGGTCGTATTTAGAGGTATATGATGGGAGTTTTTTATCCAAGGGAGCATGTTGCACACTGTATTAAGGTATGGGAAGTTGTGAAAATTCCTTCTTAATTATGGGTGCATCAGTTTATTAACTCTTTGGGACAAATTCCAATTGCCAGGTATGTACATTAGGAGGTTTGACAAAAAACAGTTTGTTGGGAAGTCCTTCAAAGCCCGTTCTTCCAAGACTTCTCATTCTCAGGTAAGTCCCCTGAAATCACTCTATATTTGCAACAGATTAAGAAAACTATTTTTACTAATTAACTTAATCCTATACACCCTCCTATTCTCTCTTATGAACATGAGTACCCTTCTCATAATAGCCTTTACCCATCCCCTTCTCGACTACCTGCAGTCTGTTTTAGTGTTGAAAAAGACCTAGAAGATCCCTATGGCCTTGATGAACTTAGGCATCTGACATTTCAAGAATATGAAGGGACTATGGAGGTTAAATGTACTCTATTGGATGAGGTTAGTAGCTCTTATAAGAAACCCTTGAACTTGTGGAAAGTAAATATAGGAACTAATGAGAATCCTAATCTAGAATCCATTAAATACTATTGGAATGATCATACCATGACAAAGATACAGGCTCTGTTGTGGTAATATGAGGACCTATTCCCTACACAATTTTTAGAACTAAAATGTATTAAGGGATATTTATGGGAGATGATGATAGAATTAAATCATAGATTAAGAACAATCAAGCACAATCCATACTTTGTAAACCCTATATTCAAAGAGAAAGTTAAGAAGGAGATCGATAGGATGTTGGCAACATGGCCAGTTTTACCTGTCGATGAGGAAAAATGGATCAGTCCTATCATCATACAAACCAAGAAAGGTACAAATGATATACAAGTTTGTGTTAAATACAAAATTTTGAATGTTTCTTATGTACATGACCCATTTCAAGTAGCGTGAAATGAAGAATATTCATTTACATGTGGGTTCTTTGGATACCACCAGGTTCGAATTTCCTAAGAAGAAAAGAAGAAGAATACATTAATTACTGATTGGGGATTATTTTCATACAATGTTATGCATTTCAAGATCAAGAATGCCCCAATATTGTTCTCTCGAATCGTGATTATAGAATTCTACAATTTCATTCATAAGTTTCATGAGGTTTACTCGAATGATTGGACTATGTATAGTTTACTCAAGGAGCACATTGGGCTATTACGGTTTATTTTGGACCACTGTAGACAAATATATATTTCCAGTAATATGAGAAAATGTAATTTTTGAATACCCTTCGAGAATATGTTAGGACACATAGTTTGTAGGGACGGAGTGCTAGTTGATCCTATGAAAGTTGCAATAATTATGGATATTCCTCCTCCTACCACTGTCAAACATTGAAGACTACTCTAGGCCATACAAGATACTATCACATTTTTATTAGGGATTATGCCAATATAACCGCACCTTTGGAACAACTACTAAAGAAATCTGAATAATTTTGTTGGAATTAGGACTGTGATAAAGAGTTTGACCTGCTAAAAGAAAAGTTGAGCACAACACGTATTCTTATTTATCCTATCTGAAAAATTGAATTCCATATACATATCAATGAATTTGTAATCATGATAGTCACTATTCTTGCACAACCGGGGGAAGGAAACTTGAACCATCCTATATACTTTTCTAGTAGCAAAATTTCCCAAGTTGAATAGAACTACACCACAACCAAAAGGGAAGGTTTGGCTATGGTGTATGCTTTACAAAAGTTTAGGAATTATTTACTTGGAAGTTATTTTAAGTTTTTTAGTAACCATTTTTCTTTGAAGTATTTGTAGATGGTTATTGTAATTATAGGAATTCTTGTTGGAAGTTATTATCAAGACTGGTAAGCTAAATGTGGGGACAGATAATTTTTTGAGACTAGAGTCGAGTGAAAGTGCCAGAGTGGTTGATGATCATCTCCCTCATGCCTACCTTTTTTGTATTGAGGCTATTCTTGAATATGTGTCAGAAATTTTCCTATTCCTTCCAACTTATACTATGTCAAAAGGATATGCCACGACCCAGAAGAGGCACCTTGTGGTTCATGCAACGATTATCAATTGATTGCTAGACATCTATACAAGTTGGGATTGGATAATATCTTGTGACTCTGTATGCTAGACCATGAAATACATGATATTCAATGGGAATGTCACAATGGGGTTGCATGAGGAAAAGTTGGAAGAAAGGAAACTACTAGAAAGATCTTACAGGCATGAATATGGTGGCCTATGATTTTTAAAGATAATAGGAAATATTCTTGGATCAGAGAGTGGGAAAACCATCTCTCCATGATGAGTTACATCCACACCATATCAGAGCACTGAAATCCTTTGAAAATGGGTTGTTTATTTCATTGGTCACAAATCCTCCTACTAAGAATTCAAAGGAAAGATACATAATTACCTCAACTAATTACTTGACTTGTTGCGATGAAGTGGAGGTTGTTCGAGACTATTCTACATCCAATGCAACACAATTTATTTTTAAGAATTTTATTACTACGTTTGGTTGTCCTCAGAGCTTGACCAGTGAACAAGGAGCCCACTTTCTCGATGAGACTATCATGACCCTTACAAGATAATTTTTTATTCAACATCATAAGAGTAATCCATATAATTCACGGGCTAATGGAACAATGTATGCATTGAATTAATTTTTTGAGATGGGGATGACTAAGGTCTTTTGTGCATATCAAGATCACTGGGATGAGCATGTTTTAGTTGTGTTATGGGCGTACAATACTACCACCAAGTGGTTAAACAAGTATAATCCTTTTCAACAGGTATATGGCTGAGAAGCAGTTGTGCTAGCTGATTTTCTTGCCCCAAGTTTATTCATTGCGAAGCGGGTTGAAGAACCGATGGAACTTGGGGAAGCTATATTATTAGAATATTTTCATTAGAATTTAGTAAGTAGGATTTCCATTGCGTTATTTTTTTTTGTTGTTAATAAACAATGACGTGTTCTATATTTACATGTCTTAGTTATTCATTTTTCTTTACAAGTCATCTAGCTCGGATATTCACTTTATGGTCGGAGAAGTCACAGTCACATCCTCTTGTACTTGATGTTACCAAAATTTGAATTCTATTCCCTTGTGTCATTAAGTTGGTTGTTAAAATTTGTTAGTACCTTTTTATCTGCCATTGTGTCTCTGCCTATCATAGTCAATTAAATATTAACAATTGTCTCTCCTTTTTCTGGTTAAAATATTGCCTTCTCATTACTTTCCTGAGTTGATATGTTGTCATGTTACCAATTTGTTTTTATGCATTTATTTTCTCCCATTACGTCGTGAATTTTTCCACATTCGAGGGATTGATTGGATGTTAATTCCCACTATTGTCACCCTATAGTATTCAATGCATGTTTGTCTCATCATCTTCTGCATATTTCTTATACACATGCCTTTTGCCAATGGATTCATCTATTTTTGTTCATCGTGCTTGTTGTAGATCCATTCTTGGAGCCTCTTGAGAACTCTATAAGTCCATGTCAACTCCTTTCCCCCCTTGTGTTATTTCTTTAGCACCATAGACCTATTCCAAAGGTTCACATAATTGGTCAAGGGACCCTCCAAACCATTGTTCCAATAGCCTTTATTGGTCCACAGATCGTTTTTCAAGGTGATATGCATGGAAAGGTTGAACAAACCATGTTGGTCGACCTTGATTTTATCTATGTTGTAAAATCCCCCCACATGGATACCAACACTTTCATGGATTGCACTACATTTCCTGAGGGAGAGTTCCGATGGAAATGGAAGCCTAACTACATTCCCTTACGAGTTTCTACTTTTTCATCTCTTTGCGATATGGTGGTATTTGGTACTATTGGGGAAGTTTCATGTTGCACCAAATTTTTGATCATCAGAGTTCATAATAGTACCCTTTTGTTAGATTAGGCCTATCCAATCCACCTAGAATACATCCACATGCTCATTGGGTTGCCCATGCAGGGTCAGGATGTCACAGAAGGATTCAAAGGCTAGGGGAATCATGGTAAAAAGAAAGGGGAGCTCAGCCTCTATGAAAATTATGGTACACGTCGTGGATATTTAGGAGAACACATTGGGACAATTAATGATGAATAGGTCTACATGGATTGCTACTTGATTGCAGGTAAAGTGATGTGCATGTACACGATGGGCGAGTGTACATTGGACGCCATTGTAGTAACATAATTCAATAAGAATAAAACACCCATGAACTGGTCTAAATACCTGCTCATTCAGTTTTTGTAGGCTTGTGTGGATGCACATGAATGAATGGGTTATTAATCTATGAATACATTCTCATCTCCTTCACCATGTGGAAGTGGCAGCTATCGAGATGGCACAACATCACTCGCAATGCAGATGGTTATATCATCAAGATATTTGACCCATGGATTTTTTACCCTATATCTACCAATGAGGCCACCATAATGTTGTCTTCACACAATGGTATGATGAGATCATTGATTCAACATAATGACCCTGAATCCCACAGGGGCTATTGAGTAGGCATACCCACAATATATGGTTCGGGATGAGCTGGGATTATACATTTGTGTGGCCTATGGGGGAATATATGTCTCTTTTTCATACACGGTTGTTACCATTTTACTTGGATTAATTCACACTCGATAAATAAGTCACCTCGTTTCCCAGGGTCATTGTTGAAAAGAAAAAGATAGGTTTCTCTTATTCAATGCCCATAATTTCACAAATGTCTGCTCCAGTGGAGACATCGGATGTTGTACCTAGCATGAGAAAGAGAAATAAGACAACAAAAAACTCATAGGAAGAGGACGATGAAGGAGAATAGGAAGTGTTTTGGAGCGACACCCTTCAAATTTTTTTTTATCCATTCCTGATGATGCCACGATCTCAGGTAAGAAATTATGGGAGGTCCTAACTTCATATTTTATTTAGAAGAAGTTTTGTACCAAATACCCATACCAATTCCTTAGTCATACTTTCATCATTGAGGCTACCCCCCTTTCCTACATCCCTCCTCAAAATCACACTGCTCCACTTCCTGTGCATACCACCCAACCCTGAATGTCCACTATAATTTCCACCTCATTCAATTCACCATCCACAACCCCCATCATCTATATCCTTGATGACCATATTTTCCAGTGCCAACCTTCCACTATCATTGAGGAAGCTAACCTTGTAGAGAATCATGGGTCCACCAATGTTTCACACACTCCTCCAGTATCCCTAGCCCATACTTAGTTTGATATAGTTGGGCCAGACTCTAGTGCTCATCCCGCCACAACTATCAATACCATGAGTCCACTACACTCCACTTCCCCTCAGTTCTAGAAGGTCCTAGTCCCCTTGCACATGACTCTTGAAATGGTCTCTCAACCATAACTAGAGACCCTCCATAGGACCCACTCAATGTCAATGATGATACTCGGTCAATGCATAGGACTAATTCTGTCAAGGAACATATTGCACCTCTCCTACAACATCCTCAATAGTGTTGAGCTATCTTGGAGCTCTTGTTGGAGCAGACAAAAGTTTTGAAAACGCTTCCACCATATGCCACATATCATCTTTCATGAAGCCTCAGAACGCACTCACTTACTCCAGATGGTGTTGGTACCCACAATGTTTCTAAGCATTATATTGCAATCTGTTAGTTGCTTGCTTAGAAACCACCTTTGGATTACATTTCCATCAGTGGAGAGTTATCCACATGGGATACACCACATATTGTACAACTTATTTGGGCCTCCATTTATCATCTAGAATAGACAATCACAACATATGAGAAGGAAAATCAATCCCCCACACAACAAACAAAATCATTGCGACAGGTTGTCAATAAAGCCACTACAGATAAAGAAGATGAGAAAGAGTTATGGGTAGAGGATGAATCCACCATTGTCTTCGTCACTGACAAGTTTTCTCAAGTATGGACATCTTTTTTCCAGGTCATTTCTGAGCTTCTAGAAGATCTCACTCTGATTCTTCCACCTTACTAAGTTAACCTCATTATTGGTGCATGGTCCTAGCTGAAAACTAAGACAAATACCTTGCAAAAGTAAGTAGCTACATTCAAGTTAAAGGAAAAGGAGCAATCTGAAGAGCTCCTCCAGAATATTAAACATGTAGTCTGAGAGGGCACCAATGTCAAGCCCTCACTTCATGCCAGGATCGAGGAATATCGTGACTCTTTGATATGGTCACAGATTGGGTTGGTTGTTGGACAAATGCAATAATCAGGTCAAAGTGTTGTGCACTAGGATTAATTATATGCATGCCAAATCTCAGTCCATTGTTGGCCCTATCGAGGAATCGACTAAGATTGTTGAGATACAAGTTGAAGATGATTGGATGGATGTGATGGATGAGGTTAATAGAGATGTGAAGACAACACTCTGGTAGTTTAGGCCTACATTCCAAGATGAGTACATTCTTCTTTAGCACTTGAAATCTCTTGTTGAAACATAGTGGAATGTTGTATTGACCACCAAGCTAGAGGTCCCTGATGTCAACTTTGCATAGGAATTTATGGTAGACACCTCAATTTTGGAAAGGAAATGGTAGGATCATGTGGCACACTATGACAATTTCCACAAGAAGGTGCTTGCAATTGTACCATAGGTTGGCCCTTCATTTGAATTTGGCCACAAAAAATAGAAAAAGGCTGACTCCAGATTAGTCAAAGATTGTGTTGGGGCCCTATTGCGCCCTTAGTTTTGGATACCGTTCAATTTTTAAAAAAGATCACATTTTTTTGAGAAAGCATAGTGGGGTAGAAGAATGATAGATGCAACATAAAGTAGCTATGTTGAGTGGAAAATTATATAAGCGTCGAGTGGAAGAAAATACAAGTAGGAAATAAACATAAGAGAAATCAAGAAACCATAGAAGTGAAATGAAGAAACAACCAAGGGAATGATATAAATTGGGGAAAATGTAATGAGAAAGGCATGCTTGTTTCTTTTTACTTGTAAATTGTTATTTGTTGTTGGTTAATCTCTCACTATTGTATTTTTTCCTATATGTGATTTCTTTTGTTGTTTCCTATTTGCTAAGTGAACAAGATAATCCTGGTTCTATTATATAATTTGTGATTTGAAATATCTACTATATGTATGATATTATGAGATATGCTAATGCAAATGGGTTATTAGGGCATACAAAATTTTGTTGTGATATGAATGAATACATTTTCTTCTTTCTACGCAATATATCATATTTCGTGTGATTTCTATTTATGATATTGGTTCACGAGATTTTGTCATGTATACTCTTATATTTATGATGCACAACATGGATTATTGAATGTGTATCCTGGTTTAGAGTTATAATGATATGATATTTTTCATTTAAGTATGAATCTACCTTGTAATACATTAGATTTGATGGTGTGTCCTCGCTATCTAAATTTATTACACATAAGTCTCATATGTGCTTCAGGTGAGACCTCCTTTCCTTGCAGAAGTTTGAATATGCTAGTGCTACTAGACTACAATGGTACCTTTTTTGGTAACCTATGAGAACCTCGGTCTGCAATTTAGCACCAAAAAGACACTCTAAATCATTATGAAATTGCTACTATTATAGGTGAACTTTTGTTCATGTTATCACATGAAGTTGTTCAGAGTCGCAGGTGATAGCCATGAGAACAGGAGAACAGGCGGGTGCATTTTTCCAGGGTAGAGATCCCCTATGCATTTCGATTTAGTGTCATCTCTAAATGCGGTTGGAAGGATTCTATAGTTGGAAAGTGGATAAATCTTTAGCGCGGGAACCAAAATAGCCAGCTCTCCCAGATCACAGATCACGATTTGATCAACAACCACCAATCATTTTAGCTCCACGAGCTGCATGGGCATTCAAATCCAAAGGCGGGCCGAAATCCAAACCGCGGTATTGCGAGGAGGCTATGTGGTGGAAGATGATTCATTTTGGACCCAAAAGAAGTGTGGGTCCAAACCTCTTTCGACAGCCACAAAATCACATGCACGTATAATGTCGTATCCAAAAGCAATGTGTGGTCTCCCGCTAGTTGTTCAGTCATGCTCTGATCCCAAGGAGGATTCAGTTAATGAACAAGGACTGGTAGATGAAACCTCACCTCAGTCCATAAATAGGAAGCATGGAAGTGACGACTGAGGAGACAAAACTGTCAGCCCGAGGTAGCACGATGGACGGTTTCTTCTTGCAGGCCCATATTGATCTGAGCCTGCGTCTGACAGGACGAAACATGCATAGTCTGATAGAATGATGCATAGACAAAAAGCCTTGGATGGTATGACCATATGACTCCCCTAGTGGTTGTTCACTAATTTGAGTATAAATAGATCAGTTCAAGATTTTGTTATGGTCGTCAAATGGTTGAGCAGAGCTCCCTATTTTTGTAATATTTTGATACTAGAGTTGTTCTCTGGTTATGTATGATACTTGAGACTTTCTCATTAATAGAATTTATCTTCTTTCATCATCTTGTTTACTGTGTTGAAGCAGTCGTCCATGGATGATCAGGACGAGTTATTGTAGTTGTATTGTAATGGAGGTTTGATTATAATGTTGTTGTCACCTTTTTCAGTATTTCCTTTCATTGTCTTGTTTCCTCTTTTGATGAAATCTTCGTGCATGGATGATCTAGACGAGTTGTTGTAGTTGTATTGTAATGGAGGTTTGATTATAATACTATTGTGATATATTTCAGTATCTTAAACTTGAGTTCAAGAGTGCTCTTGTTCCTGAGTTTTTCTTCACCGAGTTGCTTGAAGGCTGGATGCTCATGGCAGACTTGTCAACCTTTATCACTAAGTCTTCCTTCTTCTCACCTTTAGCCTTAAACCACTAAAAAAATTTAATGAGGACCTCATTTCCCTATGCATTGATTGTCCAGTTTCTATGTTAAAACATTCTTATACTCAGCTTTGTCCATTTGACATCCACTCATAAAACTACCTCCACAAACATTTTTATGGGTACTGGGATTATCCTCCTGCAATATGAGGGTGACTCTCAATGATAACATTCATGGCATCATTTTCGAGGAATGAATTGAAGACATTTCCCTAGGATTGAACGACAAATAAATTTTGATTCTGAAGGGGCATCAGAAATCAGTACCTTGAAGATTGCAACTTGCACCTGACGACTCTACTATTTCGGTTGTGGCTCCCAAAGGCAGAAACACAATGTCTACTCCACAACTACCTCTAGAAACACCTGAACCTGACCCACAGAATATTATAAAGAAAGGAAATACCTCTCAAGGAGGACTTTCAGCTGCTGTACCAGGTGATTCTCATAATTTACATGATTCTTCTTTTAAAAGTCCAGTAGTTGTATCCAATTCTCCTTTTATACCATATGCTCAAGTTTCTAGAAGTTTAGAGTTTGAAAGTTTTTCTGTTGAAGTCCCCCCTTCTAGTCTTCATTTAGAAGGAGAAATTTTTGAAACCCTTGTTTCCCCTAATATTGTAAAGTGGTTTAGACCCAGGAGATTAGAATATTTTCCCACTTTGGTTTTTCGTACTCCTCCTCCTATCAAAGTTGTTGTATATAAACAGGGGGGAAATTATTTCCCCTTGAACCCGATATCATTCTCCTCCAACACTCATTCATTTCCCTGTTCCCCTAGAAACATAGCTGCATTCCTATCTATACAATCTCCATCTCCCCCTTGTTCTTCTACAATTCACATCCCAATGGAAGGTGCTAATATTCCTAGAAATATGATGCATTCCATAGTGGCTGCTAAATATTCTCCTCTTGTTTTACCTCAGCCTATGAATTCTCTCCTAGTGGGAGACTACCTTAAGTACATGCCCAAGTTCACAGGGGAGGAAGATATAATTGCAGAAGAACACCTTTCAACTTTTTATAGTTATGCAGATAATCTTAACATTGAAAATGAAGATGTGTGGATGAGAGTTTTTGTACAGAGCCTTGATGGTGAGGCTAGGAAATGGTTTAGGGATTTGACCCATGGATCTATTGCTGGGATTGAAGTTCTGGATAATTCATTCCTAAGGCATTGGGGGGATAAAAATGATTTTCTTTATTTGATTACATAATTTGGGTCACTTAAGAAGAAAGAGTGGGAATATGTTTTAAACTTCTCAAAAAGATTTAATAAGATGTACAATAAAATTCCCATTGAAATAAAGCCTACAAAAACCTCTGCCAATATTACTTATGCCTGTTCTTTTGACACTGAGTTTTTCCTCCTATTGAGAGAAAGAAGAGCTACCTCTTTATCTCACATGCAAGATGCATCACTTGAAGTAGAGTCTAATATATTGGCAGCTGACAAACGTAGAAGTAAATCCGATAGAGACAGAAAAAAAGGTAGGGATGAAGCTTGAACCTCTGATTCCTCCATTGCCTATTGTCAAGTGGATGAGTTGACAAAACTAGTAAAATCACTTTCTCCATAAATGGAGAAATTTAAATTTGAAGGAAGAGCTATAGGAACCCCTAGAATGTTGATAATAGGGTTAATTTCAGAAGACCCAATAATTCCCCTCAGGTCATCCAAAGATATCAAAGAAATAGGGATAGGGATGATAAAAAAAACCAAGTCCCTCTCCAAAATAACCTTGTTACTAATGAAGAAGGAGAGGAAGAAGATGCAGATCCTTACATTCATTGTCTTGGTGACACCTCTCCATATCCTCATTTAACCCAATCTACATATGAAGAGTCTCTCATGGATAGAAAATTAAATCAGCTGAGAAAAGGGGAAAGGACCAGTGTCAATCCAAATATAGACAACCTAAGGTCAAAGAAGAAATAGGGAAGGCATGAGATTCCTGATTATCCTACTAGAACAAAGAATGCTACTAAGGATGTGGTAGCTAGCAACAAAGAAAAAGAGGCACAAAAACCCCAAGCAGTGGTTAAGAGACCTACCCCTGAAGTTAAGGATATTTTGAAGCCTCCCTCCTCTTTTAGCTTTGAGAATGAGATTCAAAAGATTAAAATCCATGTACCCTTTTTGGATCTAGTTAAGAATGAGGATTTCAAAAGGAACCTTTCCAAAATGATGCAGCCTTAACCTTCATCTTATCTCGGAGATTTAGTCAACCTCCAATATGAAAAACCAGTTGTAATACTAGGACCTTTGGTAGAGGATAAGGATGACTCTTCCCCTCTTTTATATACCTCATTAAACATTCATGATAAAGTGTTTCACAACTGCTTCATGGATTCAGGGGCATCTCATAACCTCATGCCTAATACTTTCATGGATGAGCTTGGGCTGGAAGTTACAAAAACCCACCATGACCTATACTAATTTGATTCCAGGAAGGTGAAGTGTCTTGGGGTTATTAAGGACCTAGTTGTTTCCCTTTTCCAATTTCTAATGAAAAGTGTGGTCATGGATATTGTAGTGGTTGATGTCCCCCTAAGTTTGGTATTCTATTGTATAGATCTTGGATCAAAAGACTAGGGGGGGATTTTCATATGGATCTTTCATATGCCACCATTCTTGTGTTTGGGGGGGAACATAGAAGGATTTATAGGGAAGCACAACTTGCTTACATTATCAGTGATGAAGCAAATCCTACCAACCACCCCATTTTTGCAGTTGATACTGATTTAGGAACCAATATGTTACAACTCACTGATTCTCCTCAAACACCTATTGAAATTAGAAAACAACCTATTACCTCTTGTGAAGATCCTCCTCCCAATACCTCTATTTGGAAGATGTTTTTGATGGATCCTCTTCTAGGGAGAGTGTTGGTGTTGGGGTAGTTTTTATTTCCTTTACCCAAGAGACCACACCTTTGTCTTACAAACTTTAATTTGAAACAACAAGCAATGTGGAAGAATACGAGGCTCTTGTTTTGTGTTTGAGGGCTGCCAAAGACATGAAGATTAAAGAGCTAACAGTGTTTGGAGATGTTGAGGTAATTGTTCATGAAGTCAAAAATATGTATCAAGCTAAACACCCTAGGTTGAGGAACTACACAAATTAAGTATTGGATCTTGTTTATAGTTTCTTCTTGGATTTTGATATCTCATTTGTTCCAAGAGAGGAGAACACTATAGAAGATTCATTGGCTTCTTCAGCAAGTAATTTCAGGGTATCTTTGTCCCCCAAACTCAATTATGATGTGGAAGTAAAGTATATACCCTCTATTCCTGACAATGATCTTGAGATAAAAATATTTCTTGAGACTGTGGATGAATTTTTTGCTTCACATATTGATCAAGATCAGGATACTGAAGAAATCCTGCATGCTGATATTTTCCTGAATAAAATTGTTGACCATCATATTGTTTAGTTACCTAGTAACCATATTCCAAAAGGACTTGTCCCTTTGGATAGGTTCTTTGATAGGAATGATGTGGTTGTAAATATTAAAGGTTCAACTAAAAATGTTAATGTGACTGAATGCAATTTAGGAACAAAAGAGGATCCAAAGTATGTTAAATTATCTAGCAGTTTATCAAAGGAACAAATGGATAAGTATGCCAAGCTTTTTAAAGAGTTTGCTGATGTGATTTCTTGGAAATATGAATATTTAAGAACATATGACACCAACATCATTGAACATAAGATCCCTTTGAAAGAATAGAATGCAATTTAGGAGAAGAAGAGGATCCAAATTATGTTAAATTATCTAGTAGTTTATCAAAGGAACAAAGGGTTGAGTATGCCAACCTTTTTAAAGAGTTTTCTGATGTGTTTTCTTGCAAATATGAATATTTAAGAACATATGACACTAGCATCATTGAACATAATACCCCTTTAAAAGAGGAGACCAAGCCTTTTAGGTAGAAACTCAGACAAAAAAATCCCATGTTGCTGTCTATTATGGAAAAAGAATTGAAAAGGTTGTTGGATGCCTAGATCATCATTCCTTTGAGATATTCAGAATGGGTGGCTAAATTGGTGCCTGTGATGAATAAAAATGGGGAAATCAGGTTATGTGTTGATTTCAGGAATTTGAACAGAAGCTCCAAAAAATATAACTACCCCTTGCAAAAGATGGAGCACATTTTGTAGAGCGTGATTGGTTCATCTAGGACATCTATGATTGATGTCTTCTCTGGCTACAATCAGATCTTTGTTTTTCCTGAAGATAGAGAGAATGCAGCCTTCACTACTCCTTGGGGCACATTCATGTATGCTAAAATTCCTTTTGTATTGATGAATGCAGGAGAAACCTTCCAGTGATCCATGTACATTGCCTTTATTGGAGAGAAAGACAAATTTGTAGTCATATATCTAGATGACATTACAGTGTTCTCAAAATCTTACAAAGAGCATTGTCATCATTTGAAGAAGGTATTCATGAAGTCCAGAAGTTTTGGTCTCTCTCTCAATCCTAAAAAATCTTTGTTTTCTATGAAGGAAGGTAAATTATCGGGGAACATTGTGTCAGTAGAAGGGGTAAGAATTGATTCAAGAAGGGTAGAGGCCATCCAGACCTTATATTTTCCTAGATTTAAGAAGGAGGTTTAGTATTTCTTGGGTAAGATCAATTTTCTAAGAAGGTTCATCTTTAACTTTGTTGAATTAGTGAAGTACATTACACTCATGCTCAGAAAGGGAAATGAGGTGAAATGGACTTCTAAGGCTCGAGAATCTTTTGATCAAATAAAAAGGGCTTTGACTAAAGCACCCGTGCTCATCATCCCTGTTTATTCTAAAGAATTTATGATATTTTCCTTTGCCTCATTTGAAACAGTGGTTGTTGTTTTTCTATTGAAAAATACAGAGGGGTTAGAAAAACCTATTTCCTTTTTCAACAAAGCATTGAGGGATGCAGAAATGAGATATAATATCATGGAGAAGAAGGCATATGCTTTGGTAAAATCCCTCAAGGCTTTCATAATATATGTTCTACATTCAAATATTGTTGCATAAGTCCCTTCAACCTCAGTAAAAGAGATATTTGATCCATCCTGACATAGATGGGAAGAGAAGCAAATGGATTGCTAAAATTATGGCATTTGACCTTGAAATGAAACCCACTAAATTGGTGAAAGGCCAAGATTTATCCATGTTGCTGGTTGAATCAAATTGAAAATTTTTGGGGGTTAATTTCATGAACATAAACTCAAAAAATCAGCAAGTTGAGATTGCTGATAGAGGATCTCATGTTAGTCCCATCTTGACAGAATTCACTTGGTATAAAGATATCATATATTTTCTGCAGAAGTTGTGTCCTTCTGATGGCTTGGAAAAGAACAAGGTGAGATCTTTGAAACTCAAAGCAATCAAATATTGTATCATTGATCGTGTTTTTTACTGGAAATATCCTCTTGGAGTTCTTTTCAGATGTCTAGATCCACCGAAGTCCCAAAGGGCCATAATTGATTTTCATGACAACTTATCTAGGGGCCATCATTTTTGGAGGACCACAACTTATAAGATCCTTAGAGATGGTTATTTATGGCCTAGCCTTTTTACTGGTGTCTGTGCAAATATCAGATCTTCTGGCAAATGCCAATTTTTTTATGGAAATAACTAGCTCAAATCTTTTCCTTTGAAATCTGTGGTGGTTTATGGACCTTTTCAACAAAGGGGTTTTGACTTCATTGGAGAAATCCACCCAACCTCAAGTGGTCAACATAGGTGGATTTTGACTTCCACTGATTATTTCACCAAGTGGATAGAATCCATTCCTAAAAGAAGTTCCTCCCACAAGGTAATCATTAGCTTTCTTGAGGATATCATGTCCAAATTTGGTTGTCTAAGCAGGATTGTTACAGAAAATGTTGCCTCCTTCAAATATGAACCATTGATCAAGTTCTGTGAACAATATGAGATCAAATTAGTCCATTCTACTCCTTACTACCCCAAGGAAATGGTTTGGTAGAGTCCTCTAACAAGAGCCTCATAAAGATCATCAACAAATTGTTAGAAGACAACAAGAAAGCATGGGACTCAAAGATGAAATTTTCATTATGGGATGATAGAGTTACAACAAAGAGGTCACTTGGCCTTTGCCCTTTTCATCTTGTGTATGTGGTTGAGGCTATATTTCCTACTCAGCTTTGCTTTCCTGTGGAAAAATTCCTCCGGGACTACCAAGGAGAACCTGATGATATGGTCAGGAGGATACAACAGATGGTAGAAGTACAACAGGTGATAAATCTTAGGACCATCAACAAAAGATAAAATGAGCCTTTGACGATAAGGTAATCAAGGAATATTTTTAGTTGGGTGATATAGTTCTCAAGTGGGATGCACCCAAGCAAGACAAAGGCAAACATGATAGTTTTGAAGCCTTATGGATTCGTCCTTTCAATATTTCTGAGGTATTTTCAAATAAAACCTATAAATTGTAGAGCTTGGAGGATTCCAAATTTTTTGTTGGCCCTATCAATGGGCACTTTCTGAAAAAATATTTTTCTTAAGCCATGATTGACTTTCCATCCATTGTAAATACCACTTTCTCTTTTGATTTATGTTTGAATAAGTGACCCCATAACCCAAAAGATAAGGCACTGAAACTGCTTGTTCTTGGCATATCACATGGAGAATGCCATCCTCTTTGTAGCCAATGTTATCACATGAAGTTTCTCAGGATTGCAGGTGATAGCCATGAGCACACATGAACAGGCAGGTGCAGTTTTCCACAACAGAGATCCCCTATGCATTTCAATTTAGTCCCATATCTAAATGCGGTTGGAAGGATTCTATAGTTGGAAAGCGGATAAAGCTTTGGCGGGGGCGCTAAAATATTCGGTGTACAAAGATCCCAAATCACGATCAGATCAACGACCACCAACCATTTTTGCGCCACAAGCTGCACCGACGTTA
The DNA here is from genome assembly GCA_009831015.1 of Picea engelmannii. Lineage (NCBI taxonomy): Eukaryota > Viridiplantae > Streptophyta > Pinopsida > Pinales > Pinaceae > Picea > Picea engelmannii. Next base: position 524,684 of record ML781631.1, on the reverse strand, counting down.
AAATCCAAATGTGGGATGAAATCCAAATCGCGGTATTGCGGGGAGGCTACGTGGTGGAAGATGGTGCATTTTGAGCCCGAAAGTGGTGTGGGTCCAAACTGCTTTCGACGACCCCGAAATCACATGCGTGTATAATGTCATATCCAACAACAGTGCGTGGTCTCCCACTAGTAGTCCAGTTGTGCTATGATATTGAAGAGGATTCATTTAATGAAGAAGGAATGGTAGCTGAAACCTCGACTCAGTCCATAAATAGGAAGCATGGAAGTTATGGTCGAGGAGACATAACTGTCAGCCCGAGGTACCATGATGGACAATTTCTTCTTTCAGGCCCATACTAATCTAAGCTTGCGTCTGATAGGAGGAAACACACACAGTCTGACATAAGGATGCACAAACTAAAACCCTTGGATAGGATTCCCATATGACTCTTCTAGCAGTTGTTCACTGATCTGAATATAAATAGATTAGTTCAATATTTTGTTATTGTCATCAAATGGTTGAGATTTTTGTAATATTTTGATACCAGAGTTGTTCTCTGGTTATGTATGAGACTTGATACTTTCTCATTAATAGAATTCATCTTCTTTCATCATCTTATTTACTATGCTGAAACACTTGTGCATGGATGATCCAGACGAGTTGTTGTAGCTGTATTGTAATGGAGGTTTCATTATAATGTTGTCATGACATGTTTCAGTATTTCCTTTCGTTATCTTGTTTCCTCTTATGTTGAAATCCTTGTGCATGGATGATCCAGACGAGTTGTTGTAGTTGTATTTTAATGGAGGTTTGATTATAATATAGCTGTGATATATTTCAGTATCTTGAACTTGAGTTCAAGAGTGCTCTTGTGCCTATGTTTTTCTTCACCAAGCTACTTGAAGGCCGGATTCTCATGGAATAATTGCCCACCTTTCTCACTAAGTCTTCCTTATTCTCACCTTTAGCCTTAAACAACTGACTGAATTTAATGAAGACATCATTTCCCTATGCATTGTTTGTCCAAATTCTATGTTAAAGCATTCATGTACTGAGCTTTGTCCATTTGACCTCCACTCATAAACCTACCTCCAAAAACATTTTGATGGGTACTGGGCTTATCCTCCTGCAATATCAGGGTGACTCTTAGTGCTAATAGTTCCAATGATTTGAATGAAACAACAACATTGTTGGCCATACAAATGAAGGCCACCATGAATACTATGATGACATCACTATCATACTAGGAATTTTCAGCATAATTAAATAGATAACCAAGGATGGAGGAATCTATAAAAAAGGGAAGAAATTGGAGAAACTGCATAGTTGAATGGCCTTTAGAGTTTGGACATTGTACCAAGGCCTCCACTTTTCCCCTCATTTAGGGGATGGGTCACAATCCACTTCCTAGGTCCACTGGGCTATGTCCACCCTGGAAAAAAGAAACCAATTGTCACTATCTATAGTCATTTCTTCCAAGAAGAAATGATGAGCTAACGTTTGTATGTGGTTTAATGAACTCTGACAAGGAATCAAAGAACTATCAATAACTAATTCCAACCAAATATCAAACAATTTGTTCTTAATTGTTTTGTATTTCTTCCAGAGACATATCTTGATCCCATCCTCCCTCAATTCTTTCAAACGTGAAAGAATATTATTTCTTTTTTTGTATCTATCCTTTGTCCATTAACCCACGAACAATAATGATTTTTTCTTCCCTTCCAGATCATATTATAATTTTTTTCTAAAATAATGCATTTTTTTCATATTGGTTCAGTATATCCCACATTATTCAAGTTGTAACAAAAAAAACGTTCCATCCACATGAACATGTTTCAGTGTAAACGTAATTTATAGAGATCTATCTTGGCATTTATTGTATGTTTTATCTTGATACTTAGATATTGTTCACCCGAACAAATCTGGGTGGATTATTTCATCGGAGGCTCATCATTTCAAATGATCGAGGCTACAGTTGTGATGCATCCCCCCTGCCTTCCTAGGGCTTGTGCGACCTCTCGGTCTAGGATATTTTAATTTACTGAGTCGAATTGGATCCTCGGGCCCCTTCTGGAACCCAAAACTACTTTACACATGCCCCTTTATCCCCTTAGGTACAGGTTCTATGAAGACCCACGGGCCCTTTTCTTAGCACCCGCTTTCTTCTAGAGTGCTTACCACCCCAAACTATAGATCGAGCGCCACATACTCCTCTTGATTAACGGTTGATATGCACTCTTTAATCCCCCTTGGATGACATGCAGTCAACACCCTGATTCTCTATTTCTCTTGGAGTGTCAATTCTCCAGCATGGATCTCCACACTCCATGTGTCCCTCTACTCATAAATGGCTAGGATGACTTCGATCCTTACGAATTTGGAAGAAAAAAGAATTTGCTCCACGCAATATCTCTGAATCTCTTCCTCCTTAAACTCTCTCTGATCTTCCACCACTTGTCACTTTGGACGATGGAAAATCCTGATTGACTTTGAGACTTTGGGACTTCGGCTATCCCGCTCTCTTGTGCACTTTCAAAGAGGGTTAAGGCTTGTGCGCTTACCTATCGATTGGATGGTTGTAGATCCACGTGCTAAAATCCCACTACTGGGATCTGTCTTTCTCCATTGTGTTCTCCTTTAGGTGTCTGGACCTGGGATTAGACGGTCCATATTTCTCCCTTGCAGTAGATCTGACAGTTGTCGTTGCTCCTCCTCCTGAGCTTTGGCTTTCTCCTGAGATTGGGAAAACTTGTAGGTATCAAAGGCTGCGACCTTTTAGATTCCTCATGCAAGTAGACTGTTGGGTCTCAAATTGTGCTCTCCCTCCTGAGCTTCTGTAAAGTTGAAATAATTTACCTCTGGAACAATCCTTGTTCTTTCCTATCTCAAATCCCCAAACCTCTTCCACACTGATATAAGTGTTGGCATAGTGCACGCCTTGCACAGGTTTTCCTCCTAAGATTGAACTTGAAATAAGTTCACCCATGCACATTCTTTGCACCGTCTACACAAACTTGAACCTGTAAGGGTCCTTGGCCTCTGCACACCTTACAGCGTCTTTGTGCACACTTCACTATCTCTTATGAGCTTTGAATTTACTCAATCTCCTAAGGGTCTCAACCCTTCTTCTTCCTTCAAAGGATTTTTGGTGCCCTCTTGGCACACTCTATGCTATTTTCCTCCAGAGTCTCTACCAACACTCCAGCAGGATGTTGGCCTTGTGCATTCCTTGCACAACTTCACTCCTTGAGTCCTGAATTCAAAGAATTTGTTCGAGCACTCCTTGCGCTCTCTTTGCAAAATTGCACTCTGCTCTCCTCTTATTATTAACCTTATGGTATGCCCTATTGGCATCCTTTCTCCCAGAACGCAAATTAAAATTCTCGCACGCTCCTTGCACTCGAATGAGCCTTAATAAGGCTTGATACTTTCAACACTTTGCCTAAGTCTTGGCCTAGTGCACTCTTTGCACTCGCTCAAAGCACTCCTGGCTGAGACTTTCCTTCAGAGTGTTCAACAACTTTGAAGTATGTCTCCTTTCTATTTACTAGAGTGTTTAGTAACTCTGGGGTGTCTTCCCTAAAACTTATCTTCTCTCTGAACTCAAAATAGAGTTCTCCTCTGCACACTTGCACCTGCTCAATGCCCACCTGATAGAGCTTCACAAAATCTTCAACAATTCTGGTTGTGCTCTCATGTACATACTTTCCCCTCCAAGGTGTTAAAAAACCTTTAGGCTCCTCTATAAGGCTGTAAAATATTCTGGTGTGCCTGCATGGCACGTTCTCCTCTCAACTTGAAGAAGAGTTCATATACACACTCCTTGCGTTGGCTCGTGGAGTTTTCAACACTCTATCGTTCACACCTTGCACTTCCTAAAGAACCCATAAATAATCCATCAAACTCACAGATACATAATTCTATCTTTATCCCTACATATTAAACTTAAATCATCCATGTACAATGTATACACACATAAAAAAACATTGATAACATTCATAAACACACATAAACGCACAAAAAACTCATAGGAAGGAAAACTGTTATCTTTTTGTATTAACAATGTATGTTTACAATCTGTACAATCTTGGACTACAAAAAAGTCTCAAATCTCTCCTCTCCTCCTTCTCCTCTATGAAATAAGATAAATTAATAAATTTTTACAATATTTTACAAAAGAGGGGCTCCTCGAGCCTTCCCTCCAAGATACCTTAGTGGTGTCTAATCACCATTTACAATGCCTATCTACTGAGGAAGATTACATTGAATAAACATTAACAACTCATATCTGAGGTGATGCTCAATATCTGTACAACTCAAGCCTAATAAAAGTGACTTCAACTACTTCATGTACAAAGGCATCAACTTGGCTCTTCCATCCTTAAACATTTAATTTGCTTTTAATTAAATTTAAATTTTAAAATTCAGGGGAGAATGAGAGGGTTGGCGCCTCTCCCCTCCTTAAATGTGTTTTGATGCGATAAATAGTTGGCGTGTTATTGAGGTGTATCAATTCTCCTACATCAAGTTGCGTCGACAAGTTCGAACCTATCCTCTTGTCACCTATTCAGATTCAATGAATCTAGACCCTTTGAACTAGTATTCTTCTTGTATTAGAAAAGATAGGTCTTTCCATCCAATATGGAAAAAATTTCAATATTACATGCACTATTAGGAGACAATCAAGATCTTTTTTATATCATTGTGCAGGTGATAGGAAAAATATACAAATCTCTAAGCCAATCTATCAATAGAGATAGTGGACATTTTACAGTATTGAAAAAAGACGAATGAGAAAACATGAATCTCTATCATCAAAGATTTGGTTGGAATGAAGGAAGTATCAAAGAATTAGATCATGTGTTTATTTATGTTTTTACTAGAATGGGTTGAGGAGTAGATCTTCTACATTCATACTATCAATATCTCATAGTAGAAAAAAGGGATAAAAGGATCGAGCGACTGCGGAATGATTAAGGTTAGAAGGATCAAGTTTCTTCATAAATGAAAGAAGTACTATGAATTAAACATATGAAAAATATGAAATTAGTTTCGTTCGATGAATCAAGTATAAATATGTTGTATTTTAGTTCATTCGTTTGAAATTTTTATATAGGTGAATCATAACAAGATTTTTATTTATGTTTTTACTAGAATGGGTTGAGGAGTAGATCTTCTACATTCATACTATCAATATCTCATAGTAGAAAAAAGGGATAAAAGGATCGAGTGACTACGGAATGATTAAGGTTAGAAGGATCAATTTTCTTCATAAATGAAAGAAGTACTATGAATTAAACATATGAAAAATATGAAATTAGTTTCGTTCGATGAATCAAGTATAAATATGTTGTATTTTAGTTCATTCGTTTGAAATTTTTATATAGGTGAATTAGAACAAGATTGGTAGGCGCCAATCGATCCATGGAACGTATAAAAACTTCCATGTATAAGTTCATTATGAGTCCATTTAGAATTGTACATGCGCCATGAAAAGCCCTTTATTTTTTATTTTTTATTAATTAATTGTTGAAGATGGCATTTTTCCCTCCATATGATAGATTAGGGGATTTTAGACTTAAAAAATAATATTTTAATGTACAAGGAAGTTGAGAACCTCCTCTATAAATAGAGGTGCACTTTCTCTCATTTGGAAAAAAGATTTAAGAGAGAAATCCCTTAGGAGTTCTTGAATTGTTTCTTCTATAATTTATCGGAGAATATTGTTTTTGTACTCATGTGCATTTTTGGAGAATCGATCTAGTGGACGATTTTCTTATTTTGGTGGATCTCTCATGGAATTAGGGTTTCCTCATGCATAACAACTTGGTATATTAATTTTCCTTTACAATTTTAAGTGTTTGTTCTTGGAATATTTTTCTAAATGTTCTATTATATGGGTAATAGTTGCATGTTTTATTTATCTCCTTGAATATTTTATTGGAAATTGTAAAGAAGGATTAAGATTGTTAATCTCATTCCCTTGTTTTGTCCATCTCAATTTTGTTGAAGAAAAAGAGGGAAAATTAGGGATTATGATTGTATACACCCCTAACCTTGTCCTTGAGGTTTAAATCTAGGGTTTATGAAGAAACAAACTCTAGGGTTTGACCTATTCAAACTTTATCATTTTATAGACACTAAAATAGAAGTAGGAAAAAACCTAGGGTTTATGAGGTGATAAACAATAGGTTTTTTTTTGCTAAAGTTTGATCCTATTCTTTTGATTAGATAATCCTAATATTTTGATCTTCAATCATCCTTATATGTTTATCCTCCTTTAAGGTTGTTGAGTTGACTCCATATGCCCAATGAAAAGAAACTAATCTCTAGGCCTACAACCACATTTTTAGTACCCCAAACCTTACCAAAATAATTTTTCTTGGACTCATTCTTCAACACACACTGAGCTTCAATCTTGTAATTCCTAGAAATATTAATCCATGGGAACCCCCTAGAGCCAGAGAATAGTTGGCATGAAGTGAAAGAGGGTGTGTGAAGTGACACTGGCCTTCCTCTTGGTTACGCTAGATCACACTTGGGATTTCTTGCTTTATATATATAAGTGTGATTTTGTGTGATAACAATGATCATGAATGGGGTTATACGGCTTGAAATATTATATCCTTAATTATTACTCTATTATAAATGGTTAGTTAGTCACAAAGTAGGATCTAAGTGTCGACCCTTCAAAAGTGTTCCTTATTTCTTCTTTTTATCTTAGTATCCATCCAACACAACTTATCGAATCTACTTACTACTTATTTACTCCTAAAAAACACCTCTTGTTTTGGGAGGCATCCCACCATGGTAAAAAACGTTCCATATACAAATTTACCTTATGAAAAATTACCTTTAGGTACTCGGGCATATGCCACTTGATTCTCCCTGCTTTTCCAAAGTGACCTAGGAAAATTGGCACATACAATTCCAAATACAAACATTTCCCATCGAACACTCGCCTTTATTCATATTTCTCACCATTGCATCTAGAAAATTTTCACATATGATTCCAAATCCAAATGTTTCCCATCAAACACTTTCCTCTATTCATATTTCTCACCATTGTATTTAGAATTGTATATATCTTATAGGATGGAAGGGGACAATTCTTGAAAATTCCCTTCAAATTATGCAATATTTAAAAGTCTCCAGTAAGCATTTCTAAGACATCTTGTCTTATCAAAACATCTTCCAATTTTTCAAATCTATTGTCATCATTTCATCTCTTTTCTAGTAGATCCTGATATTTGTTTTAAGGGAGTATATCTCCATTTCCATTCTAGCGAAGTGGGAACCCAAGATTGATGAGATCAGTAAAAATCTAGTTAGTGTAGGTTACTTCCCCTATCATCCCATGTCATTTGTTCTATGCAACATCCCATTTTTCAAACCCCAAAATAATGAAGTATATTGTAGATGTAGTGCATGTTCGACATCCAAGTGATGTATACTGTAAATGTAGTATGTGGCCAAGATCCAGAAAAATGTAATATGCAAATGATTTAAATTGAATATGATGAATAAAATGTCTGCCTAGTTGCATATGGACATGGAAAGATATTTGGGGTCTAAGTATCCACAAGAGAGGGAAGGGGTCCAAGGGGGGAAATTTTACCCATGTTTATTAAACCAAAACCACTTTCTTATTTCTTTCTAAATAATCCTTACCATGAACCTTACATTAGTTGTTGAGTATTCTAGAGCCCAAACATTGATTTCATGGAAGAGGGTTTGTGTGAGAATCACTTCACATAGTTATTGAGATCATGGGGGATGAGTACAATCATATTGGGAAGAATGTAATTCAAGAAAGCAAGAGAAATAGAGTAAATTCATATGGGAAGGATACCATAATTACACATTCACATTTTTGCATGGAGAGTTGTTTTTACATGGAGTTTTCTAGATAGAAAAGAAGTTTTTTGTGCTAAAGGTTGAAGGAATTTGCTGTGGGAATGCTTGGCTATTGTTTAGAGATATAATTTCATGGATAAAGAGGCTATGTGTCCGGGACTAATGATTTGTTCGAATTTCACCAAGGAAGAACATATTTTTCTGCTAGGAAAATTTGTGTTTGCAGCTATGGTATTTCATAAGTCCTGGCAAGTATAATTCTTGTCCAACCTATTCTGGAAGCCCTAGAAGGGAGTGGAAAGGCTTGTGGAACTGTGAGAAGAGAAGAGGGATGTCATCCCTTGGGTTTTGTAGGTTTAGGGGAGGATGGTTGGTGGAGTGGAGTTAGCTATGAGTTTGAGTCTTGAGAGGACATTAACCATCCTTAGGGACCACCAGTCTCTTGTGGATTCATAGCCCCATCTCAGGGGTGTCATTTTGTTCTGAACTAAAACAACAAGGGTATGGTTGGGAGGAATACTATCCTCTACAATGGGTTTCATATTTACATAATATAAGTGTTCTTATATATTGCATTTAATTGTGTTAAGTGTTAATATATTTGATGTGCATCTACTCTAAGTTATATTGGCTAAGGTTGCTTGTTGTGTGTAGAAATATGCATTTAAATCCTCATTAATATGTTTGAATGTTATTATATTTCATTTAGTTGTTTATATGCACAATTAAGAAATTTTATTTACATTTTTTAGCAGGATAAACAATTGCATGTGTATGAATGTCATGTTATGGGTTATTTCAACATTTATATTTAGTATTAGATATTTTCATTGGGTTGTTTTAGCAGTGACATGACCTAGTTGGGGGTTGCATTTGTTACAAAGTGGTATCAGAGCTCAAGTTAAAAATTGGACCCATATGGGCCAACAAATAATGTGAATTTGGACAAACTCATTGCTACAAACCTTGTTCTTAGCGAATTTGGGGAAAAACGATGGAGAACAATAGAAACAATCCCCAAATTTATTGGAAAATTTGATTTTTGAATTACCCAGGACTGTCTGAGACGTTTAATGTAATCAATTCGATAAGATTGCATAGTTATATTTGGCCTCCAAGGTTGAATTTTGTGTTCTAGTGGAGGCCAATGAATCTAGGAGAGTTTAGAGAATTGACGACCAATATTGATTTTGATCCCATGATCAACGACCCAGATTCATTGTAGTAAATTTAAAAATTTCTAATGCTTTCGAAGTTTGGAAAGGTTGCCAGCTCAACGACTCAGATCCAACTTCATGTATTTGGAAAAAAATATAGATTGATGGTAAGATTTATTTTTTTTCATTGGGAGTTTGGATAAAATCAATGAATCATATCATTTTTGGATGGAAGATTGATAGACCAGATTCATCATAGATTTTGGCCAAAATATTCTAAGTGTCAAATTTTTCCAATGAAATCCACTAATCGTCGATGATCGGGGATCGACAGAATTTGGAAATAGTTTTCATCTGACCAAGAGAAATATCTGATTGTCAATGGTTGATAATCGAGCATCAACAGATTTAGGAAGATGCTTTAAATGTTTCCAAGAGAAATGGTTGATCATCGATGAGGAAAGGAGTGTGATTATGTGTCACCACATGTCAACATATAAGTGGCATGCCATGTTATCATCCACGTGTCATGCCAAGTCATAAAATTTGACACCTTAGGATTACATCTTGTGTCGTGTCAACATCTACGTGTCATGCCACATAAGCATAGTTGCCAATTCAGACAAGAGATGGTCGATGACCGACGATTAAGGTTTGGAAAAATTGTAACTGAGTTGGTCATCAATGAAATTCATCGATGGTCAAATATCGATAGTGTTCATAGGAAACATTTGGGTTACAAAGAAAAATAACCGATGATTGATCATCAATGATCGTGGATCGATGAGATTCGTGGGAAATTTTTGGTTTGTGAAGAAAAAAAAACAATTATTGAGTGTCGAGGAGATTATTGGGTAAATTGGATTTATAATAAGAAACCTCCAATCATCAACCGTCAATGGATGTTGGATCAATGATCCATATTTTTTTCTATTTGAGATCTACAACTCAAATTAAATGACTGTTAAAACACTAAAAATAGTCAAATTTATACTAATGTTTTGGGTTTCTAAAGGTCATTAACTTGCAGGGCGATTTTTGGGGACATAAACGACATTTTTGTCCAATAAAAACCCATGAGAATACAATGTACCTTTTGTACCAATATACACTTTGTTTGTGCATCTTAAATAAAACAAATCAGAGAGAGCTATCTAATGTGTTATTCTAGGTGCAAAATGGAGCTTCTATGAGAAAGTTAGAGCTGAGACAATTGAGGTTAAAGTTTAGGACCAATTTACTTTCAAATGAAATGACTCCTTGCTTGGAAGTCTATTTGAGGAACAAGAGTATTTTGTGAAAATATTATGAATTATAGAAGACAACCATGGAGTAATTTTTGGGTTATGGGTACTTGAAAATACACATAAAGAGAAAGAAGGCATGTGTAGAATACAATGATGCTTGGATCTGAACAAACAAATAGTCAATGGAAATTTATTAAGGAGGAGGATACATCTATCCACCTACAATTTTGATTTGGGAAATAAAATTTATCAAGAAGTGATATAAGAGATTTTTGTAGTAGTAAAAGAGTGGAAATTGCAACATGTAAATGTTGTAAATTTTCGATTGGAACTCATAATGAGACAAAACCACATCCCCACATCCATTGGAAACCTGTTTCAAAGGATTATATATTTAGGGAATTAGATTTTGATTTGGTGCATTTTATTCTTCATAAATTGATGTGAAGAATAACCTGTAATCTAATCAATAAATATTTTACAATATGCTTAACTCTAATAGAAATTATTGCACACACATTCCTGCAGTATTATAGATACATAAAAGTGGACTTTAGTTCCTACATTATAACTATAGATATGGAGGATGATAAAGTTTATAACAACCATGAAGAAGAAAATAGAGGTTTGTTTCTTTTCATGGGTAATGTTGAGACTGAGTCTAATGGAATAAGAGAAAAGAAGGATCTTATAACTATGAGAAGCTTGAAATGAGAAGTGCAGAGCTATAGAGCCTATAATGAAAGCATCATGATAGATCAAGAGGAGATACTATACATCTTAAATATGTTGTAGAATCAATTCAACAAATATTTTTGCACAAAGAAAGAAGCTAGTGTTAGGAAAGTAGAAACATCTAGACCTCATGATAGGAGAGATGATCGTGAAGGATATAGATGGTCAAAGAGTGTTAGCAAGCATCATCATCATCATTCTTCAGATAACTCAAGAAGAATATCTTATGCACATTCTAGGTCAGCATGTAGTCCAATTGTGTCTCTTGTTAAGCATCAAAGCAGGAGACATGGATTAGAAGCTTGCAACGGGAGATGAGAAAAATTAAGCTACCATCATTTGATGGACATAAGAATAAAGGAGAAGATGCATAATCATGGTTATTATGAATGAGGAAATATTTCTAGTTACATGAATACTCATCAAATGGATAATCTAGAATTGGAATCTAGCACCTTCAAGGAAAGGAATCTATGTGGTGGGATCAAGTGAAGAAATTTAGGCACCTTGATGGGAAAATAATATCTTGGAATTAGTTCAAGAAATATTTTCAGCAACAATACTTGTCAGAACAATACTATGACAACAAAATTCAAGAGTTATTTGAACTCAAACTTGGGAACATGACTATGGATGAATACAAGAGAAATTTCTTGGAACTTATGAGGTATGTGACCTTCATCAGAGATGTGAATGTCAAAATTTAAAGGTTCCTAAGTTATTTTCCATCCTTAAACAAGGATAAAATTTTGTTTGATGAACCCAATAATTTAGAAGAAGCGATAAGAAAATCCAAGTATTTGTATGAGAATAAAAGAGGGGATGAAAATAATAAAGGAAATATGGACCAAATAAATAAATAATTTAAGAGATCTTTCATAAGGAATAGTTCGCAAGAACATATGCAAGGGCATCGATCTGAAGGTGATCAGAAAATGACAAAGTCCTTGGGAAAGAGGCCAAGACAACATCCCATAAATTTTTGGGGATATAAAGGAGATCACATGTATAGATATTATCCTCACCGAGGATATAATATAAATACTTTGCATAAAATCAAGCAAGAGAATACAATAGAGGATGTGGTAAAAAACATGCCAAGGATCTATGCGTCCTTGGAAAATAGAAAATCATATTATCAATCCCAAATGATTGAAGTAGAAGGTAAGATTGATAATCATCCCATAGATATTTTAATTGATTATGGTGCTAGTCATAGTTATATAGATCCAAAGCTAGTTGAAATATTTAAATTAAAGAAATGTAGGCATGAAAAGTATTTCCTAGATCAGATAGCTACTGGAACCAAGAGAATAAATAATGAAATTGTTAAATAATGACCTATAAACATGAATGGAACTAACACTAAGGAAGATTTGAATATCATATTTCTTGTGTCTTATGACTACTTGATTGGTATGGATTTGCTAGAAATGCATCGTGTTTTTTTAAATTGTTATAACAAGGTTTTCACATGTCTTGATGAGGAAGGGAATCCAAGGGTAGTGAAAGGTATTACAAGGCATATATCTTTCTAAGTTATTTCAACATTGCAGCTAAAAATAAGTTTTATAAAAGGGTCCCAGATATATGCAGTCCATATGGAAGAGCCAATGAATTATAAGGAGCCAAGTCTTGAATGTTATCCAGTATTGAAAGAGTTTTAAGATGTGCTTGAGGAATTACCAGCACTATCACAAAATAGGGATATATATGTTTCTATTGAATTAATGCTTGGAGCTTCTTCAGTATCCAAGAATCCCTATAGAATGATCATTCCAGAGATAAAATTGTTGCAAATGGAACTATAAGAGTTGTTAAATAAAGGGTACATATTCTCAAGTGTCTCTCCTTGGGGTTCCCCAATTATTTTTGTCAAAAATAAAGATGGAACGTTCACGTTATGTGTTGATTTCAGACAACTAAACAATGTTACAATCATGAATAAATATCCTTTGTCAAGGACTGATGATATTTTCGATTAGCTGAAAGGAGAAAATATATCCTCCAATATTGAATTGGGGTTAAGCTGTCATCAAGTGAGAATCAAAGAAGAGTATCCTAGAAAAACAACCTTAGGACAAGGAATGGACTCTATGAATTTGTGGTGGTTCCTTTTGGGTTGACAAATGCACCAGCTACATTTATGTGTCTAATAAATCAGGTGTTCAGATATTTCCTACAAAAAATTTTCATTGTATTATTGGCTAACATTCTTATCTATTACAAGATAGAGGAATATCATGAGAGACATCTAAGGATGGTGCTACAAGTGTTAAGAGATAACCAATTGTTTGTCAAATTGAGCAAATTCACTTTTCATCAAAAGAAGATTTATTATTTGAGTCACATTATTTTATAAGATGACATAGCAGTGGATCTAGAAAATATTGAATAAATCAAAGGTTGGCCAGTGCCAAAAGACATTTTAGAGGTTAGATCATTCATGGGTATATTTGGTTACTACAAGAGATTCATTACAGGATTCTCCAAAATTTCACATCCAATAACATCTTTGCAAAAGAAAGGAGTGAAATTTGAGTGAATTGTCGTGTGAAGAAAATTTAAAGTCTTTAAAGGATTTTCTAACCAGTGCCACTATGTTTAAATTTTGCATATCGAGATGAGTATTTTGTTGTGTGAACATATTCATGCAAGGAATGGCTCAATGGATTCCTTATGCAAAATGGGAATGTAATTTGTTATGAGTCCATAAAATTGGAGCAAGAATTAAATTATGCCACACATGACTTAGAGTTGGCAGCCATAGTACACACTTTAATCATGTGGAGGCATTACCCCATGGGAAAGAAATGTGAATTAAGGATAGACCATAGTGGTCTGAAATATTTTTTTGAACAACCAACACTAAATGATATAAAAACTAGATGGATGGAATTTCTTAGTGAATACGACTTTGACATCAATAACATAAAAGTAAAAGAGAACAAGGTGGTGGACACACCTACAAAAAGGGTGCATAAAACACATACTACAACCATAAGTATATACATGAAATATTTAAAAGATAAAATTATATAGGTTGTAACAACAAAATTTTTAAGGATTACAAACTAGAAGAGGATGTAATCCTCTTATTTTTGAGAATGGTTTATGTTCCCAATTCTTAGGAATTGAGAAATTTAGTTCTAAAGGAAATGCATAATGTGCTATATGCTGGACATTTAGGATATTAGAAAAATATTACAACCATAAGAGGAAACTATTTTTGGCCTGGTATGAAGAAGTATGTCATTGATTATTAGGCTAGATGACTCGAATGTAAGAAGGTAAAGACTAAGCACATACATCCAGTCGGGTTGCTATTGTTGGATTATGTTGTCATTGATGTCAAATACTTTGAAAACCATGAATGTCACATGAATGGGGATCCTAAATGATAGGTCCAAGAATAAAACCACACAAACATAGGAGGAATCCAAACTATTAATACCAAATGGAATCGAACCATCCAGACAAAGGAATAATTTCCCCAAGAGTTGATGAGCCTCTATGCTAAAAAATAAGTATGCACTAATGAAATCCTGATATAATACTGTGTATCTACCCTGTGAATTAAGGTGAGAGGAAAAATATTGGAGAAGTGTCGAAGCCCTAAAATGGCTAAGTTCTAAATCATACCATTACCATTAAGTCTATCATGTGTCTGAGTCAAAGGAAATCACAACAATTGATTTGACGTAGAGAAAAAATATGGGCCAATGGTCAAATGAGAAGGACATTAGAAGTGTGTAGTTACATGGGGACTCTAATGGGGAAGGTTATGAGTTAACATGGACTATCGATATGTCGAAGAGTAATATTGGGATATTGTATCCATTAGATTTGGCATAGTCCATCCTCGGGAAAGGGAGTATAGAACCCTAATTTTTATGCAAGTGTAAGACTTGAGTGAATTCGAACCATCAGATGCAGTAAAACAGGACCATCATATCAATATAAACATAGGTGGTTAGAGTAAATTGTGATACCTGCAGTGAATATTCATCGATGATGAGGGACTCCGAGAATGATTGTGAGTTGTTGATATGGGTAATGAGTAAATCTTCATTGTTAATCAGAGAAGAAATGGTCTAAGTGGACTATGAGAAGAGGTAATATGACAACAAGGAACTTCAAGCATGATTATGATCCATTGATTCCAAACTCCAAGTATAATTGGATTTGTCGAAGTATGAGCCATTGGAGTTGAAGAACCCCAATGATGAGGAGCTCCGATGAGAAATTTGGACCATAGGTCGGAAAGAAGGGAGATGCAATCCCAATTGTAGATATATTATGGTTCCCACCTAACCATATCACAAACAGTTAGATTAACATGAGATAACCATCATTTAAGTTGAAGGACTGATGAAATCGAAGCTGTTGATTCCAGATTATGAGGATCGCTGGATTTGTCAGAGTACATTCCATTGGAGAGGATCTGGTCAAAGTGTAGTCATTTATGAGTTGAGGGGTTCAAATAGATAGGAGACTAAGAGAAAATGAGAGGTCAATAAAATGATATCCTCATAGCCTGGGGACCTAATAGAACAAGTGATCCAAATGAGATTTCAGATCGATGGTTGTGATCGAACTAAGTTCAGATCAAACGATTGATATTTAATTCAATGAATGCATATCTATGGTAGGTCGACACCCCGATGATTCCATTATGATGTTATCACCATCAAGGTGAGTATATATATGGTTGAGGATCAATCAAATATCATATCCAACAGTTTTTGAGTGTTGAAGCGTGAATAGATCACAAACAAAACCAAGGGGGATTTTTCTAGTTTTGAAGAATTTGTAAAGCACCATTTTTATGGAAAGATTGGATATGGAGATGAAAAAATGGGATGTTTGCTTTTGTGGAAACTTTATTGAGTGTATGGGATATACAATTATTGAAGCCATAATCATTTGGAAGGAGGTGATTTGGTTTAAGGATGTGTATGTGTGAATTAGAATGATCAGGTTTTGAGGCTTGGGAAGAAAGTCAGGTGGGATGGAAGAAAGGGAGAAATTATGAATTTGTAGAACCAAAAAAGGAAGAATGCAGATATGGAATACATGCAATTAAAGAATATCCAAGAGAAGAAACATGTTGGGGAATTCAAGAAAAGTTTTTGAATCAAATCAAGGAATATAAGTATTTTTTAGGGTGGTTGGGTACAGTGAGGAAGGATATTGGTGTCTTCTGTAGTTTAGTGCTTGCAAGCATTGTTGTGGTAGGTTGGTGCCTAGATGAAGTTTTTAGTTGGTTCTCAACTAAGGGGATTGGTGTCTCCTACAATTTTGTTCCTGTAAACATTATTGTTGAGTTGGTTCTAAAAAAGAGGAGATTATTGTCTATGGTTGGTGCCTAAAATATTTTATTAAAATAATTATTTTATAATTTTATCCCATTTGGGTTTCCACGTAAGATATATGTGACTATGACTTTGTTGACATGATTAATTATCTTTGGGATGATTAATGAAAGTTAAAATGAGTTTTAAATTATTAAAATTATGCAACACATATTCACCCCTGCCTCTCAGTATTGCTAAAGATTCCAACAATTGGTATCAGAGTGGGTTCCTTCAGAAATAGTATAAATACAGGAAGGTATATCCCTATGGCATGCATGGAAAACTAGGAAATAACTTCCGAAAACATTTATCCATTCTTTAATGGATCATATTATGCTTTTTGGAGCATTAGAATGCGAGTATATCTGTAGTCACTAGGACATGTTGTCTTCCAATCAGTAAAAAATGGCTATGTTTCCCCTGCAAGTCAAATATATGTTACATGTTCTCAAACACTCAGTGAAAATAACTACAAAGTTGTGACTGGTATTATGATGGGATTATCAAGATCAAAATTTACTAAAGTCATGCATTATGAATTAGAAAGGAAATTTGGGACAATCTTCAAAATACATATGAAGGGAATGGTAATGTCAAGAAGGAAAAGCTACAAACTCATAAGGGATTTTTTGAAAACCTCAAGATGAGAGAACATGAGGATATAACAACCTACCTTCTTTGTGTGGATGGGATTGTTAACACTATCAAAGGACTTGGTGAATCCATAGATGAAAAACTTGTTGTACAATAGGTTCTCATGACACTTCCATCAATATTTGACCACAAGATATCTTCCATTGAACAAATGAAAGTTTTAGATAGTCTAACATGTTGATGTTACGGTAGTTGCAGAAGGTATTAACCTCCATGTGTAACCTTTGACTAGAATGGACTATTCTAGAAGCAAGGGAAACCCTAATTAGATGTGTGAAAACCCTAGAAGACAAGTTGGCCTAGAAAAATAAATAATATTAGAATGTTATCGTCAAGAAGGACAAGTCGTCTCCACAAGAAAATAATAAACAAAAAATATAATTACCATAAATTCAAGTCGACCTATCCAGAAAAGTCATTGGAAAGATTAATATAAATAAAGGATGTTTTAGCTCATTTGTACACCCAGTCAGAGAGAAATCCTTGTGGAGAGTTGTAGTTGTAGCTACAACTGCGGATGAAAGGAGGAATAAGGGTGTATGGTCATAAGGGTGTCTTGGCCTCTCTCAAAGTGATATTCTTGGTGAAACTCTTGGTGATGTTCTTGGTAATACTCTTGGTGATATTCTTGTTAAGTATGGTGGAAGTTTAAGAGAGTAGTGAAATTGCAGTTGCTATAGTTGTGTAGGGTAATTGTTCTTTGGATATGGAGACTCTCTCTCTTGTGTGCTACCCTTGGAGAAGTAGTGTGTAACATCCCTGACCACCCAAGAGGGGCCATGCTACTCTAGAAAATGATTTCATTCTTTGATACCATACTATAACATACCCAACATCCCACTGAGCTATGCCACACAAATTTTACGAACTGCATGCAATTAAAACATATAAACATAGAACTCTTGCGGAACTTTATATATAAAGTGTAAACATAAAAATACATTTTGTAAATGCATAGATTCATATTGAAATAACAATAAACATACACATGCAACATATACAGGCAATACCATAAATATAAAGATAGTTATAAACCACACATAGGATAAACCCATAAAAATAAACACGTAAATAATAATGTATCATGTGTTGGCCCTTGACCAAGTTTTGGAGATCCTTGGTCATGTTTGACCTCTTTTGGGACTTCGACAGGTTGGTTGAAGGAGGATTGCGAGTTGATCAAAGATCGCGAGATCTCGACCCCTTTTTAGGGAAGCTTTTGGGATTAGGGTTTATGTAATGGGTATGGGATGTCGGCCCATGGGTTTACCCATGTTTAGGACCATTTTATAATGTATAAATAGAAATCTAGGCGATGTAAGTAGAGGAGAGAAAGTGAATTCTAATGTGCTAAGTGTGAATAGTAGTGGATGCTTTGTGTATACTAAGTGTTAAGACTTGCATAATTAAGTGTAAGTGATTGTAAGAGGCCTTTGTATATATTTTGTAAGAAGGATTTGTGCTATGACCTAACTCAGGGAAGGAGGACCTGGGGAGGTGCGCAGATCTCCTGTCCTATGAGGAGTAGGGTTTTTGGGCTTTGCGCTTGTAGAAGATTGACAGAATATAATAAAGAAGATAATAGTTGGTGGACGTAGCCCCACGTTGGGGTGAACCACGTATATCATCTGTTATGGTTTCTTTGTGCATTATAGTTGTTAGATTTTTTATGTGATTAATACTTAGTGAAATAATGTATGCTTAGATGAATATGATATATTAGTGCCTAATGATGTGAATACAATGCTAGAACTGATCTATTTCCTTATGATAAGTGCTTCAATATGTTAGATCTGGTTGAATACTACGTTGCTATGTAATTAGGGTTTTATCTGCGAAGTAAATATTGGTTGAATGTTAATGAATGTTAATTGGTAAGTTCTTTGTTAGAGTATTGTAATCACAAATCTGTGTCCGAGCTAAGGTTGCAGACATGGGAGTCCTGCAACCACCCTTGCCTCTACCCCGGGTGAGACTTCATCTGCTTCGCAGGTGCTGCTGAAAGGGTTGGTAGTTAGGGATTTGCTGGTGAGATCTTGAAGCATTGAACCTTGGTTTTGTCCCTGTGCCAACAAATGGTTCTGTTGTCGGGACCTGAAACTATGATTGCTGGGAACTGAAGAAAATAAATCTTTGTGCATAGATTTGTTTGCTTTAGTGTGAAATATTCTACTTGACTTGTGAAGATCTATGCTGAGAAGAGAAGTTTTGATCTGAAGAAAAGAGGTAATATATTGAAGATTTGTGCTCTCAGAAAGGTAAGATAAGTGAAAGTTTTTTGTTTCGAAAGTATAGATCTTGGTATGTTTGATAATTTTCTTCCTAGCCTGAAAAGTAGGGCACAACTAGAAGAAAGAAGGTTTGATATGTGTAGATCTGATAGAAACAATGAGAGATATGTTATTCCTATGCATAGAAAGAATGTTTGGACTGACAAATGGATGCAGAATCCTATAAATAATTTTTTGCACGTTAGTTACTATGATCCCGGTGCGCAGTACAGGAAGGGTTGGGGATCATTTAAGAGAAAGAGAGGATTAACCCTTTGTTACAGTTGCAGAAGATCGAGACATCTTGCTAAGGAATTCCCTGGTAGAAGACCTAGTTTTCTTTGTTGTAAAGCTATGGACCATGAAGTTTTGGATTTTCCTGGGATGATTGATAAAGTTGAAAAGATCAATATGGAACAAGAAAAATATGAGAAATACCAAGAGACTAAGATTATAGTAGAACCCTAGAAAGAATCAAAGATTGTATTACTAAAGATGAAAGAAACCCTGAATGATTACAGAGACACTAATCTATCAGAGATCTTAAAAGAAAAAAAATGCATAGAAGAAAGAATAGGATACTATGACATAGACTATGTCCTAGATGAGGAAACACAGGTGAATATTATGATAGAAATAACTTGGGATATTTTGGGAAAACCTGCTATGATTCCCTCATTGGGAGGAATACGATTATTTAGAGGAAAGCTAATCAACCTATGTGGAAGACTTACCCAGACATCTATGAGTTCTCATGGAACTTAGACAACAGAAGAATTTGAGATCGTTAAGTTTGTTGAGAACAACGCCCCATTTTCTATGCTATTAGGAAAAACCTGGATTGAGAAAGATCAGATACGAAGGAAACAAGACGAGGGGGATCTAGAACAGAAAAAGAAAGAACTAAGAGATTTCATGGCTAGGAGAATAACACACTTATTGGAAGAACAAGAGGACCAGTCAAATATATTAAGGACCAATGATATGGACATCGAAGTTGAAAGGATACAAGAAGACTGGAGACACTTATTTGTACAAGAGAGTAGAGCACCTACCCCGGAAAAAGAAGAAGTATTACCCTTGAATCCTATGAAAGATCATCAACAGTGCAAAGTTACTATGCCAAGAGAAGATAAGAATCAAAATGAGAAGAGGAACCCAGTAAATCAGATTACTAGAAAAAAGGCTAGAAAGCTTAGCAAGAAAAAAGGAAAGTTAGAAAAATTACAAGAAGATCCAGAAAGAAATTCACAAAAGGAAGGTTTCCAGAATCTGAACTTCGTTGAAATATCAATACAACACATAATGACACTTCACCATGGCGGAGAAATATGATCGTTGGAGGAAATATAACCATTTGATCAACACTCCCCAACAGTTAGGAAAGTAGTTATGGACCAAAATCTTGCCATTGGACCATTAGGACTGTGCGATAATGGATGGAATTTCCTTGAATAAATATTTGCGACCCATTGAAAGAAACCGTTATGACAAAAGAAACCATTACGACAATATCTATTTATCCTGTCGAGCGTTGCACCAAGAACACTTTTTCCAACTGTGATGATCCGAGCCCACAGAGAACTAGTTGATTTTGCGCAGTGATAATTGAGACCTCGCTATCTATTCTGTTACAGTGAGTATTGTTCATCGACCGAAGATATCAGATCTCAAGTGTGCATATCGGACGAAATTAGCGCAACAGATAAATTTGTCGAAGAGATTCTAATAGACCTCATGGCTGAGAAGGTGATGTCCGCAGGCATCTAAGCCTCATCAACGCGAGGAGTGCAAGCCTCCCCGTTGACGGATCATAGATTCAGACCATGTCGAGTTGCAACCGAGAAAAGAACCAAGCATCGATATGACTTGGCGAATGCGAAGTTAATCCAATCTATCCTGCCCGACTACATCCCACCCCTAGTCGGTGTGGTGAGTCGTGACAATGTCCCGAGGGACTTCGATTACACAGTGATCACTGTGTGCCTTCCAAAGGGAATACAAGTAGTCAGACCGTAGTTGTAGAGGATTCCAACCTTGAATATCAGTGACTATAATTTGGGAGACCGTGAGATCTATGGTATGCTCGCACCTCACAAGTATCTGAACAAGATGAAGGGGAAGAAGTTGAATATAATCCCCCAACCATGGACCATGGACATCGTGAGGTCCACTATATTGAACATGATGTAGATACCACATTTTGGAAGGAAACAGGAGGTTTATGCGTGCGCTAATCTCCTATTGTCATGCTTCCATGGCAGGTATCTATAGTTAGATAGACGCATCACCGTTGATTCGACGTTGATCCATAGGATCACCGGATTGAGCATGTAGGAACCAAACCCACAAGACTTTTATCCGGGGAAGGCTGTAGATCGCGCCCTGGCACAAAGGATTAAAGACACCTATGACGATGTAGATAAGGGGACGCGATGATACAAGGTATATTCCATTCAAAATGGCGCAGTGTGCCTTGCTTTCCAGACTATTGCTGGTAAGCTAGTCCGAAAGAATAGACCCACACAGGTCATAGGGTTTATCGTTCACCTCACTGTAAAATGCGTGGAAAGACTCCATATGAACTGGGCTAGTTACTTAGTCAACCAGTTAGAATTGGATTACCGTGAAGCTCAAGATCAGGGTTATGAGTTCCATTTTAGTTAGCTATTGATCCTCATTGTGTTTATTGCTTGGGAGATTCTAGAAGGTGTGAGCTTCCTTGACATTGAGCCGTTCAAGCCACTAGATGCGAAGTTCACAACACTCTAGTATTTGAGAGACATGGGGAGACAATGGCAGTCGAACACAATATTCCATACCTACTACCTACAGTTGAAGTGGGCTATTGATTCTTTCCCTCATATGACACTGAATAGCCTGGACAGGTTTAGACCCCTTATGAAGTTTTGTGCAGATGGGAATTTTATTTATATTATTGTGGGCATTTTATTTATATTCCAAAGGAGGACCTGAAAGAAATCACTAAGGAATGGCCCGCGGATTTCCTTATACCAGTCGACCAGGAAGCACTGTCTGATCCCAACCTCATTGGAAGTCCGGTGGTTACTCACGAAGAGTATGATGCACCCAGTGGTAGAAGGAAGAAAAATAAGGAAGATGTACAAGAAATACATAGCACATCAGAAGAAACTACCTCATATTCACCTAGCGGAGGAGGAGACGACAAAGTGGACAAAGAAGAAAAAGAAGGGTAAGAAGGCAAGCATAAGCAAGGTGAAGTAACACCACCTAGGAAACCCCTTGAAGAGGCAGAGACATCCAAGAAAAGAAAGTTTTCCCCAACGAAATCTAAATCGCAGAAGAAGTCCATAGTGAGTAAGATGAAGTTGTAGACTTTTCTCACGGTTGATGAATTCGACTTCATTATAGCAGCTGTATCAGATGCCTGAGAAGATATTTTGTAGAAAACTAAAGCAAAACAAGAAGCCATGTATGATAGAATTGAGATAGAGCTAAGAGGTGTACAACAAGCCCTTCACTCCATCCATGTAGTGTCTAGTGCGCCCCTGCCATCAGATGAAACAGAGTTGGGAGATGAACCTGCCCAACTCTGCAGAATAGTCGATGCAACCGAGGCTCTCCTTTGTCATGTGGAGGAAGAAAAATAACAGGCCTCAGTGGCCCTGAAGTAAGCACAAGAGGAAATCATAGAGCAACGTCGAGTTGTGCAGTAGGAGAAGGACGACTTGCAAACCAAGTTCAAACATGACATAGCGCAGATCCAACAGGAGAATGAAAAGTTGCTCGCAGAGCAGATTGGATTTAAAGAATCAGTCCATAGAGAATTTCTCTCTGTGACAGACTTAGAGAAAATGGAGGAAGGACCAGTGGAGAATCAAGTGACGAAGCTTGCTGAATCCATTCAACAGCTTCACCAAAGAGTCACAAAACTAGAGCTACAAACAATGCCAAGCACTCTACAGCAAGTGCGAGACCAAAGAGAAGCAATTTCCCTGAGAGAAGTTGAAAGGATCAAGATGTGGAATGTAAAAAACTAAGCAGTCATAGTGCACAGATGTATGAGCACCTTACCGAAGACACTAGATTTGCAGCTCCAGGAAGAAAAGAAACAAGAAGTAGCAGTACAAGTGCAGTTGAAACTCCTATCAGCAATTGAGAGGATGAAAATATCCCAAGAACAATGCACGGCTCAGGAATAGGTCCATTCCATACAAAGAAAAGTCATGGAAGTGACTCAGAAGCTCCAGTTAGTCCAGGATGTAGCTTGCCTACTTTTTGAGGAAATTGAAGGCCGAGGAGCAGAGCTAGAACAAGTAGTAACTTTGGTAGAAAACTGCTTAGAGGGACGTGTGAACGAGGAAATTATTCAATATTTCACTGAGCAGGAGACCTTGGCGCAACAACAGGTCGAAGAAGCTCGAGCCAAGCTCGAGGATTTTGAGGCAGAGTTACCCAGACCAGAGTGACTCGGGATGAGTCATAGGTGAGTGTTGGGGGCCTATTGGCCCTTGACCAAGTTTTGGAGATCCTTGGTCATGTTTGACCTCTTTTGGGACTTCGACAGGCTGGTCAAAGGCAGAGCGCAAGTCGAAGCAGAGATCGTTGGATCTCAGCCCCTTTTTAGGGCATATTTTGGGATTAGGGTTTATGTAATGGGTATGGGATGTCGTCCCATGGGTTTACCCATGTTTAGGCCCATTTTGTAATGTATAAATAGAAATCTAGGCGATGTAAGTAAAGGAGAGAAAGTGAAGTCCAATGTGCTAAGAGAAAATAATAGTGGATTCTTTGTGCATACTATGTGTTAAGACTTACAGAGATAAGTGCAAGTGGTTGTAAGAGGCCTGTGTATAGACTGTGTAAGAAGGATTTATTCTATGATCTAACTGGGGGAAGGAGGACCTAGCGAGGTGCACAGAGCTCCTTTCCTATGCAGAATAGGGTTTTTGGGCTCTATGCTTGTAGAATATTGACATAAGATAATAAAGAAGAGAATATTTGGTGGACATAGCTCCACACTAGGGTGAACCACGTATATCTTGTGTTATGGTTGCTTTGTGCATTATAGTTGTTAGGTTGTTTATGTGATTAATACTTAGTGCAATAATGTATGCTTAGATGAATATGATAGCTTAGTGCCTAATGATGTGAATAATATGCTAGACCTGATCTGTTTATTATGCTAAGTTATTCAATATGTTAGATCTGGTTGAATATTGTGTTGCTTTGTAATTAGGGTTTTATCTACAAAGTAAATACTGGTTGAATACTAATGAATGTTAACTCGTAAGTGATTTGTTAGAGTATTGTAATCACATATCTATGTCCCATATAAGGTTGCAGACACTGGAGTCCTGCAACCACCCCTGCCTCTACCTTGGGTGAGACTTCATCTGCTTCGCAGGTGTTGCCGAAAGGGCTGGTAGTTAGGGTTTTGTTGGTTCATTGTTGAAGTGTTGAACCCCGGGTTTTCCCCTATTTCAACAACATGTAATTTATCACGCAATTGACACTTATCTTGGTGATAATATCACCAACTGCATGTAAAAATTCCATGAACCTCCCAGCCTTGACCACATTGATTATCACTCTCAGCAGTGGGTCACCCCCGAGCTGGGACTAAACTCCACCTGGGTAAAGGGATTCCTACTGAGGATGACTATCTCAAACAATAGGAAAGACTCTGTCACGGGTGTGAACTCAAACTAACAGCCTATATTCCCTCATTCCTCACATGCTTGTCCCACCCAGGAAGTGTTCCCCTTCTCTGCTCAACATTCCTTCGACTTACCCACTTCCTTTTTGGGATTCAACAACAGGCCGAAAAGGAAGACTCAAAGCCCTGTAGTTGCAGTTTAGAACCTTTGGAAATTAATTCCCAACAATTCTCTCACTTGAGAGATTTCTCATAGGCTTAAAAACCTGCCTCTTCGATATCCCACGGGCCTGAAACCCCGCTTCTTCAGTCTAGCTCTCAAGCTAACCAGGTACACAAATAGATACGGGTACAGATACAGGTTCAGGCACAATGACAAGAAGGTACTGAGGAAAAATGACTGAGTGAGTGAATCCCTTTCGAATGATTGAATGGATGACTGACTGATGGAAAATGAACTAAGTCCAAACTATATGTATGCATGTCCCCAAATTGACACTTTTAATGTTGGGAGCTACTTTGGCCCACTTGTGCCCATCATTAGAACTTAGGATAAAATAATTTTTCATACTTTATACTTTAAGGAATATTAATATAATATTCCTTTTTGGCTTAATCTCCCCAGATTAGCCCTTTTCCTTAACTTTTAGCCCCCCCACTTTCCCTAACTAGTGGATTTTAGTCCCCCATACTCTTTTATCGTGGTCGGTCTATGCGTAACAATGTATTTTATATTAATGATATGGAATATACAAAAATAGGCGCACTGGGCTTTAACATCTAGGCTCTCTGGACTAATTCAAAACATAATCCTCCTAGCTTATAATAACTGGCTCACCAGCCTATAAAACACAACATATACACAAAGGCTCCTTGGCCTCGAAATCACGCGCACTTAAGTTGTTGTACGCGGTATCCAAGAATGTGCACACTTCATCATTTTACTTCGCAGTACATGTGTGCACTATACCATGGATGGTGCATACAAAAATTATATCAAACAACTCACCAGCTTACGTACATTTGTATTTACATTTACAATTGGGTTCGGCCTAGGGATATTACAATATATATAACAGTAAATAAGTGTTGTTGAGGATTAGTGACACAAAGACTGGGATGGTGTCTTATATTTCTAAAATCATCCAATTTTGAGTATGTTGTTAAGCAACCAATACAATTAATTTCTAATAAGGGAACAAAAATTACATGGATTTATTACATTTTGGAGACATACGAATACACTGAATTTCATTATTAATGCTATTAATATTCATCTACGAGTCCCTATATTCCAAACATTGTAACTTGGAATAGGTTAAACTTGTAATAAATGGATTCTATTTTTCTAAAATTTCAGAAGTAGCTCAGATTTTACGGATTGAAATTTTATGTGTACTAAAATTTAACTTATAACATCATCAAATTCCAATGAGAAAAAATTTAGTATGGGAAACAACAATGTATTTAATATATTCAGTATGTCAATGAAACTGTACATACGAGGTTGGTATGGGACCTTATGAGTGTCAAACTATTCGACCTCCATGAATATTACAGGCGATATTTATACAAACTTGGCTTCTAATAGTTATTTCCAGTATTAATACCTATGAATACAAACTTAATCTCTATTGGGTTCCCTCATTTTCTCTTGGGATGAAAGAAATCTTCCCCACTTTTCCACCTCAGGTTTGAAGTAGAGGGTCACCTTACTCATTCACTAACCTAAATATAGATGTTGACAATCAAGTGACCACAAGAGATCACTTTTTATTAAATTTAAGTACAATATGACCAATCCCATTATCCATATAGATATAGATAGAAATTAGGGTAGGGAAAATATTGACATGGGGATATAGTAAGCAAAGATCAATATTAACCCTCATCCACCACCCTAAGTCCCTAATAGGCATAACCTTGTGGCCTAGATTCTGATGGAAATGCCCAATATCCCTCTTCATCGATTCAATGTCGGTTGAGCTCGCATTTTGGAAACCCAGCGTGTCGGTATAATAAGAAACCACAAAAGAACATACATAGATACAACAATTTATGTGTCCATGTACTACGATTTATTATATACTTGTTACTAGAATCATGGGCTAAATATTGAAAATGCCTCTCCTCTTCATACAATTAAAGTGAATTGAGTGAAACAATCCAACCATTTTAAATGTTGAGCTTCACATGATTATATATATTATCATGAAGAGATTGTAAGAAGTAGGAGAAGTGGTAGTACAAGACTAAACACAAAATGCAAAGGAGTACAAAGAAAATATATCCTTCTTTCCAATTTATTATACAAGGGCCTGGGGTGCTTGATACTTGAAATGTTCATGGGAAAACTATGTTTATAGGATGGAGAAAGTAAGTAAAATGATGAAATTTACACACATGGAACCAACCACAAGTGTAGATCTAATGGTTAAAGACCTCACAACTATAAAGAAGCCTGATGATTTACCTAGTATCAAATTGGACAAGAGAATGCATAGGATGAATAAGAGAAGATGAGATCCATAACATGTAATAATACTTCCTCTTTTTCCCATCACAATGAACCCAATGACCCTTTTCCCCAATAGTCGAACCATAATTATGCATCATAATCTATTCATTATGGAGCTAGTAGGTGCAATATTCTTCTTAACAACAAGTGGTTCTTAGAGAAGGGTGTGATACCATTAGCCCCCAATCATAAGAATTCAAAGTAGAGAAAACTTCATCAGCCTCCAACGATGCATGAACACTTGTATTCAAGTATGAATTAAATCCTCATGGTACAATGAACATGAGTACCCACTAGTTTGAATGCAACAATGTCTAAATTTCATATTCCTACATATACAAAAATATTATACTATAAAATGATAATGCTTACAAGTGATCACAATTAACAAGTACCTTTAGCTAGAGTGGAAATTCTCTGCTAATGGAATTGTAGGAGACCTCGAACTGGTTCACAAAAACAAGGTAATTTTTAGGATATTTTTATTGCAAAGTAATGAGTGTGTGGAGCTTTCCCAACTCTTTCAGAATGCACCCAAAAAACATATAACCTATCAAAATTCAATTTTTGGAAAGAGGGTAGTGGCATCATGATGTAACTAATTCCTAAGGAAAGGAATGGACTCATTCCAACTACCTTTTCCCACATTGCATGACCCACCAGTTCAATGTGTGCAGTAGTAGTTCAAGTGAGGTGGATGGTAGATTCACTATTTATTTTAACTCCGATGAACTGGTAAAAACAAATCATAATAATAATACAATAATGTGGCAACCCATATTTAGTGGAGGGGGAGAAATGACCAAAGAATGAAGGTCTATTTTTTTGTTTTGGTGGCATTTGATTTTTCTTCTTTTAGCATACATTAAATATCAGTTTGATTCAATGGAAAATATTTTATGAAACATGCAATGAATTGATGGAAAAAATGGTCTGAGTCACCAGGTTATAGAAGAATGAGACTTATATTAATTGTCATTCATGCATGAAAAATATTCAAAATGTGGCACATTGATTGGCCTCATAGTAGGTGATAGATTATTTCGTGACGCCTAGGCATTGATTTGTCTTGTCATGCATCAAATTCTTGCTTGGGATTATAAACATATAAATGTGTGTATTACACCATGTGATTAACATTTGTACATTTCTTATTTCTATTATATTAACAAATATGAGTTTTCTAGGAGATGTGCACATCTTTTGTGCACTACCCCAAATATGTACCTTCAATTGGTTGAACCCTTACAGGATACCATAATAGAGGTGTGCAAGGTTATATCCCTCCTTTACTTCCTTTTTCTATTTTCAATAACCTACCAGCTTCTATTTCTAGGCTCCAATGTGAAATTGGTCAATCACATCCTTCCCCTAGGTCTGACACAGTTAGGGATTTACTCCCTGAAAGGATCTTAACTTATTGTTACATATATGCACATATATTTAATACAACTCAACGTTCATGTATGGATATTTTAACAAATATCATCAACATCCCATGATAATTCAACCACGATTATTCCTCCTTCACTTCGTATAGCCACAAGCAAAGAGAGAGACATGAATGCTATTTATTGTGATTGGCGTTGTTCCCATTTATTGCAGCCAAGAACAATCATTGCTTGGAAGTGTTGAATTCACTTGTCACATATGTTTTTACAACCCTTTGAATGTTTCATTTTTCTTCATGCTATGTATTTGTATTCAAACATGTTACAAATAATTCTTGTTTTTTAGCCATATAGTGAAATCATATCAAGGTAATCCCCAAGAATAGATACGTTGTCAATACATTTAATTTCTAGTACCTACAGATAGGTTTTTTCCATGGTCTACAATTTAATTGATATTATTCATGCTAAGCAAGAAAACATCCATCAGTTTATGTTTTTCATTTTTTCTATTCTTCTAGTAGAAGGATGGATATTAGTTTTTGAGGTTGAAATACAAATGTATCCCAAATTGTATGGGAGGTTTGTATATCATACACAGATACAAGGATATGATATATATGGAATTGTTGAATGCATATTAAGTATATTGTGATCTTTCCCTTGATTTCTCTGTTGTTTTTTCTTATCAAACCCTGTCAATAAGGGTGGTCCATCAGTACCTGAGGAGTATATCCCAGTTATCCCTAATCATGTTGTCACTGTATCTAATCATACTAACCTTAATGGTGGGAGATCATAACTTTAGCAACCTAACTTATAAGTGTAGTGTATTTTTGGAGTGATTATTCGTACTACTATTCTTTTTCACATGCTTATGTGCAATCCATTGGATTTATGTGGAACAATTCATTAAACTTCTTTATTTTTCAATATTATTTTTTCAAAAATTATGGCTCATTATGTCAATTAGGGTTTTTGTATGGTTGTACTTAATATTGTTGGACATGTGTTATATTCTTTGCATGACTAGTTGTAGTGTCTTCTATGTTGCACCAGGCGCATGGGGTGGGGCGGGTGTCAGGCCCCCCTTTAGGATTTTGGGGGCAACAATCTCGAGAAATTTGTTTTCCTCGGGAAAAATGTTGCATTTGTTTCCTTATTTTTCGTTTCGCCTCAATTTTCATGTCCATTGTTGGGTGGTTTTTTGGCACATGGTTTTTTCCAATGGTTTTCTATTTTCGGTTAAGGAATTAAGGTTGTTGACTAATCCAGGTCATAGGTTTAGGGTTTTGGATGCCATTGGATCCTATATGTATATTGTATTGTAAAAAATATATCACAATGTACGAATATAGAATATGTTGGTTTTCCTGGTTTGGGTTTCCATGGGAAACATCTCTATGTAATGTGTGTATTTTCATTGTATATTTTATGTTCTTTTATTGAAAATCTATTTGCAGTAAAATATTGTACAAGGTTAAAATATACATTTGGTATCAAAGCTTTGTTGGCTTCAGGGGGATGCCTTTGTTGTCAAGGGGTTGGCTCGAGACTATGATAAGCCTTGTTACATTGGGAGATCTGTGGTATTGATTTTTTAGGTGAAAAGAGATGGAGAATCGGATGGCAAAGAATTTGAACACATTCAATACTGTGGTAAGTCAGTTAGTATATGTTGAGATTAAAAATTCATATGAAGATAAGTGTATTAGTTTACTATTCTCTTCACCAGACTCGTGCGAAATTCTGGTTGTGGCCATAGATAGTAATATAATTTCCTTGAAGTTTGAAGAACTGGTCTCATCCTAGTTGTCAGAGGAGATGAGACGAAAGACCATGGAAGGCCAAAGCGCATATGCATTATTTTCTAGATGATGCTCCGAGGAAAGAAATAGATTCAAGTCCTCAAGTAGGATATATAATTCTAAGGGAAGAACTAAGTCTCCCAGATATTTTGTAAAGGTATGTTGGAGATGTGGAAAATAAGGGCACTACAAGAAGCAGTGTAGACCCAAAGTTGAGAAAAATAAAGGATTTGAAGAATCTCCTTCTACATAAGAAAATACCTCCAAGGAAGAAGGAGGGGATGTGTACTTCTCTTCTTCAATAACACATGAATATCATGAGGGATGGTTGGTTGACTCAGGTGAATCCTTTCATATGAATCCCCATAGGGAGTGGTTATGTGAATATGAAAGGTATGATGGAGGTAATGTTATCCTAGGTGATGACTCGACAACCATAATCATTGGTCGAAGAAAATTCAATTTTAGGCTCATATATGGAAGGATTATAACACTACATGGTTTTATGCACATTCTAGGATTGAAAAGAAATTTTATTTATGTAATAAAAATGGACGATGCAAGGGTAAAAACAATATTTGAAAAGGAAACATGTAGGATGGTTTGAGGAGAAATGGTGGTGCTTAAGGGATTTTGGTTTGGAAATATGTATAATATGAAAGGAATAACTATTAGTGATGGGTGTAACAGTTCCATTGTTTCTGATATTGGAGTTGAAGAAGAAATAACTCCTACAATATCTAGAGAAATGGTTATGTTATGGCATCAAAGACTAGGGAATATCAGAGATAAGGCTCTTTAACTACTACATGGTAAAGGTATGGTTGAAGGTATGTCTAAATTATCCTTGGATTTTTATTTTTGCGAACATTGTGTATATGGGAAGCATAAATGGGTAAGATTACCCTCTGGTGCAATGAGGATAGAAGGAATTTTATAGCTAGTTCACAGTGATGTGTTTGGACCTGTGTCAGTTCCATCATTGGGAAAATTTGTGTACGATGTCTCATTTATAGATGACTTCTCGAGGAATACTTTGATATATTTCCTTAGGAAGAAATATGAAGTATTTGATAGGTTTAAAGAGTTTAAGGCTCTTGTTGAGAATCAAACATACAAAATAATTAAGGTGTTGAGGATTTATAATGGCGGAGAGTTATACGGGAATGAATTTGAATAATTTTGTAAGAAGTGTAGTATAGAAAGGAAAAATAATACTCCATATACCCCTGAGTAGAATTGAGTTATAGAAAGGATGAAAAAATACGTTGATAGAAAAATCAAGATGCATGCTCAATGGTGTCGAGTTAGGGAAATAATTTTGGGCAGAGACAGTAGGTACTGCATGTTACGTGGTCAAAAGATCACCCTCATCAACGCTGGATGGAAAGACTCCACAATAGGTAGGGGTTGGTAAGAATCATTCTCTCACATATCTCAAGGTATTTGGTTGTGACGCCTATGTTCATGGTCCAAAGGAAAAAAAGAGTAAGCTAGATAAGAAGGTGGAAAAGTGTATCTTTATTGGCTATAAATATGGTCTCAAAGGTTATAAGATTTGGAACCCATAAACTAAGAAGGTTGTGTATAGCCGAGATGTGGTATTTCGATAAATGAAGGATTTTATTAAATAGGAATGCCTACGAAGTAAGGAAGAACCAAAGAAAATAGAGTTTGATTTAAAGGATGATGAATCGGACTCTACAGAAGAATAGGAATAAGAAGAAGAAGATTCTCATACTCTAGTATTGAGGAGATCAATTCGAGAAATAATTCTATCGGAAAGGTATACTCCATATGATTTCCATTCAAATTTTTCTTTGTTTATTACTGATGGTTATCCTAGAACTGTCACAGAGGAAGTGGATTCAGAGGGTGCAAAACTATGGAAAAGGGCCATGGATGAAGAAATGGAATCCTTAGATAAGAATAAGGCTTGGGATCTAGTGGATTTCCCTACTAGAATAAATCCCATTGGTATAAAATGGGTATTTAAAAAGAATATGAATGCATAAGGAAAAGTGGATAAATACAAATCTCTGTTAGTAGCAAAGGGTTATAACCAGGTCGAGGGAATTGATTTTGGTGATATTTGTTTTTATGTTCCAAGTTAAATTCTATAATATTTTTGTTATCCATTGCTGCTTCATTTTATTTTGAAGTAGAATAGATGGATGTGAAGAAAACATCCCTACATGGGGATCTATAAGACAAAATCTATATGAAGCAACTAGAAGGTTTTTCTATGAAGGGAAAGAAGGAGTTGGTATTCAAGCTAAAAAAGTCCCTGTATGGTTTTAAAAACTCATCAGGATGTGGTATAAAAAAATTTATACTTATATGTTTGGACTTGGCTTCACAAGAAGAAAAGAGGATCATTGTGTGTATTTTAAATTCATTGGTGATCATTTGATTTATTTGGTCCTGTATGTGGAAGACATGTTTCTGATAGGAAACAACAAGGAGATTATCTAGGATGTGAAAACTCAGTTGTTCTCTAAATTTGACATGAAGGATATTGGTGCTGCAAATTTCATTTTGGGCATGGAAATTAAATAGATTGGAAAAAGAGGAAACTATGTTTAAATCAGAGAAAATATGTTGAGACAATTTTGCTGAGGTTTAATATGCAGGAGTGTAAACTGGTCAAGGTCCCTATTCATGTTGGTGTGAAGTTATCTATGGATCATTGTCCCAAGACACGCAAAGAGGAGGAGGGCATGTCTTGTGTTCCATATGCGAGTGAAGTTGGAAGTTTGATGAAGGAAATGGTTTGTACTATACCATATGTAACATCCCGCTCTGGCGCACTTACCAAACTTATTCTTTGAGGACACTTGTTCGCAAGTGATCTGGATCTTTATGATGATAAAACTTTTTCCTTCATTTGATGCGTTAAGTTATTTGACAGGATGTTTTACTACGTTGGTGTAGACAGGTGCTGCTGACTCAGTTGCATTGAGTGTGCAGGGTTTCGAACCTTGAGGATGCAGAGGCATCGGTGGAACTCCCTTGGACTCCGGATTGAGTCAGGGAGTGGGCTATTTGAGTTGTTTCATTACGTGATATTGTTTTGTTTTGATGATATGCTATTGATTTTATGATATGTTGTTGACATGATGTGACATGATGGTTGATGATGCAGGCTGACGATAGATTTCCGACCAAGACTCACATATGGAGTAAAGGGGCCACACACGAGTTCCAGAGAGATTGAGGGAGAGGTGTGGACAACAGCCCTGCCACAGCCTACTAGCACTCCCGTCGTGGCTCGAACTGTAGGTTAACGATTACCTAGTTCGAGAGGATC